>CM066566.1:70149762-70512262 GCA_033816785.1 Picus viridis
TTCATTTATATCAGATATATCAACATAAAACAATTCCCTAAATACTCTTCTAAAACCATCAATTAAAAAATAAAGAACTGACACTTTTCCCATATGGCTCTATTTTCTCCTTGTTTGTTTCAAAATTCCTTTGTTTCAAAATTCATGGTATAAAATTCTAATTGCACTTTTAAATTACATGGTATACTTATATAGCCAAATCTGAAAACAATTCAATTCAATCACTTTCAATTTTCTGTTTATATGTCCACATACATGTCACTGACATGTAGTGTCATTCCCTTAAATGAGACATTAATCTAAAACCATCCATGAGCTTTTGCCCTGTAGCATGCAATAATACAAAATTAACCAGGTTGGAAAAGACCTCAGAGATCATCAAGTCCAACCTATAACCCAATACCATCTAATCAGCTAAACCATGGCACTAAGTGCCTCAACCAGTCTCTTCTCAAACACTTCCACTACCTCCCTGGGCAGCCCATTCCAATGGGCAATCACTCTTTCTATGAAGAATTTCTTCCTAACCTAAACCTCCCCTGGCACAGCTTGAGAGTGTGTCCTCTTCTGTCACAGGTTGCCTGGGTGAAGTGACGGCCCCCCACCTGGTTACAACCACCCTTCAATCACTTAGTCTTGAGTAGCGATGCATAATACCATATATGTGTTGTTTCCTCTAAGAATACAATGACTATTAACTTCCCCAGCCCTTCATATAGACACCTGTGTAAGAAACAGAGTTTTTTGAATTCCACTTTGGTTAGCCAGCTATAATTCCAAATGCATATTTTATACAGGATTATGATGCCTTGTGCTATTAAAAAAATATACAAGCCAACCCAAAGAAACTTATCCCTGGGAACTGTCTTTGTTTGGAAAATACATTTTTCTGTCTCAGAAAGGTACTGTTATGAATCTTAAAATATGTATTAAAAAATTGTAAATGTCATAATTCTATAGCTTGCAATGTCCAGTTTGATCTCTGCTTTTATAGTAAACTTTTTCTCAATTAATCACAGGTAATTCTCAGATTTACAACTTGTTTCTATTATTTACTAATGCTATACATATTCATTAATATTAGTTTTCCCCCAAATAATTAATGCATGAGCTTATTGATGGATCTTCTCTTGTTTAACTCCTTGCAATTCATTTCTACGAAGTTACTTATTTGTCACAATTATCAAAATGAAAGATCAGTCTGAGCTGTGCTCTGCTTTGACTTCCCTAATATGATTAAACTGCAATGCATTAGTTAGTATTATCCAGAATATTTTTCAAATTATTGTAAAATTACAGTATCCCAGAGATGTAAAAGATCACAAGAGGTTCTGTAGTCTACCCTGCTGCCTCACATAATATCTGATATTCTTTGTCAAAACTGTCCTCATAGACCCTAAAGAGAAAATTTCTTAGCAATCATGTCCCTTTTTGCTCATCACTAGCGAAGAAGACACAGTAATGCATGGAAGGGTATTATTGAAAGGTTACTTGCATATTTTACCTTTCCCTAATGTGATGACCCTTGTTAGTTTCCTGGGGCCCATAACATCATGCATCTGGAAAGCAAGCTGTTGCCAAAAGCAATCAGTCTCCAAATATTGCCAATGTGCTGTTAATATCTCTCTTACTTCCTCGACACCACTATGGCTGAAAAGCTTTCTCATATGACCATGTGGAAAAACAAAAGCATGAAGTATTAAAAAACCTAATTATTAAGATAATTTATTGAACTGCAACTATATATATGTACCAGAAACCCTGTGGAGCCCTTCAGTATATTTTAGTAAGAAAATTGTAGAAGACAGCATTATTTTCCTTAACTTGCTTTCAATTTTGTTCTGAAGTCATGCAAAGTGTAAAGATAGTGAATTAGTCCTTTTTTAACATATATTTACCTAGCGCTTTTGATGCAGAAAGCATATCTATTGGTTAATGCGAGGTCAAACAATGCTTTGAATTAACATGGGAGGCATATGGAGTGGAATGGAATGGAATGGAATGGAATGGAATAGAATAGAATAGAATAGAATAGAATAGAATAGAATAGAATAGAATAGAATAGAATAGAATAGAATAGAATAGAATAGACCAGGTTGGAAGAGACCTTCAAGATCATTGCGTCCAACCTATCAGCCAACCCACCTAATCAACTAAACCATACAACCAAGCAACCCAATCAAGTCTTCTCCTCAACACCGCCAATGATGGTGACTCCACCACCTCCCTGGGCAGCACATTCCAATGGGCAATCACTCTCTCTGTGTAGAACTTCTTCCTAACATCCAGCCTAAGCCTGCCCTGGCGCAGCTTGAGACTGTGTCCTCTTATTCTGGTGCTGGTTGCCCGGGAGAAGAGACCAACCTCTGCCTGTCTACAACCTCCCTTCAGGTAGTTCTAGAGAGCAACAAGGTCACACCCGAATCTCCTCTTCTCCAGGCTAAGCAACCCCAGCTCCCTCAGTCTCTCCCCATAGGGCTTGTGTTCTAAACCCCTCACCAACTTTCTTGCCCTTCTCTGGACATGCTCCAGCAAGTCAACATCCTTCCTAAACTGAGGGGCCCAGAACTGGACACAGGACTCAAGGTGTGCCCTAACCAGTGCGGTGTACAGGGGCAGAATGACCTCCCTCCTCCTGCTGGTCACACTGTTCCTGATGTAGGCCAGGATGCCATTGGCCTTCTTGGCTGCCTGGGCACACTGCAGCCTCATGTTCAGCCTACCATCGACCAGTACCCCCAGGTCCCTCTCTGCCTGGCTGCTCTCCAGCCACTCTGACCCCAGCCTGTAGCACTGCATGGGGTTGCTGTGGAGAACCCGGCACTTGGATGTGTTGAATCTCATGCTGCTGGATTCTGCCCATCTGTCCAGCCTGTCGAGGTCCCTCTGCAAAGCCCCTCTAACCTCCAGCAGATCAACTTCTGCCCCCAGCTTGGTGTTGTCTGCAAATTTACTTATGATGGACTCAATGCCCTCATCCAGATCATAAATGAAGATGTTAAAGAGCATGGGGCCCAGCACTGATCCTTGGGGGACACCACTAGTGGCTGGCTGCCAGCTGGATGTGGCACCATGCACCACCACTCTCTGGGCACAGCCCTCCAGCCAGTTCCTAACCCAGCACAGAGTGCTGCTGTCCAAGCCATGGTCTACCAGCTTGGCCAGGAGTTTGCTGTGGGGGACTGTGTCAAAGGCCTTGCTGAGGTCCAGGTAGACCACATCCACAGCCTTCCCCCCATCCACCAGGCGGGTCACCTGATCATAGAAGGAGATCAGGATGGTCAAGCAGGACCTGCCCTTCCTAAATCCTTGCCAGCTGGGCCTGATCCCTTGGCCATCCTGTAAATGCTGTGTGATTGCACTCAAGATGACCCGTTCCATAATCTTGCCTGGCACTGAGGTCAGGCTGACAGGCCTATAATTCCCTGGCTCATCCAACCGGCCCTTCTTGTGGATGGGCACCACACTGGACAGCTTCCAGTCTTCTGGGACCTCTCCAGTGAGCCAGGACTGTTGAAAAATGGTGGAGAGCGGCTTGGCCAGCTCATCTGCCAGCTCTCTCAGCACCCTAGGATGGATCCTGTCTGTCCCCATGGACCTGTGGGGATCCAAGAGGCTGAGGAGCTCTCTAGCTACCTTCTCTTGGAACAGGGTGGGACTATGCTGCTCCCTGGCTCCATCTGCAGCTCTGCAGGTCAGCTGTCTGGAAGACATTCTGTCCTGCTAGTAAAAATTGAGGCAAAGGGTCCAGCTCTCCTGGACCCCTTTGTTTTTACGGGCTGTTTCCCAAGGAACCTTCTGAGTTAGTTCCTTGAGTAACCTCAAGTCTGCCCTCCTGAAGTCCAGAGTGGAGGTTTTCTTGCTGCCCCTTTTAGCTTGACTGAATACTGAGAATTCAATTCTCTCGTGGTCACTGGCCCCTAAACACCCTCCGACCACCACATCACCCACCAGCCCTTCCCTATTGTTGAAGAGGAGGTCAAACAGAGCCTTACCTCCTTGACTGCCTCCTGTATGCAGTGTTGAGATCCCAGCAGATATCAGGCAGGTTGAAGTCACCCATGAGAACGAGGTCAGGTGATCTTGATACAGCCTTAAGCTGCCCATAGAATGCTTCATCAACATCTTCCTCCTGGTTGGGTGGTCTATAACAGACTCCAACCAGGATGTCTGCCCTGCTGGTCTTCCCTCTAATTCTCACCCACACGCACTCAACCCGATCGTCCCTGATCTCCAGCTCAATGGCATCTAGTGCCTCCCTGATATACAGGGCCACCCCTCCACTCCTTCTTCCTTGCCTGTCTCTCCTGAAGAGGCTGTTGCTATCAATTGCAGCACTTCAGTCATGCAAGTCGTCCCACCATGTCTCTGTGACAGCAACTACATCATAAGTTTCCTGCTGCAGCAAGGCTTTCAGCTCCTCTTGTTTGTTCCCCATGCTTTGTGCATTAGTGTACATGCACTGCAGCTGGGCTACTGGTTTCACCCCTTGCTCCAGCTTATCACCCCCAGACTTCCGCTTGGGGGGGCTGGTTTCAGCCCCTTCCTCCTTCAAATCTGGTTTAAAGCCCTGTCAATGAGACCTGCCAACTCCCTTCCTAGAATCTTTTTCCTTTTGAGGGATAGGCCATTCTCGTACACTGTGATCTCTCCCCTCCTCTGGGATAGATGTACTCCGTCTGTTGCCAGCTGACCTGGTGCAGTAGAAAGTTCTCCAAGATCGAAAAACCCAAAATTCTTTTGATTGCACCAGCCTCTAAGCCACTTGTTGACTATAGCTGTCAACCTGTTCCTTCTGGTATTCCCTCCTGCAACTAAGGCTATTGATGAAAAAATTATTTGTGCACCTGACCCCGCAACCAGATCTCCCAGGGCCTTGAAGTCATTTTTGATAGCCCTAGGAGTTCTGGTTGCAACATCATCATTCCCTAACTGCGCAACTACTAAGGGATAGTAGTCAGAGGGCTGCACCAGACTAGAATGAATCAAAGGGACTGATATTGTGCAGGCCACAGTGTCCATCACAGCGTTTTTTCCTCTGAAAATGTTGCCAAAAAAGAGTTCACTTTTTTCCTTTTTTTTCATACTACTTTTCTACAGGATATGGATGACCACCTGGAAACTGCAATCTCTAGATGCAATATCATACCTTCTCCTATTTAGAGCTTCTACTGCAAACTCTTGTGTCATCACTCATTGGCAGCTTTGTTTCAAGATGAGAGTTGTGCAACCTCTCCCATTCATACTTTGTAAGGGTTATGTTTCTCTACTGTAAACATGAGTGTTATGACAGTTGATCCCTTTAAACATATCAGGCTCCCTCATCTCTCCTTGTATGGGAACAACACAGAGAAATGGTTGAAGACTCAATGTTACTGCATTCCATCAACACATGCTCCATTGGACACAGTCTAGGAAGTGACAGTTTAATTATGAAGAATCGTGAGAGGTGGAAGGAATGAGGAAAAGATACATAGACAGAAAGATTAATGTGTGTCCTGCACTGCTTTACCGAGAGAGGTTCTCTGGTCCTAGTACATGGGCAGGAGATCCAAATTTGAGTAGGGAAAGATCTGGATGAGTCACTTAGTGCCACTGCTTAGCTGATTAGATAGTGTTGGGTGATAGGTTGGACCTGATGATATCAAAGGTCTTTTCCAACCTTGATTCTGTGATTCTGTGATCTGACCAACTTCAATGTAATATCAAATTGATAAAGTGTGATCTTTAGGCCCCCCAGCATCACTAGAGAAAAGACAGTATATACAGGCGTTAGTTAACTGATCTCAGTATGTTACAGTATCACGGTATCACCAAGGTTGGAAGAGACCTCAAAGATCATCAAGTCCAACCTGTCACCACAGACCTCATGACTAGACCATGGCACCAAGTGCCACGTCCAGTCCCCTCTTGAACACCTCCAGGGACAGTGACTCCACCACCTCCCTGGGCAGCACATTCCAATGACGAATGACTCTCAGTGAAGAACTTCCTCCTCACCCCAAGCCTAAACCACCTCCCCTGGCACAGCTTGAGACTGTGTCCCCTTGTTCTGGTGCTGGTTGCTACAGAGAAGAGACCAACCTCTTCCTGGCTACAACCACCTTCCAGGTAGTTGTAGAGAGCCATGAGGTCTTCCCTGAGCTTCCTCTTCTCCAGGCTAAACAACCCCAGCTCCCTCAGCCTCTCCTCATAGGTCTTGTGCTCAAGGCCTCTCACCAGCCTTGTTGCCCTTCTCTGGACCCGTTCAAGTGTCTCGATGTCCTTCCTAAACTGAGGGGCCCAGAACTGGACACAGTACTCAAGGTGCGGCCTAACCAATGCAGAGTAAAGGGGTACAATGACTTCCCTGCTCCTGCTGGCCACATTATTCCTAATGCAGGCCAGAACTAACCATGACTAGCCATGACTAACCATGTTAGTCAGAAGGGTATATTGAGGAAGAAAATGGGAAGACTTCGCTAATGCTGATATGGGCAAAGTAACAAAGGATGAAATTCTTATCCCATGCCTTGATAATCAACATGAGAGGAAATGTATTCTACCAGAAACACTGAGGAGTACCTGAAGAGCAATGGATATTTTAAAAAGCTACAATTGTCCAAAAATAACTGTAAAAATGGAGGATAACTCAGAGAATCACAAGCATCCAAAATAACATATTTCTTACTTGTTTTCAACAGTAATTAGACTGATCATTTTCTGAAATATACTATTTAAAAGTGTTTCTGCCCCAGGGGTAATTTGGTGTAGTTACTCCATCCATTTCTCCAAGTGAAAGCAAATTGCATTTTGCATTCCAGTGCTCAGCTTCCACACATCTGGGACTGGGAGATGACTTTCTCACACCAGAAATAGAGATGGGTTCCACCCCTCAAATTGCCAAGCCATCAGTTCCATACAGTCCAATAATCCCAGCTGTCCCTTGGAGAGCATCTGCCGGGAGCAGTCTTCTGTGTACTGCAAAGTGATCTCATTTTGAGCAAGAATGGACAGTGATTGATGTGTGATGTATATTGTTTGATGATGATTGCTTCTGGGCATGATGTGGATGGTATAGAACAAGGGGTGAAGAATGTCATTGGCTGAGTTGAATCTGCTGCTGTTATTCCCACCATGCTGCAGGCATGCCAGCTTCAAAAATGGAAGTTCTGGCTGGAGCAAAGTATTATGGGGCTTGAAGTTCAGAATGTAGCATGGGAGACTTTCTATTTCAGTTGCTGCTTTTGGGTTCTGGGGTTTTTGGGTGTTGGCTCTTCCTCTGTAATGGTGGAGGGACAAGGAGGGATGGGGGAGTAGTCTTCTAGTTTGGGCTTTACTGTTTCTGTTTTGCGCTGTGCTTTTTCTGCAAACAGGTTAAGGTAATTATGCATTTTGTACTATGAGTTTCTGATTTTTCTCAGTAAACTCTATCCTTGTCTCACTTTTTTGGGGGGGTCTTAGTCCCAAGCTTTTGTGTGCTACTTTTTCCTCACTTCTGTGTTGGGGGAGCAGGCAGGTTAGTCCTTGTTAACCCATTACAACAATGAAAATGGCAGTGGATTTACTTATATGTAACATTAGAATATGCCCTATGTGCACAAATAACCTATGGTAAAAGAGGCTAGTCGACTCTCAGGTCTGTCTGAAAGAGCAGCATCTGTATACAGAGAAGAAATGGATTTTTCACTAAAACCAAATAAGTATGGGAATTATTTTACCATAACAATAATTTGCTGCTAAAGGGAAAGAACAACAAGCTGTATTTACTGTCACTCATGCCTCATCCAAAAAAAGCTTGACAAGAAAATATATTCCTCCATATAGAGTCTGCCAGTTAATAATTTGCTCTGATGCAAAGTTTTTTGTGGTTTTGCACTTGAATTTGTAAAGAATACCTCTGCAATAGGTGATAATCCATTACACCCAGACTGTTTTTGTTTGTTTATTTTTTACATTAAAAGTGAGGCTCAGTATAATCCTGCCTTTGTGTCATCAACTCTACCTCAGACAGTCACAGATCATAATACAGCATTCAGTGACACCGTTTGCACTGAGGATTACTGCTTTTGGCATCCAGGGACAAAACAATGATTGAATAGGACTTCTCTTTACATTTTACCTTTTTTTTTTCCCGTTTGTCTGGGGGAGAGTGACTGCAGCCATTTCTGTTTAAAATTCTGAGAGACTGAAGGGTAAAAATGTTACATCATCTAATCAACATATATATTTCCCCCCAAAATTACTTTGCTTTATCTGTGAAACTCTTACCTCTGGAAGCAGCTGTCCCTTTGGCATTGGGCCAGCAATAAAGAAAAAGAGCTGGAAAGAACAGAATGAAAGAGAGAGAGAAAACAATAAAAGCAAAATAAAAATAATAAAAAATAGAGGAAAAAGAAGAGAAATAAACAAAAATTAAAATCAAAAAGAAAAAGAGAAAAAGAAAAATTAAAAAGAAAAAAGAAAAGGAAAAAGAAAAAGAAAAGGAAAAAGAAAAAGAAAAAGAAAAAGAAAAAGAAAAAGAAAAAGAAAAAGAAAAAGAAAAAGAAAAAGAAAAAGAAAAAGAAAAAGAAAAAGAAAAAGAAAAAGAAAAAGAAAAAGAAAAAGAAAAAGAAAAAGAAAAAGAAAAAGAGAAAAAGAGAAAGAGAAAGAGAAAGAAAAAGAAAAAGAAAAAGAAAAAAAAAGAAAAAGAAAAAGAAAAAGAAAAAGAAAAAGAAAAAGAAAAAGAGAAAGAGAAAGAGAAAGAAAAAGAAAAAGAAAAAGAGAAAAAAAAAGAAGAAAAAGAGAAAGAAAAAGAAAAAGAAAAATAAAAAGGGGAAAAGAAAAAGGAAAAGAAAAAGAGAAAAGAGAAAAAGAATAGGAAAAAGAAAGGGAAAAAGAATAAATATTTGTAAATGGCTTTAGACATGAAGTTTATGCATTGGTGAATGGGTCTTTATACATGATATTTATGGGGTATTTGGTTTGTTTTGTGATTTTGTTTCAACTTTTAAGGAGTACCGTTAATGTGATTAATTAGCCAGAATTTATTGACTAAAAAATCTGCACAGCTAAACATATATGATTTTTAAAATGTATTTTTTCAGGTGAAACTATAAACCAGGGTCCTAATTAAGCCCTGCTGTTTCCTGAGATTTTGTGTGCACTGCAGTGGGAAGGAAAGTTACATGGAACTTTACTTGATCATGGAAGAAAAATCTGGAGAGTAAATTCAAGCATTCTATTCAGCTCTCAAACATAGTCTTCACTTGAGGGATACAGTGAATTTATGTCCATGTTAAACATTAAAGCTCTGTTATGGAGCCAAATAAGAGGAAAACTCAAATCAGCTCAACATCATGAAGGTAAAACTTCAGCACCCCTGCCCCAGACACCGCCAGCATTACTAGATTTGCCCAGAAATGCTGTGATTGATCACAGAGTTTGCTATTATGACATTCTATTACACGCTTTCTCTTCCAATTACTTTTCTAAATTGGGAAGCCTATTTTCCATAATACAAAACAATTTGTAATAATCATAACGTATTATAAAAGGGATTTGAAGCTTTGAAATACACTTTGCAGGGAGCTTGTGGATAGCTAAGGCTGAAACTATACTCTGCTGAGCTCTTAACCCACTTCAAAGAGAATTTTTAAATAAAAATTGGAGGGGAGGGGTTCAGCATAATCACTATTTGATGCAAATTTCTGACAGAATCTAGGTTTGTGTTTCCTGAAAGCTGTCTGCATAAGAAAGATTCAGATGTGAAAGCATAAGAATATACAATTGAATACTGTCAAAAAGTACTACGACTTTAACACAATGCCATAAAAAAAGTATAAGCAAAGTGGCTAGAATTACATAGAATCCTTATTTTTTTTAGGTAATTCAGGAAGAAACTAATAGGTTCCCCATTAGGGAAGGGTCTGAATTCAATTCACATATGTGCATTTATAGCAAAAACAATGTTGCCAACAAAATTTTACAATAGATCTTTAACACAAGTGGTAAAACGCTCTTATTGACATTTTCAACTGTAAATCCTGCCCAATATTTTTCACTGAAATAAAGAAAAAGGAGTCTGGATGAAATAGTTTTGGTTACAAAAAAAACATACTGACATTTGCAAGTCATTGCTTTTCTCATTTCCCTTGCTCCTTACATATCATATTTAGGGAAGCTGTACATTTCTGTTTTCTCTCCTGTGGTTATTTCCATCTTATCTCTTCTACACTGAAATTGTAGATGTGAATCAAGTCCAAGATGCAGCTTTTGCCTTAAAAAATAGCAGTCCAAACATTTCTTATTGATATCCGTCTCCTTCCTTTCAATTTTTGTTTCAGACTTTCATGCCTGAGTCAACCAGGCAGGTGTAGTTTCTCTAAAATAAGCCTCTGAAGAAGGCATTTGGTCATTTCTTTTTAGGCATCAAGGTAACCTCCAAAATTCTCACCCGTTGACATTCAAAGGGTTGCGTGCAAAACGCTGCCACCTTCTCTCAGCTTGGAGAATGGGAAATTGCAGAACGCATAGCTGAATACTGTAAAGGCCAGACACCCTCC
This sequence comes from Picus viridis, assembly GCA_033816785.1. Lineage (NCBI taxonomy): Eukaryota > Metazoa > Chordata > Aves > Piciformes > Picidae > Picus > Picus viridis. The sequence continues at coordinate 70,160,286 of CM066566.1, forward strand.
TCTGAAAATCTTTGCTGGCCTCCTTCAGTAGGGTGAAATTTGCCTTGTCATGGTAGCTGTGTTAAATGAATAAAACATTATGATGTACCTAGTCCATCCAGCTGCACTAGAGAAGGACATATACACTGTTAGTACTGTATGCAATACATATAGAACAGGCCGAAATATTAAAGAAATTAATTTTAACTGGATGTCTGAAATCCCTTTGGCTGTTCATATCAGTAATTCTTTTAGCAGAGAGCCTTTGTAATGAGATTGAAAGGTACAGTACAGCAAAGATCCTATAGAAGCAAAATCTGACTTTAAAAACCTTTTCCCCGTTGCCTTGTCTTCAAAAAGCCTTAAATGAGGGTGAAGGATGGGTTTTGCTTCAGTTTTCCCCCCTTTTTAGCAGGTTTTAGGCCTCGGGCTATTGGTATCCAAGCAGTTAAAACTACATCAGCACTAATAGCTATGAGCTCATCTTGTATAAGCACATTTTTAGTTAAACACCACAATCTTGGAAAAAAATGTTAGTGTGCTTAAACAGCCTGGCTCAGAATAGCTCACAATATGACGCATACCACAGGAAATAAAGTGGTATGAGGCACCTACAAAATATTTTTCAAACAAGTCATTGAAGCTGTAAGCCCCAAGCCTCAGCTTTAGGAAGTCACTTATTAAGAATCAACACCAGCCGTGCCAAGCTAAGCTCTTGCTCTTGGTGATTTTCCAATTGAATATTCAGGGCCCTGTCTCGGTCTTGTTTTCAGGGAAGTACATGCCTGGAATGTTAGCAAGCTATTTGCTGGAAAAAATGCCCACAACAGGCCCAATGTTGATCACATTAATGCGTTTGAGTGGGTATAGAGTGCAAATGATTGAAAGTGCTTCCAGATCTTGGTTGCTGGGGACAAAGCAGGCTCTGTTCTCTGATCTGATGGTCATTTTTTTCAGCGGAGGATGTGGTGCAGGAAGAGGGAACAGTGCCAATCTCTGTCTAATGGCTCCAAACAGGGCCTGGGCCTAGCTCTTTGGATGCTGATGAGTGGGAAATGAAACACAGATGGGTCAGATGGGTAAGGAGAGGGGGATTACAGGTCAGGCCAAAGAGTTGGAATAAATTAAGTGCTTATGAGGTACAGAATGGCACATTGTTAAGTAAATGGACAGGGAAAAAACATTTCAGCATTGTTAGGCACAGTGAGCAGAATAAAACATCCTGTCTTCCCAGACCACTTTTGCACATCACATCCTCATTGGGATTACCACATATTTGATATATGAATTACTTTCTGTAAGATGGGCACTACAAGACTGCAGCATTCTGTAGAACCAAAGAGGAGCTAATTTTCCAATAAACACTTCAGATGTGGCTTATTGGGAAAAATGTTTTGGTTCATGCTCCTGATCATAAGACAGCCAACTTCCTAACTCCCTAGAGATTCCCAACAAAAGGGTAAGCAACAACATATGAATACTCTGGGGAAACTGAATGACAAAAGGAATATTTTGTGCATCCTTAAAATGTTGAGTCCACGTTTGATTTTATTCCTTTCAAGTGATTGAATCTACATGAAAGAAAAGGATTTGGTTTAAATAAATAATCCAGAAGGATTTTGGCTGAGAAACAAAACTGCGGTATTTTCCTAGAAACACATATAAGCAATTTTATCCTTTATACTGAAAAGAATATGCACATATGTTCACTGCATTTATTTTTGGCATCTCTCTTCCATCCATAAGAACCAAAAATGCATGGCCAAACTCTCTATTGACTTGTACAGCTGTGGAATTACAGATTTTAAAACCATGATATTAGTAAAACTTGAAAGAGAAAACTGTACCTGTTAATTCAAACTAAGTTTGAGGGGATTTTCAACAGCTTTCCTCACCAGTTCCCAAATCTAGGTTCTTTCTTGACCTGTGAGTATTTATCCCTCCTGTAAATGTGGTAAATGTAACATGTAAAAGAAATCGTGGTTTTTCCACACCCTGGCTATAAATTGAGTGAGAGTCATTATAATGTGGTACAGGCATATATAAAAATTTAGAGAATCATAAAATCATTAAGGCTAGAAAAGACCTCTATGATCACCAAGTCCAACTGTCAACCCAACACCACCATGCCCACTAAACCTTTCTTGAACCAAAGTGCCATGTCTACATGTTTTTTGAACACCTCCAGAGATGGCAAAATTGAGATCAAATCTAAGAAATGTCAGCATTAGTGACAGACTGGATAAAAGAAGCTCTGAATAACCTCTTAAGTCCTTTTTAGAGTAGAAAGCCTGAGCAATCTCCTGAGCAGCAGAACTGTCCAGGATATATGTCTGCTTCTCTTCCACTGGCTACAGCAGTTTTCACACTGTGGTCCACCTGAGGTCATACCCATTGATAACATCTCTAAATGTCTCAATACACCTCTTCAGCACTTGCCTTTCTCTTTCCCAGCTGATAGACCCATGTGCTATAAGTGCTGATGAGACAGACAGAAGACATGCACACAGAGGCCAGCTTGCATGCCAGAGCAGATACTGTGGATTTCTCTTCACAGCTTTTCCATGGGTGAACGCAGTGGAAGGAGGGGAAGAGATTAGAACACCTGGAGTGTTTGATCTTTAATCATTCATTGATCATTACAAAGTTTGAATGAACTTTATATTTTTAAGGCAATCCTTTATTGAATTTCAATAATGTTACTTTCAAAAGGTATTGTGAGTGAGGGATGAGGCCACCAAAGGCATGTCCAGCCTATCTGTTGTGTCAGCACAAGTACCTTAAGCGGGAGTGGCCGCGATTGCAGCATGAGCACCTTCTTTGGGAGGAAATATGACTGAATTCTTCCTCACATTTGAGGGAAAAGTTTCCCTTACAGAGCTGGAAAGTTCACTATGGAAGAAAACCCACCTCAGAACTAAATTAGTCTGCCTGATAAAAAGCACCACCAGTTGTTTTTAAAATAAATTGCAATCGATGTTTATTATTACACAAATTACTATATCTCATTGGGCAGCTGCTGTTTATTTCAATCTCAGGGCTTTTTATAAAACCTTTCTCAGTGGTTTCTTATGTTGTTAGGAAGCATAAACCTCAGGATTTAAAAAAAAAATGTTTTCCATTTTCCAGAGCAATTGCAGATTTTAGCCCTAATATTTATTCATAATGAATTAATTATATTAAATAACCAAACTCTAAATGACTCACTAAGATAATGAGAGGTATTAGGTACTTTGGATGATGGAGGCATTTAGGTAATGAAGAGAAAGAACCTAGATACATGGAAAAAAAGAGAACTGATTTTCAAAACTAGTGGTTTCTACAGAGTGTTTTTCTAAGTAAGAAGCTCAAGTCACTATGTAAAACAGCAATGGAAAGGGAATCTGGTCCAACTTATGCAAAAAAACCTCACTTAGTATTTGCTAGTTCTCAACTCTGGCCTTTACTTTTAGAACAAGACTTCTTTAACTCCTGCTGATGCAATAACTAAAAGCAGGGCTCAGCCTTCAATGCCCGGTATTAAACTGGTGTTGTGTTGCTAATGTACTCCATTGTGCGGCACTGCAAACAGCAGGGCCCTCATACAGTAAGCACCCTTATATGAAATGATTCCATTATCAAATACATGTCACAGAGGATTTCCTCTTATGCAAAAAAAAAAAAAAAATATAAAAATTGATGCAAATTGCTGAGCAAAAATATTTATCCATTTGCTGTGCCACATTTTTCAGAGGATTTTACCTTCTTGCACACAGACATGATGTTAGAAACCTATTTCTGTATGAAGAATGTTTCTGAAAAAATACTATTTTTTTTTGTTTAAATCAGCATAGCACTTATTCTGTCAAGAAGTGTTTTTCCTTGAGTGGGAATTTCTTGAAGCAGATTTGGCTGAATACAGTATGCTATGACCTTTGGAATAAAATGAAAAGCCTGTGGGACAATACCAGATTTTGGCAGGATACTGTTGTCACTTTTCAGTTTTCACTTCAACCACTGGCCAAATGCCACACCACAGCCTTGTTCTAACAGTGTAAGTCACACCACAGCCATCACCATCTCATGTACTGAATGCACTTTACCAACCACTACCTACTTTGAAATAAAACATTACCTGTCAACTCTTGTTGCACATTCCTCATAGACAACTAGTAGAGGTGTTATGTATGTGCTAGCTGTACGTGGCTTTGAAATACTTAGCTTCACTTTTGTACCCTCTCCCAGATCCTTTCCATTCCCAGTTTACCTCTTAAACTTCTCAATATCATTTTACTGGACAGATTATCTGTGGTAAAGAACTATGACTAAAGGGGGAAAAAAAGGCTGTTTCATATTTTCAAGGATTAATTTCACTTGGCTTGCATGTTTATCTAGGTACCTGGCAATTTATAAAATATCACCCTAGAGCTCTGAATCTGGCATGCACTACACAGGCACAAGAAAACCCATCTTCAAATATTTCTAACAGTCTTTTATCTTGAAATTCGATGACTATCTCATAGAATACACCCTGTATCTCTTCTTGAAATCGTTGTGGTAATGACAGAAAGGAAATTCTGAGTTATTGTGGACCACGTCCTGAGGACCTTACTCAGGTTTTACTCAGACCTGACTCAAATAATTTCATCTGAATGGACAAGAGATAGCCAGCCTGTGCTAAATCAGAGTGAAAATCACAAGATTGTCCTTGAGTCATTCACTTACTTTTAATTTCCTTGTGCTGAATCACATGTAAAAGAGATCATATCCTATATAAAAAGAATAACATTCATGTTTCCTAACCCATCAAATAAAGGTTGCTTGTTTATACCTACAAGAGATTTACACTTTAGGGATAAATATAGCTTTTGATGAAATACACTGAGTAAGGAAGCTCAAGAAAATCATTTTCAGAATCTCAGGATTTCTGAAAGTGAAGTTTTCTTGATCTTATGGCAGGTGTGTGTGCATCATCAAACCAGAAGGCTGCAGGCAGCTGGTCAAGATCTGCAGCTAGAGAACAGCAGCAGCCATTTGTCAGCTTCAGGATTTGGTAAGCACACCAAAATATCTACTGTTTTCCTCCTCACTCCAAGATGAGGCTATATGAGGCTCAAGAGGGCTCTAGGCTACGTGATCTAGTTGAGGATGCCCCTGCTTACTGCAGAGGGGGTTGGACCAAATGACTTTCGGAGGTCCCTTCCAACCCAGATCATTCTATCATGCTATGATTCTATGAACAATGACCACAGAAAGGTATCAGGTAGATGCTTGTTCTGGAACTCCTAAGAATCCTTCCAATGCCACATTCAGTATACTTTGCATTTTATCACACTTCCTTGAAGGTGATATCATGTGTAATTACTATATTGAAGGTATTTGCTAACTTTCATTCATTACATAATAATAATGAATTTATTAATTAATAAAGTAGTGGGTAGGACTTCATCATCTGACAGGTGTGCAGGTGTTCAGGTGTTCAGGTGTCAGATGAGACGTATGTATAAACGGTGACAGGTTACACCCATCCCTCAAGGGGCTGAAAAAACCCAGCCACTAGGTGGACAAAGGAAACCTGACCTAGATGGGCAGAGAGACTCGGTGCCCCCTTCCAGGGGGAGGGGTCCCCCAGATCAAAGTCTATTCTACTCCCCCTTCCTGTTCAGCAAGCCTGTTTAAGGGAAGCCATTTTCTTGGTTGGCTTCTTTCTCCTGCACCTCGCCTGGTCAACAGACCATATTTGCTTCTCTCCTGCTTCCTGAGTTACCACTAGGTCTGCCTCTATGATGCTTCCAGACTTCTAAGGACTGCATCCAAACAGAATCTACATTACATCAAGGGAATCCAATGCCAGCTGGGCCTGATTTTGTATATTTTTTCTATTTATCCTTATACCTTTGTAACCTTCCCTGTTACTCAAATGCTGTATATGTATTTTGTTAAAATTACCTTTTTTACTTCCAAACCACTTCCAGACCATTTTTTTTCATGATTTTACCTCTCCTTTCTCCTGCCTAATTTGCTTTTACTCTACTGGGGGAAAAAAGGGATAGGAGAGGCAATCTAAATCCGTTCCATTTGGGCTTTTGGACTTCAGGCAAAGCTTAAACTATAACAATCAACACATGAAGATGAAGACAATAAAAAATTTAAAAGAGAAGGGGTTTTGTCTTAGTACTGCAGAAGAAAATTATGAACTCAAAAGTTTTACATTTGGTCTCCTAAATATATGGTAGAAGTCATTGGAGAGACATCAACAGGGCGGGAGTGAGAAAACCAAGGTGCAAAATATCAAATACTAATCAAAGACATCATCAGTTAACAAGATAAAAGCTGTCTATGATACATTTTCAGAGAAGATTTAGTATTCAAATTGGAGAATAGTAAGGGCATGGTACATCCTGCATCCTTGGAGGTTGAAGTCGGTGGTCTACGCGTCTAAGATCAAGGGTCTATGAATGATTCTGTCATGACTGATCACATTCCAATATGTGGCAAAGATAATTGTTTTTTCTCATGTTGCACTAAAAAGAGCAGTGGGAACAGTAAGCCATATTTTCTGTTGTGTAGCGTCAGTTTTGTGCCAGTAAAATTTCAATAAAGTGCAGTTGCACTAGTATAAAACTTGTATAAGGTGTTGAAAGTCATGCCTGATATGTCTACCCCTCTTGTATGAAAATCAATATTAGCAAGGTTTTCCAGATGTTATAGCACTTGTACAAGCTGCTTTTCTTGGATCTCTCTTGGGCTGTACAGGATCACTGCAAAGAAGGAGGGGAGCAACTGCTCAGATTCACCCCAGGGCCTGGGCTCTGCTCCCCAGTCAGCACCATGCCCTGATTTACAAGCTGACCCAGGAATCCTACCTACAATGCAGCCATATCAACACCTGTATACAGGGGAAAACAAATATTTTTCAACGTGAGATTGTTGGGTACAAATAAGCAGCAAATCATAAAGCTGGCTTGGAGCCAGGCCCAACAAGGGCATTAGGCACTGCAACATTCAGTGTTCTAGTTCCAGAATGAACTATTAAAGGGATCATTAAAACAACATGTAAAATCAGCCTGTTACTGTGAGGTGCTAAGTGCTTCCATTGAAAAGCTTTAAGGGAGTTGAGCCTCCTCTGCATCTTATAAGACTGCACTCATATTTTCTAAAAATGTGATGAAATGATGTATTTTTTTTTACATCTTGACAAATCAATTTCCTGAATGAGTGGTGAGTTCACAGAAGGGCCAGCATGTGTTGTATTCTATCAAAAAGAATTTACTAACCACTTGTCTTTTTCTTTTTTAGCTGATGTGTATGGCATGCTGTGAACACTGAAAATTAATGTTAATTTATTTATCATTAAGAATAAGGAAATGAGGGTGAGCAGCATGGAGGGAAGGCCTGTAAAATGTGAAAGTATGTTCTGTATTCATTACTTTCTGTAGGTACTATTTTTGTTTCACTTGATAATCTCAGAGGGACACCAAATAAATTGGGGGTGACTGAGCTATTAAAATAGCTTATTTAATGGCTTCTCTCTTACTAGGGGGAAAGCTTTTCAGTCTGTTTAGACTGAAACAATTTAGGTGGGAAAAAATCTGGTTCCATAGATTTGTTTTGGCACTAGTTATAAAACTTTCTGCCTCAGCTGTTTTATTTTGATCTTATTTAGTAACATTTTCATGAAAACAAAGATGACAGCTTCAGTGGACCATCTCTAGACACAATGCAGACTAAAATGTAATCATAGAATATTTCAGCTTCAATGATTGTCTATGAGATAGGTATCTAACTTTGTTTTGCTTCTACCATAATCCAAATAGCAATCACACCATCAAAAGTAGACATTCACATAAATATTTCCCTCCTTAGAGAAACACTTTGACCCCTTTACAAATAAGATGGCTTAGAAAGAGAGCCTAGAGAAAATGCTAATACAGAGTGGAAGGAGACTCACTATGGAGTGAGGAAAGACTGGGAGACAAGACACATTTCTAGCACAAGGGAAGTCAGTGAAAGGGACCCTAGGAAACAAGGAAAACACCTGGAAAATAAAGCACAGCTAGAGTCCCAGAAGGGAGAGTCTTTTCAGGTTTTTGGCTAGGAGGGATGATGAAACAAAGCACAGAACTTTGAATTACTGCAAGCTCCTTATTATGAGTGTGATTGGAGTCAAGAATGCTAAGACAGCCCAGTGACTTCATCTACCTTTCCAGTACCTGAAGTGGAGTTTTTCTTCTGGTTTACATGGTGCATAATTGGTCCCTGTATTTGGGGAAAAGGTGTAGTGTATCTTGGAGTTATATTTTATAAATGTTCTGTGGCAGTTACTGTATCTTCTACATAATTTATGCTCAGGAAAATCAGATTGGCTTTTTCATAGGATCCCAGATAGTGACCACTACACTTTCATTAGCCAAAGAATATGGATTTTACTAGGTGCTAACTAATAAGATGACTGAGTAGTTCCACTGAAAGATTGAACAACAACAAATATTTAATGTGCTTCTACTGATATGCTGTGTTTCCCAGCCTACAGAAACAGAAAGTTAAATAGGTTTTTGTATTTCTGCAATTCCTACAGTCATTCTGTTCTGGTTTGTATTTTCAAGTATGTCCAGATTGCCTCTCCAAATATAAGCAGTAATCTGAATACAATGTATAATGTCAGCTTTCCAAACAGAAGTGAATGGGATTGTAAACTTCAGGAATTTTCCAAAACAGGATGGAAAAACAGCTTCAAAATCTGAGAAACTTAATAAAGTTTAGCTTAATAGGAAATATTTTATTACCATAGGGAGGTTTAAAAATCACTTCAGAAAAATAGAAGCGCACGAACCATTTCTCTTTTAAAAAATATGTCACAGTCAGTAGTCATAAAAAAGATGATTTATTGCAGGATTCTATGCCTAACTTATAGGTGTTTAACTACAAGCATGTGCTTATGTGCTTTTCCAAATAAAAGTGTATTGAAGCAAGTGCTTGCATTCAATACTAAAATAATACAAATAATACAATAAACCAGGTTGGAAGAGACCTTCAAGATCATCGCGTCCAACCTATCAAGCAATCCAACCCACCCAAGCAACTAGATCATGGCACCAAGCACCCCATCAAGTCTCCTCCTGAACACCTCCAATGAAGGTGACTCCACCACCTCCCCGGGCAGACCGTTCCAATGGGCAATCACTCTCTCTGTATAGAACTTCTTCCTAACATCCAGTCTAAACCCCCCTGGTGCAGCTTGAGACTGTGTCCTCTTGTTCTGGTACTGGCTGCCTGGGAGAAGAGACCAACCTCTGCCTGGCTACAACCTCCCTTCAGGTAGTTGTAGAAAGCAATAAGGTCACCCCTCAGTCTCCTCTTCTCCAGGCTAAGCAACCCCAGCTCCCTCAACCTCTCCTCATAGGGCTTGTGTTCCAAACCCCTCACCAACCTTGTTGCCCTTCTCTGGACACGTTCCAGCAAGTCAACATCCTTCCTAAACTGAGAGGCCCACAACTGGACACAGGACTCAAGATGCGGCCTAACCAGTGCAGTGTACTGGGCCAGAATGACCTCCCTGCTCCTGCTGGCCACACTGTTCCTGATGCAAGCCAGGATGCCATTGGCCCTCTTGGCTGCCTGGGCACACTGCAGGTTCATGTTCAGCCTACCGTATACCAATAAGAGCCTTAAAGGAATATCCCTCAGGCCTCAATTTACCCAACACCTTCAACCACTTAGCTGAGACATACCTAAAACTGGACGTCTTGTCATGCTACTCTCTCTCACTATGGGGGAGATTTACTGAATAGAGATGGTGTTTAAATCAAACTAGACTTTACAGTTAAATTCTTAGGTTCAGTGGGATGAATCCAGACTGAATTCTGAACTGAATCTAATCTAATTGAATAGACCTTTCGCTTTCAAGATACCTCATTGGGAAATGTGGGAGGAGAAAGACAAAGTCTGCAGTACTATGAAATCACCTAAAAAATAATAAAATAGCAGCAATTAAAGAATTTATTTGTGAAATGAGAATAAAATTCATCCTGAGGTGATTAAAAAACTTCCTGCTTTTTATTTCCCAGAAGATGATCTTAGCCACTGCAGTAAAGCCAGGATAAGGCCACAATACATTCTTCCTCATGAAAGTGTGTTATTGTTCAAAGTAGAACTCAATGTTTGTAGGTCAAAGACAAAATAAAGACACATCTTATCATTGTCTTTTTCTGTGATTAGAACAGTCTTGTATAAGTGAAGCTGTGAGTTTTCATCTTTGTCAGCCATGCTCAGTACACTTTCTAAAATTCAGTGAGTCTTCACTGGAAAATGAGTCACTTTCTACTAGGAATGGGATTACTAATGTCCTGAATTATACATTCAGTTCACCTGATGCTCACGTTCTGCACAGTGTTTTAATGGTAATGCATAACAAAAGGGTTTGTACCTAAATATGACTGAAATAGCTATATGTAAAATTAAGAAAGCAGAAGTCACATAATGGAAATTTTTATGTTTGATGCGGGCTTGAATTAAATGCTACATCCATTGTCAATCAGGTCAGCAATTATCATATGGTTATCACATGTTAAAACAATAGGAAATTAACAAAATGTATCATGTGATTTTTGGAATCGTGCAGCAGTCAGAAAGTGTGTCAAACATATAGCTCTCCAGGATATAGTGTTGAAACAGACCATTCCTCCTCTGACTCTGAAATATGAGTGACAGTCAAAACAATGAAATTCAGAGAGCAGTCTATTTTTCCAACAGCTTGTTCTGAAGCACTTGGTGATTTTAATAGTTTTCAGTCAGCTAAGTCGAGTCATGCAAAGGTAATAAGAAATCTAAGACTCATAGAAACATAAATATTATCTAAGAGATAATGCAGGACAAGGGCAAAACCGATATAGCAATTTGTGACTGATCTGACACGAAAGAGCTTGCAATATTACAGGCAACTCTGTGACAGAAAACAGGTCACAGGAACTTGAAAAAATGGGGGGGGGTGGTGAAGGGGGAAGATGAAGAATCTATGAATTATTATTAGGAAAACAGTTGGAGTTTGACAGGTGGAAGAAGATCTAGGCTGAGAATTAAATCTACTGAAGGTGGACACTGTATGAGAGAATTTTGAAACCTCTGTAAGAAAGGGGATTAAGAATAGGAAAAGTCTCAGCAGAGGTGGGAGTAGAGCAGAAAGAGCCTAAAATACAGCAGCTCATATGCAGAGAAAAGATCCTCTTACCCTAAGACAAAGCACATTGTTCTTTGCTCTGCAAGTCACTCAACAAAGAAGAACCCCTAGAGTTTATACATTTACTAGCCCTATAGACTGGAAAAAAAAAGGAAAAAAAAGAAGAAAACAAAAATAAGAAAAAAAAAGACAAATATCTGCCTATCTTTAGATCTGAAGAATTAGATATATAAACTGGGACAATTTTCTGCTACCTATGAGAGAAGACATATTAGGGAACATGGATAATGCCAAATAGCTTTCAACAGGGTGCCCTAAGAAAAACAGAAGATGTTTGTTCACACTCAACAGTCCCTTTGAGAAATATTGTTTCTGCAGACTACCATTTGGATTGTTTCCAGCTCCTGAGGAGCTGGACTCCAAAATGTAACTTTTTTTTGTTGGTATAGAAAATACAAAAGACTATAAAGGTGATATTTAACTGTGGAAGAAAGGGATGTACAACATAAACAGAAACGCTGGGGAAAAGATGGAGCAGCTGTAAAAAATCTAAACAAGTAGAAAGGTAATTTCTGTATGAAGACAATAATACATGTGGGTGAGACACTAAAATGTGAAAGTGCTCAGGTAAGTCACATCAAAGTTCAGGCCATCAATAGTAGGCTTATCTTAACAGATATGAAAGTGGCACATATCTATTCTATCTGTTAATAGATACGAAACAGGTGTAAACACTCTTAGTCTCACAGCCTAAACTGACTGCTTGGGAAAGCAATAGTGAAAAGCTATTCAGCAGTCACAGGAAACTGAGGCAAAGAGACCTTGATCCTGAAATGTAGAATAGAATAGAATAGAATAGAATAGAATAGAATAGAATAGAATAGAATAGAATAGAATAGAATAGAATAGAATAGAATTACCAAGGTTGGAAGAGACCTTGAAGATCATCGAGTCCAACCTGTAACCACAACCTCACAACTAGACCATGGCACCAAGTGCCACATCCAGTCCCCTCTTGAACGCCTCCAGGGACGGAGACTCAACCACCTCCCGGGGCAGCCCATTCCAATGACGAATCACTCTCTTGGTGAAGAACTTTCTCCTCACCTCCAGCCTAAACTTCCCCTGGTGCAGCTTGAGACTGTGTCCCCTTGTTCTGGTGCTGGTTGCTAGAGAGAAGAGGCCAACCCCTTCCTGGCTACAACCACCCTTCAGGTAGTTGTAGAGAGCAATGAGGTCACCCCTGAGCCTCCTCTTCTCCAGGCTAAACAGCCCCAGCTCCCTCAGCCTCTCCTCATAGGGCTTGTGCTCAAGGCCTCTCACCAGCCTTGTTGCCCTTCTCTGGACACGTTCAAGTGTCTCAATGTCCTTCTTAAACTGAGGGGCCCAGAACTGGACACAGTACTCAAGGTGCGGCCTAACCAAAGCAGAGTACAGGGGCACAATGACCTCCTTGCTGCTGCTGGCCACACCATTCCTAATGCAGGCCAGGATGCGGTTGGCCCTCTTGGCTGCCTGGGCACACTGCAGGCTCATGTTCAGCTTCCCATCAACCAGCACCCCCAGGTCCCTCTCTGCCTGGCCGCTCTCCAGCCACTCTGACCGCAGCCTGTAGCACTGCCTGGGGTTGTTGTGGCCAATGTGCAGAACCCGGCACTTGGATGTGTTAAATCTCATGCCCTTGGACTCTGCCCATCTGTCCAGCCTGTCGAGGTCCCTCTGCAAAGCCCCTCTGCCCTCCCTCCCTCTGCCCTGTAATGACAGAAGGGACAACATTAAGTTCTTAGAAGATCCTGCAAGTGGGCTGTTGACAAGGTTATCATAAAACAGCATGTCTGAAACTGACAATGAACATTTTATTAATCACAGATTCTAACAAAGACCAGTTATTCGTCTGCTTAAATAGAGGGGGCTTTAGCCTTGGTCAATGATATACTAAGTTTCATGTTTTTGTTTATCACAGAATCACAGAATGTTAGGGTTTGGAAGGGACCTCAAAAGATCATCTAGCGCAACCACCCTGCCAGAGCAGGATCACCTAGAGTAGGTCACAGGAACACATCCAAGCAGGTTTTAAATGTCTCCAGAGAAGGAGACCACAACCTAACTGGGCAGCCTATTCTAGGGTCCTGTCATTCTCAGAATTTCCTTAATTGAGACTTTTCCTTACTTGAAATTTTTCCTTATATGAAGACATTAGTAACTAAAACTGCCTGTCAGCCTGACCTTAGTGCCAGGCAAGATTATGGAACAGGTCATCTTGAGTGCAATCACACAGCACTTACAGCATGGCCAAGGGATCAGGCCCAGCCAGCATAGTTTCAGGAAGGGCAGGTCCTGCCTGACCAACCTGATCTCTTTCTATGATCAGGTGACTGCCTGGTGGATGTGGGGAAGGCTGTGGATGTAGTCTAACTGGACTTCAGCAAGGCCTTTGACACCGTCCCCCACAGCAAACTCCTGGCCAAGCTCTCAGCTCGTGGCTTGGACTGCAGCACTCTGTGCTGGGTTAGGAACTGGCTGGAGAGCTGAGCCCAGAGAGTGGTGGTGAATGGTGCCGCATCCAGCTGGCAGCCAGTCACTAGTGGTGTCCCCCAGGGATCAGTGCTGGGTCCCATCCTGTTCAATATCTTTATTGATGATCCTGGACTGCATAGAAGACAACTTCCTCCTCCAAATGGTAGAGGAACCAACAAGAAAAGGTGCTACGCTGGACCTTGTTCTCACCAACAGGGAAGGGCTGGTAACAAATGTGAGGCTCAGAGACGGCCTTGGCTGCAGTGACCATGAAGCAGTTGAATTTAATCTCCTCAGGGCAATCAGGAGGACATATTCTAAGCTTACGACCCTAGACTTTAGGCGTGCAGACTTCGATTGCTGCAGGGATCTGCTGGCCAAAGTGTCGTGGGATGAAGCCCTGGAGGGAAGAGGGACCCAGGACAGCTGGTCAGTATTCAAGGACCACCTCCTCTGTGTCCAGGAGCTATGTATACCTATAAGGAGAAAAGCAGGAAGGAATGCTAGGAGGCCTGTCTGGATGAACAAGGAGCTACTGGACACACTATTACTTAAAAAGAAACTCTACAGGAAGTGGAGGGAAGGACAGATAGAACAGGGGGTATATAAGGAAGCTGCCCGAGCAGCAGGAGGCCTGGTTAGGAAAGCCAAAGCAGAGTTTGAACTGAATCTAGCCAGGGAGGTTAAAGGGAGCACTAAGAATTTCTATAGGTATGTTAATGGCAAGAAGAAGACTAGGGAAGGTGTGGGCCCCCTCAGAAAGGAAAGTGGTGAATTAGTCACAAGTGATGTGGAAAAGGCTGAGGTACTCAATCACTTCTTTACCTCAGTCTTCACTGCAAGGGCCTCCAGCCACACTCCTGGTGTCATGGAAGACAATGCCAGGGAAGGGGATGAAGAACTGCCCATCATAAGTGAAGCTCAGGTTCGTGATCACCTGAAGAACCTGAAAGTGTTCAAGTCCATGGGACCCAACGGGATACACCCACGAGTGCTGAGAGAACTGGCAGATGAGGTTGCCAAGCCCCTCTCTATTATATTCCAAAAGTCATGGCAGACTGGGGAAGTCCCCACAGACTGGAAAAGGGGAAACATTACTCCCATTTTCAAAAAGGGCAAGAAGGAGGAACTGGGGAACTACAGGCCAGTCAGTCTCACCTCTGTGCCCGGAAAGATCATGGAGCAGATCCTCCTGGAGGCACTAATGACTCAGAAGAATAGTAAAGAGGTGATTGGGAACAGTCAGCATGGCTTTGCCAAGGGCAAATCCTGCCTGACAAACCTGGTGGCCTTCTATGAGCAGGTGACAGCATTAATAGATGAGGGGCAAGCAACTGATGTCCTTTACCTGGACTTGAGCAAAGCCTTTGACACTGTCCCGCACCAATTCCTGGTCCCCAAGCTGGTGACACATGGGTTTGATGGATGGACCACTAGATGGATAAAGAACTGGCTTGATGGCCGCACCAAAAGAGTGGCTGTCAACGGGTCCATGTCCCAGTGGAGGCCAGTGACAAGCGGAGTCCCTCAGGGATCAGTCCTGGGACCTGTCTTGTTCAACATCTTTGTGGGTGACATGAACAGTGGCATCGAGTGCACCCTCAGCAAGTTTGCTGATGACACCAAGCTGTGTGGTGCAGTGGACACCCTGGAGGGAAGGGATGCCATGCAGAGGGACCTGGACAGGCTGGAGAGGTGGGCACAAGCTAACCTCATGAGCTTCAACAAGACCAAGTGCAGGGTCCTGCATCTGGGTCGAGGCAATCCCAGGCACAAATACAGGCTGGGCAGTGACTGGCTGGAGAGCAGCCCTGAGGAGAGAGACTTGGGGGTGCTGGTGGACGAGAAGCTCAACAGGAGCTCTCAATGTGCACTTGCAGCCCGGAAAGCCAATCAGATCCTGGGCTGCATCAGGAGAAGTGTGACCAGCAGGTCAAGGGAGGTGCTTCTTCCCCTCTACTCAGCTCTGGGGAGACCCCACCTGGAGTACTGCGTCCAGTTCTGGAGCCCCTATTACAGGAGGGATGTGGACGTGCTGGAGCGTGTCCAGAGAAGGGCCACGAGGATGATCAGAGGGCTGGAGCACCTCTCCTATGAGGACAGACTGAAGGAGTTGGGGCTGTTCAGTCTGGAGAAGAGAAGGCTCCGAGGTGACCTCATTGTGGCCTTCCAGTATCTGAAGGGGGCCTACAAGAAGGCTGGGGAGGGACTTCTCAGGATCTCAGGGAGTGATAGGACTAGGGGGAATGGAATGAAGCTGGAAATGGGGAGATTCAGGCTAGATGTGAGGAAGAAGTTCTTCCCCATGAGAGTGGTGAAGCCCTGGAATGGGTTATCCAGGGAGGTGGTTGAGGCCCAGTCCCTGGAGGTGTTTAAGCCCAGGCTGGACGAGGCTCTGGCCAGCCTGATCTAGTGTGGGGTGTCCCTGCCCATGGCAGGGGGTTTGGAACTAGATGATCCTTGTGGTCCCTTCCAACCCTGACTGATTCTATGATTCTATGATTCTATGAAGGGATTGAGTCCATCATCAGTAAATTTGCAGATGACACCAAGCTGGGGGCAGGTGTTGGTCTGTTAGAAGGTAGGAGAGCTCTGCAGAGGGACCTTGACAGGCTGGACAGATGGGCAGAGTCCAGCAGCATGAGATTTAACACATCCAGGTGCCGGGTTCTACGCATTGGCCACAACAACCCCAGGCAGTGCTACAGGCTGGGATCAGAGTGGCTGGAGAGCAGCCAGGCAGAGAGGGACCTGGGGGTACTGGTTGATAGTGGGCTGAACATTAGCCAGCAGTGTGCCCAGGCAGCTAAGAAGGCCAATGGCATCCTGGCCTGCATTAGGAACAGTGTGATCAGCAGGAGCAGGGAGGTCATTCTGCCCCTGAACACTGCATTGGTTAGACCACACCTTGAGTCCTGTGTCCAGTTCTGGGCCTCTCAGTTTAGGAAGGATGTTGACTTGCTGAAAGGTGTCCAGAGAAGGGCAACAAAGCTGCTGAGGGACAAGCCCTATGAGGAGAGGATGAGCTGGGGTTGCATAGCCTGGAGAAGAGGAGGTTGAGAGGAGACCTTACTGCTGTCTATAACTACCTGAAGGGAGGTTGCAGACAGGTAGGGGTTGGTCTCTTCTCCCAGGCAACCAGCACCAGAACAAGAGGACACAGTCTCAAGCTGCACCAGGGGAGGTTTAGGCTGGATGTTAGGAAGAAATTCACAGAAAGAGTGATTTGCCATTGGAATGGGCTGCCCAGGGAGATGGTGGAGTCACTGTCACCGGAAATTTTTAAGAAGTGACTGGGTGGGTTGCTTACTGCCATGGTTTAGTTGATTAGATGGTGTTGGGTGATAGGTTGGACTCAATGATCTCAAAGGTCTTTTCCAACCTGGTTAATTCTGTGTTCTGTAATCTTGTTCTCAAGGCTGAAAAACATCCTAAAAATACCCACACCACAGGAAATCCTCTTCTAGTTACAAATGGCTGATTTGCAGAGTATGATTGTCACAGGCACACTTTCTAGAGGACTCCACAAAACTTATGGAATCACATTCAGTAAATTGGTTTATCCATCTTTTTATTTGAAAGTATATAGTGTCTATTTGAAGTTGAAACAAAGTCACTGCTGACTTGCCAGTACTTAAAAGGCAGTTATGGCAAAAGGCATGTCCTGTATCACAAAGTATGACTTGGTATCTGAACACCCACTTCAGGACAATAATGCTATGGTGAAAAATTAACATGAATGGAAGTAGTGACCAGTAAGATGTCTAACAGTCTTAAGAAGTTAGCACCCCAGACAGATATGAATCATGGGCCCACAAATAGTGATGCCTTCCACCTGTCTGAGTAAAATGGAGGTATTTGGCAGGCAATGAGCCCAAATATTGAGGAATTAGAAGCACAAATTATGAAAGAAATTGCAAACCAACAACTACTGTCACCTTCTGAAAACAAGGGTCTTTATTCCTTGGGGAGCCTCAGTGAGCCTAGACTACTTCACAGACCAACAGAACATGATCAGTAATTATTTAATGAATTAGTATGTATGACTCTGTGTGTTAAGCAGTGTTGGATTTCAAATTATAGAATCAATAAGGTTGGAAGAGACCTCATGGATCATCAAGTATATTCTGCACCTTGAGTTCACAAACACCTTTAAAATAGTGCATGTGGAGTACTATGAAGCTCGCAGCATTGCCTGGCAAAGGAGTTATGCCCAAGTGCAGAATAAAAGGGTTTTATGAAACCTTCAAGCCACACATTCAGAACATTCTTCCACTAATTTGCTGTGTGCAGGTGGTTGTGAAGATGTTGCATATGCAAGAGGAGGTCAGAATCCTGCCATGAGCATGAGATGTCTTTCTTGTGTCTCCAGTGGGCTATGGATCAGAAGGACTTTCTGCAGTGACCCATATTCACTTCCATCCGACTCAGTGCTGTCCAATGCTTACTCCTCATTGTAGCTGTTGATGCCAATGGGTACACAGCTCCATTTCACAATGCACAGCTGGAGTGCCATCTGCATTTCTAATACTACTTCCACATGCCCCTATGCAGCTTCAGTAAAAAAACCCTGCCAATGTACAAGAGAGGTTAAAAAAAATTAATCTTGGTATTCAGATCTTCTGAGGGAGGTAAAAAAGAGTTCATCTGTCTTTCAGTCCCTCCAACACCAGTAGCATACACATATGAAACATACCACTTCCCAGTTTCCAGGCTTGGGACTATTGTGGCAGGCAGTACCTACCCAAACCCCTTACAGAGGAATTTGAGAATCACTCTCAGCACTTTATATGATGTCCCCCTTTTAACTTAAAGCTAAGCCACAGCCTCAACCTATTCAGTTTGCAAATTATATGGAGGGGTGGGGGGACAAGGAAGCCTGGTATACTCTGATATGCTTTAAGTATTATACTCTATTCTGCTTGGTCCTCTAGTATGTGAGGGGTTTTGCAGGCAATGGGCAAACATCATATTAAATAAGTGACTATACTGATCTGGAATGAATGAATTTGACCCCCAAGAGGAAACTACTGAAAGTGTGAAAGTAACAAACCCTTAGTTGGCTGTGTTTTTTCTCCTTGTTATCTATCACTGCATCAGAGCTAAGAGGAAGCTGGCAAAGACAAACAATTGTTTGGACATAAACATAAATTCAGTTATAACCATCTAATTTCTTTGGTATCATCATATTACAGCTATACCTGTTCTTCATCAACCAGGCATTCAGAGAGGGAAAAAAGGGGGCAGAGAGGGTTCCAATTACTAAGGCCACAAGCACTTTAAGAATAAATTGTGTAAGTTTGCAGACTTTGTGTATTCCAAAACCCTTCACAAATAAATACAGCGAAAACTGTTGCACAAATACTTTTTACTTCCTCTCAGCTTTATGTTGCAACTTTCAGCTTATGGAAACATTTGCCCAAGTTTGGTTCAAATATTCCTTCAGAAAGTTTTTAACAGTCTAATGAAACCTTAAGAGGAGGGGGTGGGCAGTTTATTACTCTAATCCCTGTTAAAAAAACACCCTTTGTGTGTGATTTGAGTGAGTCCCTCCCCAGCAGTACAGAATGCAATAAAGATAAGAAGGACTACACCTTGCAGCACAGATCCATGAAGTTATATGAAAGGGGCTGCAGAGTTGCCAGCTGTCTGCTCCACTTTCTTTCTGGAGAACAGCTGGAAATGCATTCTCCAGAGATTGCATCTGGCTGGAATCCCCTGCACTCAAATCCCATTGATCTGGTTCCGTTCTAGCCCTCTGTACTCACAGTTCAAAGAACAGCAAGGCCTGTAAAGAAATTACTGCCATATTGTTCAATCGGCCACAGTGAGCAATATATAGGATTATAATTAGGAACACATTAAGGGAAACAGCTCAGTGGAGATAAGCTGTTTGACTGCATACGCTTTTTGATGAGGGCTTAGTGCCAATCTCAGAATAAAAAAGATTAAATGTTTGTTACCAATCCTTTTGAACTGCTGGCAGAACATGTGGTAAAGCATTTTTGATTGAAATTAAAAGCATCCTAGGATAAAAATAACCCTGTTCTGTTAGACCTTTCCAAGTGAAACCATTTGTAGGCTGATTTATTGTCTTTTCCTTCACCTCCTTCCACCAGCATGATTAACATATGCATTTCTGAATCGCAAGTAAGCTTGGACAGGTATTTGTCTTGTTACACATCTGTGTAACAAATGGCAATACAAACTGTATGCAGAACAGATGTAGATTTTCAAAGTCCCAGTAAATTGCACTTGACCAAGTACATAGATAAAAGTTTTATTGCAATTTATTGTTTCTTCCCAGTGGAGGCAGTCCTGTGAGGAGCTGCCAGTCTGCAGGTGACAATACTGCTGCACAGCCCACTGCAGATGAAGCAGACAGGTTTATAATCAGAGTGAGAACTGTAGGAAGTGAAGCACTGCCAAAGAAGAAAGCTAATCTCCACTAATATCCTCATGAAATGCTTATCACTGTACTCTGTGGTGTCTAATTTATATATCTGGGAGAAGTTGTTTTTAGGATTATTTTCTCAATCTCCAGAAGATTTTGAACTGGCATCAAGTACACCAGAGAGACTGGAATATGACAGATTCATGCTCTGTGCATGAAGCCTCCCACACCAAGACAGGTTTATGATGTTACTGCAATTAAATTACCAGGGCTCAGGGAAAGGGCTACATTTTCACTTACATACCCCTACACGCAGAAATATGCCTTTTAACATCCTTTTTAAGCTCCATTTTTAGTGAGCTGGTTAAAGATATGCTATTAGATAGGCACTGACTGCCTCAAACAGCAAATACATGTGCTGACTTCAACAGAAATGTCCACAATGGACTGTTCAGCCTCATTGTAGAAATAGAGGTTTAAAAAAAAAAAAAATAATTGTAAATCAGGAATTTCATAACAAGAAGTTGGAGTTAAAAGGCTAAAAACATAAAGCGATCTTTCATTGAGAGCAATATTTCTTCCAGAAAATCCAGTCTAATTATACTAAATACTTTTAAGCAGTACTATTTTTACAACATGTGGAACTTCATATAATTGCCTCAGTTCCTATCTACTTGGGATTTAGAGAATTTGTACTAAGCCTGAAGTACCAAATGAGCACATTTGTACCAAGTGAGGAACAGTTATTTTGCACATGATGTGGTCAGGAAACTGTGGTCGGCAGACTTCTAGGCAATTGCCAATCCAAATTGCTGACTGCTTTTGGCCAGGGGGACTCCCAGGTGGTATCTCTGTAGATAGAATCATCCTATTCCCCACACGGAGCCCTCAGCAGTTGTGCCATACCTGTGAGATGTTTATAAAGCTCCTGCTCCCTGCTCTCATCCTTGTCACTGCATGGAGCCCTTTACATTTCCTCAAAGATGACTCACTTTTGCTTTGGCTGCAGTGATCCCAACTCTGACAAAACCAACTCCTACTCATTTCTTTCTCAAGCAAAATGTAGCTGAATTCATTAAAAGACTTCACTAAAGAGTTGAAGTCTAAGGACTGCAGGAACTGGCATGCATTTTCTGAGGTCTGTCAATGGCTTTTAGATCACTAGTTGAAAATTGACATTGATGACATAAAATTACTATTTTAAGATGAGAAATAAAATATATGGGACTTAGACTGAAAAGGAGATCATCACATTTACTGCAGTAGGTGCTTACAGTAATCATATTCAAGCTTTAGGCCAAAGCTCTTGTTAATTACCAGCAGAGATGATGGCAAACTTGGTCAGAACCTCCAGAGGAACAGAACAAAGTGTATCAGGCTGGGGTCTGGCCTAGGTCTCAAACACAGAAGACGACCATTTTGGTAGCCAAATTGAGAAATCAAGACTCATTCTACCAACAGCTTCTTTAATTCCCAGGCCAAGAGACATTCTCTTGCTTGGAGGGGGATCTTGATTCTCCACTTTCTGCTGTTTTCTTTTTGAAGTAAAGCCTTTGTTACACACCACCTAGAATTACCTATGTAGTTCCTTTGAAGGTACAAACAATCTGGGCTGATACTCCCCTCAAAGGCATGTTTCAGTTGGGAAGTGTTAAGAGAAATAATCATACAGACTCGTTGATGATGGTCTAAATCCAAACCCACTGAGAATAGAATAGAATAGAATAGAATAGAATAGAATAGAATAGAATAGAATAGAATAGAATAGAATAGAATAGAATAGAATCATAGAATCAGTCAGGGTTGGAAGGGACCACAAGGATCATCTAGTTCCAACCCCTGCCATGGGCAGGGACACCCTACACTAGATCAGGCTGGCCAGAGCCTCGTCCAGCCTGGTCTTAAACACCTCCAGGGACTGGGCCTCAACCACCTCCCTGGATAACCCATTCCAGGGCTTCACCACTCTCATGGTGAAGAACTTCTTCCTCACATCTAGCCTGAATCTCCCCATTTCCAGCTTCATTCCATTCCCCCTAGTCCTATCACAACCTGAGATCCTGAGAAGTCCCTCCCCAGCCTTCCTGTAGGCCCCCTTCAGATACTGGAAGGCCACAATGAGGTCACCTCGGAGCCTTCTCTTCTCCAGACTGAACAGCCCCAACTCCTTCAGTCTGTCCTCATAGGAGAGGTGCTCCAGCCCTCTGATCATCCTCGTGGCCCTTCTCTGGACATGCTCCAGCACGTCCACATCCCTCCTGTAATAGGGGCTCCAGAACTGGACGCAGTACTCCAGGTGGGGTCTCCCCAGAGCTGAGTAGAGGGGGAGAAGCACCCCCTTGACCTGCTGGTCACACTTCTCCTGATGCAGCCCAGGATCTGATTGGCTTTCCGGGCTGCAAGTGCACATTGAGAGCTCCTGTTGAGCTTCTCGTCCACCAGCACCCCCAAGTCTCTCTCCTCAGGGCTGCTCTCCAGCCAGTCACTGCCCAGCCTGTATTTGTGCCTGGGATTGCCTCGACCCAGATGCAGGACCCTGCACTTGGTCTTGTTGAAGCTCATGAGGTTAGCTTGTGCCCACCTCTCCAGCCTGTCCAGGTCCCTCTGCATGGCATCCCTTCCCTCCAGGGTGTCCACTGCACCACACAGCTTGGTGTCATCAGCAAACTTGCTGAGGGTGCACTCGATGCCACTGTCCATGTCACCCACAAAGATGTTGAACAAGACAGGTCCCAGGACTGATCCCTGAGGGACTCCGCTTGTCACTGGCCTCCACTGGGACATGGACCCGTTGACAGCCACTCTTTGGGTGCGGCCATCAAGCCAGTTCTTTATCCATCTAGTGGTCCACCCATCAAACCCATGTGTCGCCAGCTTGGAGACCAGGAGGTGGTGCGGGACAGTGTCAAAGGCTTTGCTCAAGTCCAGGTAAAGGACATCAGTTGCTTGCCCCTCATCTATTAATGCTGTCACCTGCTCATAGAAGGCCACCAGGTTTGTCAGGCAGGATTTGCCCTTGGCAAAGCCATGCTGACTATTCCCAATCACCTCTTCACTGTTCTTCTGAGTCATTAGTGCCTCCAGGAGGATCTGCTCCATGATCTTTCCGGGCACAGAGGTGAGACTGACTGGCCTGTAGTTCCCTGGTTCCTCCTTCTTGCCCTTTTTGAAAATGGGAGTAATGTTTCCCCTTTTCCAGTCTGTGGGGACTTCCCCAGTCTGCCATGACTTCTGGAATATAATAGAGAGGGGCTTGGCAACCTCATCTGCCAGTTCTCTCAGCACCCGTGGGTGTATCCCATCGGGTCCCATGGACTTGAACACTTTCAGGTTCTTCAGGTGATCACGAACCTGTGCTTCACTTACGATGGGCAGTTCTTCCTCCCCGTCCCTGGCATCGTCTGCCATGACACCAGGAGTGTGGCTGGAGGCCCTTGCAGTGAAGACTGAGGTAAAGAAGTGATTGAGTACCTCAGCCTTTTCCACATCACTAGTGATTAATTCACCACTTTCCTTTCTGAGGGGGCCCACACCTTCCCTAGTCTTCTTCTTGTCATTAACATACCTATAGAAATTCTTAGTGCTCCCTTTAACCTCCCTGGCTAGATTCAGTTCAAACTCTGCTTTGGCTTTCCTAATCAGGCCTCCTGCTGCTCGGGCAGCTTCCTTATATACCCCCTGTTCTATCTGTCCTTCCCTCCACTTCCTGTAGATTTTCTTTTAAGTGATAGTGTGTCCAGCAGCTCCTTGTTCATCCAGACAGGCCTCCTAGCATTCCTTCCTGCTTTTCTCCTTGTAGGTATACATAGCTCCTGGACACAGAGGAGGTGGTCCTTGAATACTGACCAGCTGTCCTGGGTCCCTCTTCCCTCCAGGGCTTCATCCCACGACACTTTGGCTAGCAGATCCCTGCAGCAATCGAAGTCTGCACGCCTAAAGTCTAGGGTTGTAAGCTTAGAATATGTCCTCCTGATTGCCCTGAGGATATTAAATTCAACTGCTTCATGGTCAATGCAGCCAAGGCTGTCTCTGAGCCTCACATTTGTTACCAGCCCTTCTCTGTTGGTGAGAACAAGGTCCAGCGTAGCACCTTTTCTTGTTGGTTCCTCTACCATTTGGAGGAGGAAATAGAATAGAATAGAATAGAATAGAATAGAATAGAATAGAATAGAATAGAATAGAATAGAATAGAATAGAATAGAATAGAATAGAATAGAATAGACCAGGTTGGAAGAGACCTTCAAGATCATTGAGTCTAACCTATCAGCCAACACCACCTAATCAACTAAACCATGCAACCAAGCACCCTATCAAGTCTCCTCCTGAACACCTCCAATGATGGTGACTCCACTACCTCCCCAGGTAGCTCATTCTAACGGGCAATCGCTCTCTCTGTGTAGAACTTCTTCCCAACCTCCAGCCTAAACCTCCCTTGGTGCAGCTTGAGTTTGTGTCCTCTTGTTCTGATGCTAGTTGCCTGGGAGAAGAGACCAACCTTCTCCAGTCAACATCCTCCCTTCAGGTAGTTGTAGAAAGCAATAAGGTCACCCCTGAGCCTCCTCTTCTCCAAGCTAAGCAACCCCATCTCCCTCAGCCTCTCCTCATAGGGCTTTTGTTCCAAACCCCTCACCAACTTTGTTGCCCTTCTCTGGATATGCTCCAGCAATTCAACATCCTTCCTAAACTGAGGGGCCCAGAACTGGACACAGTACTCAAGGTGTGGCCTAACCAGTGCAGTGTACAGGGGCAGAATGTTGCTACAATGCTAAAATAGAGGGAGATTATGATAACAAAAAGTTTAGATATGTCTCTTACAAAAATAATTTTAAAAACCCAACCACTAGGGAAAAAAAGTGGAGACTGAAATCTCAAAGGAGGTAAAAAAGACCAGAAAAGAGCCAGTAATGTTCTTTTGAAAATGACATTAAGATTTTAATTGGATTTTTCTTGACAATATTTTTTTGAGGAAGATGAAGAGTAGCTTTAGAGAGCATAAAATAAATCTTTGATTTAAGAATAAAATTAAAAGCATTTCAGAATTTAAGAATAAAATTTGAAATTAGTTATCGATCTCCAATTCTTAAAATAATTTTAAAATATAAACCCAGAAACAAATTTTCTTCTCAAGTAGACAGCAGAAATCTTACATTGGAATATTCCACCTGGAAATTTAAATAATGTTTCCTTTTCATAAAGAGGAAGAAAAAAATTATTGAAATATTTGACCAGAAATTAATATTTTTTCATCTTTTCATTCTTTTTTCCACATCTCTGAAACCTTTTATTTCTGTCCCTTCCACTAAAATATCCCAAGATAAGAACTGTGTATCTTCATTTTCCACTTGAGAAGGCTTGTTACTGCTACCATCATTCTCAGAGAACCAGCTAAAAAAGAAGAATACACCACTTTAAAAGGAACCACATCACATGATTTGTCCCCTTGACTTCTAAAGTGGAAGATACATAACTACATACATGAGGAGCTTGATTATCCACTGCCAATCTTGTGTATGTGCTCACTTAAAATTATCGAAAGGAATTGCAAGATGAGCACCAAACATTATTCCAGGTTTCCATTTGGTGTCAAATTTGCACCCACCTTTCCAAAGGAACAAAGAACTGTAGATCTGAAGAAAATAAAGGCATAGCTTCACAAGTGTTTCTTTCACAAACAGTAAATTTTTCTCTTCCAGACATTCCTTACCACTCTTTTTGAGCTGGCACCTTCACTTCAGCATAACACTGGTATGGCTATGAGTGAAAACATCTTACTCCCCAGGCTGCTATTCACACAGACTCACAAACCAAGACACCTACAAAGTCATGATGGTAGGCTGAACATGAGACTGCAGCATGTCCAGGCAGCCAAGAGGGCCAATGGCATCCTGGCCTGTATCAGGAACAGTGTGACCAGCAGGAGCAGGGAGGTCATTCTGCCCCTGAACACTGCACTGGTTAGGCCACACCTTGAGTCCTGTGTCCAGCTCTGGGCCCCTCAGTTTAGGAAGAATGTTGACCTACTGGAACGTGTCCAGAGAAGGGCAACAAAGCTGGTAAGGGGTTTGGAGCACAAGCCCTATGAGGAGAGACTGAGGGAGCTGGGATTGCTTAGCCTGGAGAAGGGGAGCCTCAGGGGAGACCTTATTGCTCTCTGCAACTACCTGAAGGGAGGTTGTGGACAGACGGAAGTTGGTCTCTTCTCCCAGGCAACCAGCAGCAGAACAAGAGAACACAGTCTCAGGCTGCACCAGGGGAGCTATAAGCTGGAGGATAGGAAGAAATTCTATACAGAGAGAGTGATTGCCCATTGGAATTGGAATGGGCTGCCCGGGGAGGTGGTGGACTCACCATCTTTGGAGGTGTTTAGGAGGAGACTTGATAGGGTGCTTGGTTGCATGGTTTAGTTGATTAGGTGGCTTGGATAATAGGTTGGACGCAATGATCTTGAAGGTCTCTTCCAACCTTGTTTATTCTATTATTCTATTATTCATTATAGGCAAAAGGTCTGTAGGTGTGGAATAAGGATATATGAAACCTGGTAGAGTCTAACCTGCTGTTGAATGCAAGTTGACTCTTATTTAAACTAACAAAGCTTTCATATTGGGACTTTCTGTTCTTCCAGTGAACAATTCTAGAGAAAGGATAGCTTTTATGAGTGGCACTCTCCCCAAATGCCTTTAGCTATGAAAAAGAGCTGATGAAATTGTCTGCCATCCTAATTTCTGCCATCTCACAATGCCAACAGAGCTTGCAAGCTGAGAAAGAATTGAATTTAGATGGTTATTTTGGATGTTGTGGGCAACACTGTTGACTTGCAAAGTAGCTGGTAGGCTTCTTGGACATGTCTTCTACCATGTAACATGCATTTGTATGTGAGCAAACAGACCTAAACAAATGAAGAACAAATGCTAGAAAGTCTAAAATGCTTGGAAACTGTACCTAGGAGGTTCTGCAACCAATTACAGGTGGTCAGTGTTTGGCTGGAGAGGCCTCACACTGGTTTTTCATAGCTTGATTTGAAGATTTTACCAGCATTTCCTGTCCTATCTCTTTTTAAAGAGAGAGTCTATAAATTTCATCCAGACATCCTTAGAAGTGTCACTGTGCATATCACAGTAACTAAACCTCTTACTCAAGAGGATTTCTACTCTTTTCCATGGCTGCACAAACTATGAGTTCTCCACAAGTTTTCATTATCCTTAGGAAGCATGAAAGCCAAGTATAAAGTTGATCAGACCCTAAAATAGATGCAGCTGGAGAAAGGAGTTTAATCTAAGAAAAGCAGGGGTATTTCTGAGCCAAGTTTGGATTACAGTTGGTGTTGCTTTTGTTGCAAGGCAAATGAGCATTTAGAGTAGCATGACCCCCAAAGGAAATATTTACAGCCAAGGAGGACCTCAAAGTTATTTGTATATCTGTACAAACAAATTTTCTAATTTCTGCATAGCACAGAACCACAGTTTCAGAGCTCTTCTCACAAAAATGTTCCATGAAAACCATGGACACCCATGCCTTTGGCTAGGTCTCCCGGCAGCTCCTGCCTGCCTGAGGCTGGCAGGCACTCAGCCAGAGCCAGGTTTTAACTTAGCTCCTCTCCAGAGTGAAGAATGGCATCTTCAGTGGCATTTACCCAAGAAAACTCTTGGGAGGCAGCACATTTCTGAGATGCTGAGGTACAATTTCCTTCCTGTTTCCCATTTACTCACAAAAGCTACTAATTTACTGCAAGCTTACATCAGCACTGAACAACTTCCCTGTCAGCACTAGCTCTGATGCTCTGGCCTGTTGGTAATGAAATAAAGGCTGTATTCACCCCTTCATTACCAATTCACTGTAAGTCATCTACTTTCAGTCCACCTGCTCCCAGAAGACCACTGACCAAAGGGCATCAATTCTTCCACACCTGACTCCTTCACTAGCCACTTTCCAGCAGTAAGTCCATGAAGGATGTTACAGACAACTTTTCTTTCACCTCAGGTGCATCTGAAAAAATCAGTGGTATATAGTTTATACCATACAGCGCAATTGACTATAGGAATTTATGGTAACATGAGGCCCTGAATTAAAACTTTCTACATGGAACTCAGGTCAAATTATCTGAGTTTTTTTTACAGAGACAAACCCAAGACAGAATTGCTAACAGAAATCACCAAGAATATGATAAATAAAGAACTTCTAAAAATTATATTGAAAGAAAAAGTCCAACCCATCTGCAGGAAATGGTTCATATAACTTGGAGCAGTCTCAGCCTTGCCAAGGAGCAATCTTGGCAAGGTTCAGAAATGTTTCATATTTTTCTTGGCTTACAACTATGATACCTTCAATTGCTGAGGTACCACACTTCAGAAAGTTTTGTTATGGTTAATTAAACAACAGGCAGAGCAAAGCTTGTTTATTCTGTATTTTGCAGGAGTGTTAATTGAGAAATAAGCAAGTGGTTTGAAATTCCAAATTGGCTCTGCAGTATTTGAGAAGTATTTATGATCTCAGAAAATTGCAAACAGTCTATTCTCATATCTCATTGACTTTGTAATTTTTACTTTGCATCAGAGAGCAGAGTATCTATTCCATATAAAGAACTCGATATCTTTAAATGGAATAATTTATTTACTCAATATATGTTTCACATTAAAGTATATACTTTGCAGATGTCATCGTCATGGAATAATTCATCCCAGAATTTGGATCAGCTATTAGACCTCCTGTTTTTCAAATTAAATCCAGTGTTAAATTAATATTCTTGCTAACAGAACACAAAATTAAAACTGAGAATAGAGAGGAAACTTTTGTAATTGCTTCATACTGATGTCTATAAAAAGAATACATATATGTCTAGCTTCCAAAGATAATTCCATATCATATATGTCTTAGTTACATCAGAAAAAAATACTTTTAGTCTAAAATACTGGTTTGTTACAATGAGAATAACAAGTTGATATTAAACTGTACAAAAGCGAACAAATTTTCATAGCAATACAATACAATACACCAGGTTGAAAGAGACCTTCAAGATCATCGCATCCAACCTATCAACCAATCCAACCCACCTAAACAATTAAACCATGCAACCAAGCAACCCAATCAAGTCTCCTCCTGAACACCTCCAGTGATGGTGATTCTACCACCTCCTCAGGCAGCCCATTCCAATGGGCAATCACTCTCTCTGTGTAGAACTTCTTCCTAACATCCAGCCTAAACCTCCCCTGGTGCAGCCTGAGACTGTGTCCTCTTGTTCTGGTGCTGGCTGCCTGGGAGAAGAGACCAACCTCTGCCTGGCTACAACTTCACTTCAGGTAGTTGTAGAGAGCAATAAGGTCACCAATGATACTATAATAGCTGTTTCATTAAAATTTGGGCCATAAGGCTCATGAAGCTTTTTATTTTAATATTTAGACAAGAAAAGATGGCATATAGAATAAACCAAAATGTGACAAAAAATGTCTTGATTATTTCCCTATTTCCCTTATATCAGGATAGTCAAGCACAAGCTCTACTGAAGGAATTGGAGCAGTCTTAGCTATTTAGGCCATGTTATGTTTTTCCAATATATCACATTATTCAGAGGCATCCTGGCCTGTATCAGGAACAGTGTGGCCAGCAGGAGCAGGGAAGTCATTGTGCTCCCGTTCTCAGCACTGCTTAGGCCACACCTTGAGTCCCATGTTCAGTTCTGGGCCCCTCAGTTTAGGAAAGATGTTGACTTGCTGGAACATGTCCAGGGAAGGGCAACAAAGCTGGGGAGGGGTTTGGAGCACAAGCTCTATGAAGAGAGGCTGGGGGAGCTGGGGTTGCTTAGCCTGGAGAAGAGGAAGCTCAGGGGAGACCTTATTGCTCTCTACAACTACCTGAAGGGAGGTTGTAGCCCGGTGGAGGTTGGTCTCTACTCCAAGGCAACCAGCAGCAGAACAAGAGGACACTCGAGAGGAGTCTCAAGCTGCGCCAAGGGAGGTTTAGGCTGGATGTTAGGAAGAAGTTCTTCACAGAAAGTTACTGGCCATTGGAATGTGCTGCCCATGGAGGTGGTGGAGTCACCATCACTGGAAGTGTTAGGAGGAGACTGGATGAGGCACTTGGTGCCATGGTTTAGTTGATTAGATAGTGTTGGATGATAGGTTGGACTTGATGATCTTGAAGGTCTTCTCCAACCTGGTTAATTCTATTCTATTCTTTTCTATTCTGATATAAAGATTATTAAAAAACAATTCCTTTCACATAATTTAACTACCTGAGATGAATTGGGATTTTTCCCCCCACTGTAAAGAGGATTCATGAAACTCATACAAATGTCCATCATAGACCAGATTTCTTTCTCCATGATGTCATCCAGTGAATCCAGTTTTACTGTGTGGAGGAGGTACTACATTCCTCCTCAGCCTCTCACTTTTTCTCAGGAGGATGTTCTTGCATTTTGGTCTATGTCAATAGATGAAAACAGAGATATTTTAAAACAGCAACTCAAACCTTGTCAAAGCTGCCCACTTTCCTGAAAAGTACATCAGAAGCAATAAGGAAAGAGATTAGGGCTCAGGAAATGCCGTTAAACTCATTTCCCGCTGATAATGCAAAATCATCGTGCATTCAGTGGCTCGTGATTGCTGGGAATCAACCTGATTCAGTTGTTGGGAA
Source organism: Picus viridis (assembly GCA_033816785.1). NCBI lineage: Eukaryota > Metazoa > Chordata > Aves > Piciformes > Picidae > Picus > Picus viridis. The sequence continues at coordinate 70,190,957 of CM066566.1, forward strand.
TCTGTACTTTGACTGATCAAACTGGTTAATTCTGCATTGTCAGCTTTCTACTTGCAAATCTCCTCAAACACCATGAGGAGATTTTATGCATTATTTATCTTGAAGAGTGTAGTTTATGCAAACTTAAAAAAAGAAATAGTGACTTCTTCAAAATCTTGTAAATTAAAACCAGAAAGAAAACAGTGTCTCTGACAAGCAGCAGGAGAATGTGACTGTAGATTTGGATCAATACAGCATTAGGGGTGCTTTTGTTTTAAAAATACCGGATTGAGCAGTGAATGATTTCACCTTCATGTCTTTGTAAATCTGGTACAATACATGGAATCCAAATGGAAGGCAAAGAAACCAAACCTGCAGTAATTAACCTGTACCTGTACATGCAAACCTCTGTACTTTCAAGTATGACTCATGAGGGCATTATCATCTCTTTCCAGAGATAGAAAATCAGATTTGTTATTCATTCTTGATACTAAGAAGTGTCAAGCATGCACGTGCCAGTAACTATGTTATTTTAAAATGTCCTAAAAAATTTAAACTCTGTTGTTCCACTCCAAAGATTTTTGGAACAAAATGCCATTAAAAAATGAGGCAAAAAATATTATAAGTGAAGTCTGACAGCAAAGCAAGAAAAAGGCAGAGGAAAAAGAAATCAAAATGTTTTCTCACAATATAAACTGTGTTATCAACTTTACACCAACTATATAAATGGGATTAATTTCCTCTTGTGTTTTGGGGGTGGTTTATTGTTGTTGTTGTTGGGAGAGTTTGTTGGGTTTTTTGGTGGTTTGTTTGTTTGGTTTGTTGTTGTTGGTTTGGGGTTTTTTCTTTTAAGAATGTCAAAATGCACTTTTTCAGCAAATCTTTTAACTATGAGACAGAATCTGAATGTTCAAAACTGGCTAGTGGTTTGGGCTTTTCCTCACAGACCACTTAAGAGTGTGTAGTGGGTTGAATTGAGATGGAGTTAATTCTCCTCACAGCATCTTTCTAGTGCTGTGGTTTTTTGCAGCAGTAGTTGATAACACAGCAGTGTTTTGGCTACGGCTGAATCTAGTATCCAGGCTGTGTCCTTTCAACATTTGCCTGCCCCAAGAGTGGATCGAGGGGCAGGCAAAATCTTGGGAGGGGACACAGCTGAGCCAGCTGACTCAGACTGGCCAAAGAGGTATTCCATACCATATGACATCAGCTCAGGTATAAGAATGAAGTGGAAGAAGGAAGTGTGGGGATTCGTCCATGGCATTCATCCTCCCAAGGAACCACCAAGCTTAGAGAGCCCTGCTTCCCGAGACCGACCACCGTCCCGCTGATGGGAAGTAGAGACTAACATCTCTCGCTCTGTTTTTCTGCTTCCGCGCGGTCTATTGCTATTTGTTTATTAGTGTTATTAAACTGCTCCTATTTTTACTCTCTGGCTTCTGTTATATTTTACTTTCCTTCTTCCCCTGTTTGCTTAAAGACGGGGAGTGATAGAGCGGCTTTGGTGGGCATCTGGCCCCCCGGCCAGAGCCAAACCACCACAGTCCTTTTTTGGTGCATTGGCCGGGAAACGAAAATATAACATAACCGTAATTTCTGCAGGTTTTTTTCCTTTATTTTTATATGCTTGCCTATGGTACAGGCTTCTGTGCTGGTCACGTGGCTTGTTGATAACTTCTGCTTTGTTTTGGAAATGCTTCATTTGTTTAGGAACATGCCGAAGCAGATAATGGCTATGTGTTTCTTTATCCTGCTTGTAGGGCTGCTGATTTGTGGGAGCTATGCTAGAGAGGTCATCATTTCTGTCTCCCCACCTGAAATGAATGTGGAGAATCTTATTATGCAGGCCCCCAAGATTTTGAATCATCCTTATGTGAGCTCTCTAGTACTGCTAATCAACATTACTGGCATGTTGCGGGTTTTATGGAGTTTGATTCCATCATGGTATGAAAGGAGACAGCCTATGGGTGGGGATATATTGCAGTATGCCTTGAAGTGGTCAGTCCCTGGGTGGCAGGGTGTGTGGAAGGACTTGGGCAGATTCCTAGGACGGTTATCACCTCCCATAGCCTGGGACTTTACCCCAGAAGAGGCGAGTGATCCTACTAAACTGACTCGCCGTCTGATAGAAGGGTGCCTCACTTATCCCAATGAGAACAAACAACTTCTTGCTCTCTACTGGGGCCTGGCCTGTGCTTACCGAGCCACAATTCAATACTCTATGAGGACTATGGCTGAGGCAGGCACCCAAACACTACCTGAGAATACCATGGTGGAGATGGGGACCCAAACAGCAACCATAGAGATTGCTCCAGTTGTAAAAAAGAAGCAGTGGACAAGGAGGTCAACAGGTCCCTCTCAACGATTGGTAAGGGATGAGGAAGATTATGATCAAGAGGCTGGTCCATCAAGTGGGAAATTAGAGGGAGTGAGTGAGATCAAACAAGAAGCAGAGACTACTCGGTCCTTAACTTCAGCAGAACTGAGAGACATACGTAAGGATTATAGTCGCCAACCAGGAGAGCGGATTGCTGCTTGGCTGCTCCGGTGCTGGGATAATGGGGCTGATAGCCAATTGCTGGAAGTGAAAGAGGCCCAACAATTGGGACCCATTGCTAGAAACAGAGGTATTGAGAAAGGCATTGCAAAAGAGACAGGCATATTCAGCCTCTGGAGACGACTCCTGCTAAGTGTGAGGGCCAGGTACCCATGCAAGGAAGACCTTATGAGTTCTCCAGGGAAGTGGAATACTGCAGATGAAGGAATCCAATACCTAAGAGAGTTAGCGGTGTTGGAAATTATCTATAGTGATTTAGATGATCAAAGTGTCTCCACAGATCCAGAGGATGTCCCATGCACACGGGCCATGTGGAGGAAAGTGATCCAAGGTGCTCCAGCATCGTATTCAAACAGCTTAGCATTGATGTACTCTGTGGATGAGGATGCACGGTCAGTGGAGATTGTGTCAGCCTGGCTCCAGAATTTTGAAGATAACCTCTGCACCAATTCATCTCCACGAGCCAGTGTGCCATCAACTAGGTACACTCCAGGAAATCCGTCCCCTCCTGCCTCAGTCGGAGGGAAAGGGAGCCCCAGACACACACCACGTGCAGTACTCTGGTTTCTTCTTCGTGACCAGGGTGAGGATATGAGGAAGTGGGACGGTGAACCCACTTACAAATTGGAAGCTCGGGTACGTGAATTGAAAGGGAAAACAACAACTAAAAAGCCATCATTTAAGAAAACAGCAAAGGTATCTGCAGTAAAAAGCCAAGAGAGTAATCAACCATCTCTCAGGAGAAAAAGAACAGAGATTATACCCCTTGACCCTGATGAGGAGACCTCTGGCCAGGTGCCACCCAGATCGGATAGTGAATGCTCTGATGAAGACCAGGAGTAGAGGGTCCCTGCCTTCGGCCAGGAGGAGGAGAGGGATGACAGAGTGTATTGGACTGTGTGGATTCGATGGCCTGGCACATCAAAACCACAGAAATATAAGGCACTGGTAGACACAGGGGCACAATGTACATTAATGCCATCAGGACACAGAGGTGCTGAATCTCTTTGGATTTCTGGAGTGACGGGAGGTTGCCAGGAGCTGTCTGTATTAGAAGCTGACGTGAGCCTAACAGGAGACAAGTGGGAAAGACATCCCATTGTGACTGGTCCAGAGGCCCCTTGCATTCTTGGTATTGATTACCTCAAGAGGGGGTACTTCAAGGACTCAAAGGGCTATCGATGGGTTTTTGGCGTGGCCACGGTCAATACAGAGAAGATCAGACAGCTGTCTACCCTTCCTGGCCTTTCAGAAAGTCCCTTCGTTGTGGGATTGCTGCAGGTTGAAGAGCAACAGGTGCCAATTGCTACCAGAACAGTGCACCGACGGCAGTATCGTACAAACCGAGACTCCCTGGGTCCCATTCATGAACTGATTCACCAGCTGGAGATCCAGGGAGTGATCAGTAAAACGCATTCACCTTTTAACAGCCCCATCTGGCCAGTGCCAAAATCTGATGGAGGATGGAGATTAACTGTGGACTATCGTGGCCTGAATGAAGTGACACCACCACTGAGTGCTGCTGTACCAGACATGCTAGAGCTCCAGTATGAGTTGGAGTCAAAGGCAGCTAAATGGTATGCTACTATTGACATCGCCAATGCATTCTTCTCAATTCCATTGGCAGCAGAGTGCAGGCCACAATTTGCTTTCACCTGGAGGGGTGTTCAATACACCTGGAATCGATTGCCCCAGGGGTGGAAGCATAGCTCCACAATTTGTCATGGACTAATCCAGAGTGAACTGGAAAAGGGTGAGGCCCCTGAACATCTGCAGTACATTGATGATATCATTGTATGGGGCTATAAAGCAAAGGAAGTGTTCGAGAAGGGAGAAAAAATTATTCAAATACTCTTAAAGGCTGGGTTTGCTATAAAGAAGAGTAAAGTCAAAGGACCTGCGCAAGAAATTCAGTTCTTGGGAATAAAATGGCAGGATGGACACCGTCATGTACCTATGGAAGTGGTCAACAAGATAGCAGCAATGTCTCCACCATCTAACAAGAAAGAGACACAGTCCTTTCTAGGCCTTGCGGGGTTCTGGAAAATGCATGTTCCAAGCTACAGTCAACTTGTCAGCCCTCTTTATCGAGTAACTCGAAAGAAAAATCAATTTGAATGGGGTAGTGAGCAGCAACAAGCTTTTGAACAAATCAAACAAGAGATAGCTCGTGCAGTGGCACTTGGGCCCATCCGAACAGGACCATCAGTGCAGAATATCCTTTACACCGCAGCTGGGGAGCATGGTCTCACTTGGAGTCTCTGGCAGAAGACACCAGGTGAAACCCGAGGTCGACCATTGGGATTTTGGAGTAGAGCATATCGAGGATCAGAAGCCCACTATACACCAACTGAGAAGGAGATTTTAGCAGCCTATGAGGGAGTTCGAGCTGCATCGGAAGTAGTGGGTACAGAGGCACCTCTCCTCTTAGCACCCAGGCTGCCTGTGCTGCATTGGATGTTCAGAAGAAACATCCCTTCCACTCATCATGCCACCAGTGCTACATGGAGTAAGTGGGTAGCACTAATCACACAGCGAGCTCGACTGGGAAAACCAAAACACCCAGGAATTCTGGAAGAGATTATAGACTGGCCAGAAGGTAGAGATTTTGGAGCATCGCCTGAGGAAGTGGTTCGTGCCCAAGAGGCACCACCATACGAGTTACCTGAAGATGAAAGGCCTTATGCTCTGTTTACTGATGGATCATGTCGTGTGGTAGGAAACCACAGGAAGTGGAAAGCTGCTGTATGGAGTCCTACACGACGAGTTGTTGAGGCTACTGAAGGAGAAGGTGAATTGAGTCAATATGCAGAGGTGAAAGCCATCCAACTAGCTCTAGAGATTGCTGAAAGAGAAAAGTGGCCAGTACTTTATCTTTACACAGGTTCTTGGATGGTGGCTAATGCCTTGTGGGGATGGCTACAACAATGGAAGAAGACCAATTGGCAACGCAGGGGCAAGCCTATTTGGGCTGCCTCATTGTGGCAGGACATTGCTGCTCGGGTGGAGAACATGACTCTGAGGGTACGTCATGTTGATGCTCATGTACCTAAAATTCATGCTAATGAAGAACATCAAAACAATGAGCATGCAGACAAGGCTGCCAGAATTGATATAGCTCAAGTGGATCTAGACTGGGAGCGAAAAGGTGAACTGTTTGTAGCTCGATGGGCCCATGAAACATCAGGACATCTAGGGAGAGATGCTACGTACAGGTGGGCTCGTGACCGAGGGGTGGACTTGACCATGGAAGCCATCACACAGGTCACACATGACTGTGAAACCTGTGCTGCAATCAAGAGGGCCACAAGAGCCAAGTCTCCCTGGAACAGAGGGCGGTGGCTGGGTTTTCGCTATGGTGAGGCCTGGCAGATTGACTATATTGGACCACTGCCACGAACACGCCAAGGCAAGCGTTACATCCTCACCATGGTAGAAGCAACTACAGGCTGGTTGGAAACATATCCTGTAAATCATGCTACTGCCCAGAACACCATCTTAGGCCTTGAAAGGCAAATCCTGTGGCGGCACGGTACCCCTGAACGGATCGAGTCTGACAACGGAACTCACTTCAGGAACAATGCCATCAGCTCTTGGGCCAAGATGCAAATGGTATGGAATAAGTGGTGGAGATTGTAGTGGGTTGAATTGAGATGGAGTTAATTCTCCTCACAGCATCTTTCTAGTGCTGTGGTTTTTTGCAGCAGTAGTTGATAACACAGCAGTGTTTTGGCTACGGCTGAATCTAGTATCCAGGCTGTGTCCTTTCAACATTTGCCTGCCCCAAGAGTGGATCGAGGGGCAGGCAAAATCTTGGGAGGGGACACAGCTGAGCCAGCTGACTCAGACTGGCCAAAGAGGTATTCCATACCATATGACATCAGCTCAGGTATAAGAATGAAGTGGAAGAAGGAAGTGTGGGGATTCGTCCATGGCGTTCATCCTCCCAAGGAACCACCAAGCTTAGAGAGCCCTGCTTCCCGAGACCGACCACTGTCCCGCTGATGGGAAGTAGAGACTAACATCTCTCACTCTGTTTTTCTGCTTCCGCGCGGTCTATTGCTATTTGCTTATTAGTGTTATTAAACTGCTCCTATTTTTACTCTCTGGCTTCTGTTATATTTTCCTTTCCTTCTTCCCCTGTTTGCTTAAAGAGGGGGAGTGATAGAGCGGCTTTGGTGGGCATCTGGCCCCCCGGCCAGAGCCAAACCACCACAGAGTGCTTCATTTTAAGGGATCAAATTCTCATTGTGCTCTAAAAGCCAGGAATATTTCTGACATTTTCAATAGATTTGGGAAGGGATCACTCAGACTGGGCTGCTTCTGGCAATCCTACAACCAGAAAAGGGCCAATCACTTTCTAGAAAAAGAAGACAAGGTCAGTAAGATATAATGGTTTTTTTTCATTTTCAGAAGGCCAATGGCATCCTGGCCTGTATCAGGAATAGTGTGGCCAGCAGGAGCAGGGAAGTCATTGTACCCCTGTATTCTGCTGCTCCAACCCCTTGATAATTTTCATGGCCCTCCTCTGGGCCCACTCCATCACGTCCACAGACCATTCCTTGAGCAGCTTGTCACCCTCACAGTGAAATTTTTTTCCTTGTATTTACGTGAAACTTCCTATGCCTCAACTTCCACTCGTTGCCCCTTGTCCTGTCATTGGGCACCAGCAATAAGAGCCTGGCTCCATCTTCTCGGGACTCACCCTTTACATATTTATAAACATTGATGAGGTCACCCCTCAGTCTCTTCTTCTCTAAGCTAAAGAGCCCCAGTTCCCTCAGTCTCTCCTCGTACAGAAGATGTTCCATTCCCCTAATCACCTCGCGGCTCTGCGCTGGACTCTTTCAAGTAGATCACTGTCTTTCTTGAACTGAGTAGGGGGAGGAGAACCTCTGTTGACCTACTGGTCACACCCCTTCTAATCCACCACAGAATGGCATTGTCCTTCCTGGCCACAAGAGCACATTGCTGGCTCATGGTAATCCTTCCATCCACCAGGACCTCCAGGCCCCTTTCACTTTCACTGCTCTCCTGCAGGTCCATCCCCAACCTATACTGGTGCATGGAGTTGTTCCTTCCCAGGTGCAAGACTCTACCCTTGCCCTTGCTGAACTTCATTCAATTTCACCCTACCCAGCTCTCCAGCCTGTCCAGGTCTCACCAAACGGCAGCACAGTCCCCAGGCACCTCTCCTGTCTGCCATGACCTACCAAAGATGATGGAGAGTGGTCTGACAATGACCTCTGCCAGTTTCCTCAGCACCCACAGGTGCATTCCATCAGGACCCATGGATTTATGGATGTTCAGATTACTTAACTGATCCCTAAACTCAGCGGCCATATTAAATATCTCCTTTGTCCAGTCCCCCTGTGGGGCCACAGGGACTTGGGGCTCCTGAGGACAGCCTCCAGCAGAATAGGCAGAGACAAAGAAGGCGTTTAGTAACTCCACCTTCTCTGTGTCCTCTGTCACCAAGGCACCTATCTTATTCAGCAGTGGACCTACACTGCCTCTGGTGTTAGCTTTTCTTGCAACATACTTGAAGAAGTATGTGAGGGCAATCTGGCTGCAATATCTGTCACCCCATTGATCACCAGGATTGATTCGGCTGATCTGGCTGGCTAGAGGAGTGTCCCCTTCCTCCCTCACTGCTCCTTGTGAAGCTGCATGCTCGATCAAAGAGGATCAACCTTCCTCAATAGAGACAGTACCATTCATCAGTCAAGGGTATACGGTAGCTGTGCTCCCATGATAGAACCTCCAAACAAAAATATTCATTAATATCAATATTCATTAACATCAAACAAAACCCAGAGATAGAGCAAAAGATCAGAAATTCAGGCAGTCCAGCTGTTCAAGTCTATAGAGCCAGCTCCTGATGTCTATTCTTGTTCTCTCTCCTAAGTCTGGGAAGTTCAAAGTGGCTTCATCATTCTATATAGCACAGTGGCTCAGAGACTGTTGTTAGTGAGTGGAGCTAAGTCTAGCTGGCAGCTGGTCACAAGTGGTGTTCCTAGGACTCAGTTTTTGAGGCCAGTTCTATTTAATATCTTTATCAGTAATTTGTATGAAAGAAATGAATGTGCCCTGAGTAAACCTGCAGATGACACCAAGTTGGATGGGAGTGTTGATCTTCTGGAGGGTAGGAAGTTTCCACACCAGGATATGAACAGTCTGAATCAATGAGACAAGGCCAGTTGCGTGAGGTTTGACAAGACCAAGTACCAAGCTCTACACTTTGGTCACAACAATCACATGCAACCCTACAGGCTTGGGGAAGAGTGACTAGAAAAATGTCTATCAGGAAAGGACCTGGGAGTGCTGCTTGATAGCTTTCTGAATATGAGTTAGCAGTGTGTCCAGGGGGCCAAGAAGGCCAAGAGCATCCTGGCCCATTTTGGGAATAGTGTGGCCAGTAGGACTAGGGAAGTGATTATCCCCCTTCACTCAGCACTGGTGAGAATTTTGGGCCTCTCATTACAAGGATATTGAGGTGCTGGACCAGGTCCAAAGAAGGAAAATTAAGCTGGTGAAGAGTCTATAGAACAAGTTTTATGAGAGGCCAAGGGAACTGAGGTTGCTTAACATGGAGAAAAGGAGGCTCAGAGAAGAACTTACTGTTCTTTGCAACTGCCTGAAAGGAGATTGTAACAAAGTGGGAGACAGTTTCTTCTCCTAAGAGAAAAGTGATATGACAAGAGGAAATGTTCACAAGTTACACGAGTGGAGGTTTAGATTGGATATTAGGGAAAAATTCCTTCACTGAAAAGGTTGCAGAGCATTGGAACAAACTTCCTGGGAAAGTGGTTGAGTCACCATCCCTTGAGGTATTTAAAAGAGTGTAGATGTGGTGCTTAGAGACATGGTTTAGTGGTCTATTTGGCAAAGTTAGGCTGATGATTAGCCTCAGTAATCTTAAGGTTTTTTTCCAGCCAAAATGATTCTATGATTCTGTGACATGCCTTTTCCTTAAGTTTACTAAGCTGCTGCACTATCTGATGATTAATGCACACAACCTGATAAATTATCAGAAGTCCTTGCTACAAGATCTTTCAAGTTCATAGCTTAGTTATTTCACCAATATGAGATGGAGACTCTCTGAACACCTATCCTGAATGTTTTGAGTTTTGCCTGTATTTTGCCTGCAATAATTTTAATTGCTACATATATATCTTAATTTATCTACTTTATCTTAATTTATTAGTCCCAATGCCAATGTCATCCTTTCTGGATAACACAAAACTCTCACTTTGCTCTTTGTGTCACATTTATTTTATGTTCAGTGTAGATCCTGTTCCCATTAAACTTTCTCTTAAATCTCAGGGAGCAGTTTTCGTAAAGTTCTCCACATCTGCCTTTTTAAAACTAAAGCCTCATCATTGCTGTCAACCTGTGTTTGCTTTTGAATCTAATTTAAACTAAATCAGTTCAGGATTAAAAGCTATCTGCTATAATTAGAATTTACATTATCTCTCTCCCATGTACCAAACTAAAACTGGAAAAAGAACTACCTCCTGTAAGTGAATACAGAAGAAAAGTTCCAGCTATATCAGGTGCCTGTCAACACAAAATACAAATGTGTTTCAGACAATTATTTGCATGAAACTAAGCTTCCCATAATATGACAACTCTGTCAATATTTCTGTCTGTTAAACTATTAAGCAAACTTGTATGCATGTTTAAATCCAGTCTGGAGTCGCATTAGATTTCTGACATAGAATGTCACAACTGATTTTATATTGTCTCAGTCCAGAGAGGGGAAGAGACTCAGTTCTTTTGAATACTCCCATGTTATGAAAATAGAGGCACAAACAAGGCCAAAATATCAACAGCTAGACTATTTATTACACAAATAAAGTGGATGGATCAGAAGGGGAGAGAGAAAAAATAGAGAGGGAGAGAGAGAAGAGGGGAGAGAAGAGGAAATGAATTATATTACCACACCACACCCCCCAAGACAGTTTGAGTCTGTGGAGGAAGGCTGCTGCAACTTTGGAAGGGAGATGTTGGGTCTGTGAAGAAAGGCTACTCTGAGCAGCCTCTTCAGCTCCATGAGTTGTAGCAGGCAGAACTTGGGACACGAAGAGAGGGTTCCTCTTGGTCTTCTTCTTCCAGGCTGCATGGTGATGTCTCTGTCATTTTTTTCTCTCCTGGTATTCTCTCCATTTTTCTTCAGAGCAACATCACCCCGGTCCTTTCCTTCTCTCGTTTTCATTCTCAGCAGCATTGTCCAGGTCTTTTCCTTCTCCTGTGTTTTCCTTCTCCTGAGCCAGTAGTTGCTCAGATCTTTTATACAGGTTTTAGTTATGAGTCCGGGTGGTGAATATGCATATTCCAGAGTGTATTGATGGCAGTGGCCTCTGCCCGTTATTTCCAGTGAGCAATCATTATCTATGCACCTTCTCAAGAGCCTGACATCTGCCCAATACACCTCAGCTATTGTCTGGGCAAGCAGCAAAGGTGATTTTATCTTTGTTGAGTCACATCAAGAGAGACAAGATTTAGTCTCTCACATATACACATGTATTAAAAGGAAGGGAGAAATTAGATTTAAATTGGCTTAATCTTGAATTTGTAAATCTTAATGATAAAAGTTGTAAAAAGAGATATTCTTGAGAGACTGAGATTTATTGAACTTCCTTTTTTTTTTCCAGTAAAGAAGTCCACCAGGAAAGGTAGTTCTGTGGCATTTTCTGTTTCTACTTACTGGCCTGGCTCAAATGAGGAATTTAAAAAGTGACTACAGAACAAAAATCAGTCAGGAGCGTTTATGTCAGCTTTTTTTTTTTTTTTTTAAAGAACCAAAGTACTGATTCATTGAAAACACACTTTGAGCTTGGCACAGATTTTTAAGTCAATTCTTCCTTTGTTTAAACTTTTTGCCCATTCCATTTCTGACAAAGACTCTGTCAGTAGTACCATCAGGGAAAGTGGTCTCTGGCAGGTTCAACCTTGGCGGTAAGGTTCTTGGATAAAGTTTGCTAACAAAATCCGGCACTCACCAACCCACACTGACCACATGTGATGAGTTTCCAGCAAAACCCTTCAGCATGATGAATCCAGGCTGATGAGTTTTTTTCTACTCTTGTGAAGGCAGGAGAAAAATTCTTAGTGACAGGGGAATCTTGGGAGCAGGCTTGCCAGCAATTGTGATTGCAGAATTTTAAAACTTCAGAATTTAGGACATTAGAACAAAGCCAATTGTTCTCTTGTGTAATTATCCAATAGTATTTATAAGTAAAATAGGCATCTAAAGCCATGCTTAGGCTTATTTTAAGCGTCCATTTCAGATGTGAACTACTTTGCAGAGACTGTGCATACATATATTCTTATTGCATTGCTACTTTCTATTGTTACAGCATTTTATCCATAGAAAACAAACATGAAACTCCATGTTTGAAAGCTTTAAGTGGTCAAATATAAAAAATGTGTATATATATTCCAACAATGTATAAATTTTCATTGCAATAGGGATTAATAATTTTTCATTTTCTCCTAATTCTAGGGTAATAGCTACACTAGAGAAATGAGGCATTCAGACTCCCTGGTGACTGTATTGAGATCTGCTCTTTCGCCTCTGCATGTGAAACAAGAGTCCAACGCAATTTCTCACTGATACCATTGTATGTTCAGATAACTATTTTGTCATCAGACTGATCATTTCTCATGCAGTATGTTAGCAATGAGGCTAGTGATAGGCCTTGAGCACAAGCCCTATGAGGAGAGGATGAGGGAGCTGGGATTGTTTAGCCTAAAGAGGAGGCTCAGGAGAGACCTCATTGCTGTCTACAACTACCTGAAGGGTGGTTGTGGCCAGGAGGGGGTTGGTCTCTTCTCCCAGGCAACCAGCACCAGAACAAGAGGACACAGTCTCAAGGTGCACCAGGGGAAGTTTAGGCTTGAGGTGAGAAGAAAGTTCTTCACTGAGAGAGTTGTTAGCCATTGGAATGGGCTGCCCAGGGAGGTGGTGGAGTCACCATCCCTGGAGGTGTTCAAGAGGGGATTGGATGTGGCACTTGGTGCCATGGTTTAGTGATGAGGTCTGTGGTGACAGGTTGGACTCGATGATCTTGGAGGTCTCTTCCAACCTTGGTGATTCTGTGATACTGTGATTCCGTGATACACAATTGGTCAAATGTAAAATTATTATCACATCTTGAGTAGGAAAAATCACAGGAAAACATTGAATTCATACTGCTTTGTAAACAACATGATAATCTTGAGAGAAGTACAGGCTGAAACATAGCCTAAAGTTCGTAAACACATTATCTACAACATTTTTCTGCTTACCTTTTGTTGCTTTTCCACCATATGCTTTGGTCAATGTTTTTCCTACATTTATATATTGTCCTTCAAGAAAATCTTTCTAAACCTAAACACATTTTAAATAACTAGGCCACCTGCATCCAGGATTCCTAGAGGTGTTTGAGGGGCATGGAAGAACCACACTCTGGCTCCAACATCATACTTAATTTGGCTTGCATGCTTAAATTCTCTTGCAGACAACTAGTATTACTCAGAGCTTAAAATCTAGCATGTGCTTAAGTCCTCCTTTGATAAGTCATACTATTGTCTGTAGAACTCATTCCAGATATTAACAGTAGACCCAAAGATATCCAGTTAGGCAGTTTTTTAAAGTTTTACTGCATGAAAAAGTATTGATTCTGTATGACATTTTCTTTTAAATTTTGATTTGCAGGTAGAAGTTTTGTAGTTAATCATTTCATGGGAATGTTAATGATGAGACAGAAGTCAATCTTTTTTCCAGCTGCAAAAAGTTTAGTGTTTTATATTAATGAATCAAGTATCAATTTGAGGCATACAATAAAAATAATAATTATGCTCCTCCAGTCAACTCTTCTTAGCCATCTCTATCACCTGTGATGTCTTCAGAGTTTGTTGACTGAGGTCAAATCACTGACATAGTTTTCTGGAGAAATAATACAATTTTTCTTTTTAAACACTAAGGCCTAATAGTATGGGCAGAGATGAACTACAGCAGTCACCTCTTGACAGCTGCCTAAACATGAGCCAGCAGAGTGCCCAGGTGGCCAAGAAGGCCAATGGCATCCTGGCCTGCATTAGGAATAGTGTGGCCAGCAGGAGCAGGGAGGTCATTGTGCCCCTGTACTCTGCTTTGGTTAGGCCGCACCTTGAGTACTGTGTCCAGTTCTGGACCCCTCAGTTTAAGAAGGACATCGAGACACTTGAACGTGTCCAGAGAAGGGCAACAAGGCTGGTGAGAGGCCTTGAGCACAAGCCCTATGAGGAGAGGCTGAGGGAACTGGGATTGTTTAGCCTGGAGAAGAGGAGGCTCAGGGGCAACCTCATTGCTCTCTACAACTACCTGAAAGGTGGTTGTAGCCAGGAAGGGGTTGGCCTCTTCTCTCTAGCAAACAGCACCAGAACAAGGGGACACAGTCTCAAGCTGCACCAGGGGAAGTTTAGGCTCGAGGTCAGGAGAAAGTTCTTCACGGAGAGAGTCATTCGTCATAGGAATGTGCTGCCCAGGAAGGTGGTGGAGTGACCATCCCTGGAGGTGTTCAAGAGAGGATTGGACATGGCACTTGGTGCCATGGTCTAGTCATGGGGTCTGTGGTGACAGGTTGGACTCGATGATCTTTGAGGGCTCTTCCAACCTTGGTGGTACTGTGATGCTGTTACTTGGAAACGTGGAAAGGAAGGAAAAGCAAATCTATGGCTGCAGATATCCCATCTTCCATCCACCAGTCCATGACTTCACAAGGATCACATACCTGCAGATCAGGCAGCTGTGATTGTTCTCTACACATGGCAAAAACTGATTTTTTTTTTTTTAAAATCTTCTCTCAACCCCCTTTCCCCCACACCTTATCCCTTCCAGTACATAACAAAATGTATCAGCACCGGTACATAACAAAATATATCATCACTGTTAGCTTTCTGAGGAGAAGTTGCTGTGAGAAGAGTTAGACAGGTTAGAATGTCAATCCATGACGTGGAACACAAAAGTGATGGCAAGTATTTGTGGTTGTTATCTTCTGTTCCTGACTGAATGTTGCTTTTCTGGCTTCTCTATGTTTCTGTCAAGTATCTATTAAGCGATGACACTCAACTAAGGTTGCGTATACTATTGGTATAACTTTTTTGTTGTCATCATACATGCCAGAATTCATTGAAACTGCATAGGAGTGGATTCCTCTGTCTTTCCACAGTTATTATTTCTGGAGATCAAGTTAATTCAGTTAAACTTGGTAGACTGTATTTCTGAGCTTCAGTTATAGACTTTGTATTGACTACTGTGTGAAAATACATCTTGCAGCCAAATTTGCAAATAAGCTGAAGTCATAAAGAAAATATCAGACATAGCAGTTGTGAGAGACAGGAGCACTACACATAAAATGAATGTGCAGTGCCCCGCCTCGGGGGGACCAGTGGTAGGGTGTTCTCAGCGGAGGGCCCGCACCGCTGAAACCTGCTTCCTTTGGCCCCCTGCCAGAGCCTCAGTTTGGCGAAACTCAGAGCGCAATGTAAGGCCTGTCTGTTCGGTGGGGCGGTTAGAACACCGTTGGATTATTCTTAGCAATAGGATACGACTCGGGGATTTGAGGGGTTTTATTTTATTTTCTTGTTTATAAGATCCTCAAGTCTAAAGAGTTCTGTATTTTTCTGATGTTTAGGATTGTCGCTCCAGAAGTGTGGCGCAGATGAACAATAGCAGGAGGCCGATATTAATTTGATTTGCTTAATTTTCCACCAGGCATTGTGCATTTGAATAAGAGCACAACAAAATCATCCTGTAAATCATAGATTCAGGATGACTATTTCCTCCTTAGCAGGGAGGACAATTTTTAATCAGCTCTCTGTGATTTCAAATACAGAGCATCGTCTCAGGCGTGTCACCTTGCGTTTAGTAAACTAATTGCACATTTTCCAATTTGAAGTTCTCGGGGCTCTTGCCAATTTAGGCTGAGTTTACTTACTGAGCTATAGACAGTTTGGAAGGGTTTTTTTTATTATTATTTTGTTGTTGTTCTTGTTGCTGTTTTAAAACCTGCTGTGCCAGAGGGAAATGAAGTCTTGACTTTGATGTTCACAGTGCCTTCACAGCAGTAGAGTTGGACAAAATGTGTCTCCCCAGGTCTCCCTCAGGGAAGAGCAGTGGGATACAGCTATCAACCTTTGGGGATAGGATGTCTCTAGGTGGAACCTGTGGTTGAGGATTCTCACTACCGTCAGATCCTGGTTGCCAGGACATTGCCCTTAAGGGCTACTAGAATTAACTCAAAATGTCCTGTGCTAATTTACAGCTTGCTTGATTGCCTTGATCACAAGAGCATCTAGAAGTTTAAAAGCAGGGTTTTCAAATTTTTCTCTCAGGGTAAGCTACCCAGCCTCTTTTGAACTTCTTTCATGGCCATATGACAAGGTCCCTCCTCTGTTACTCTGTTACTCTGTGTCTTGTCTTTGTTATTATGAAGAGTAACTCATGAAACTGTTTTCCTACAGTTTTATATTTTCTGTTCAATACACTGAAATACCCTTATTTCTCTCCCAGATTCTTTGCTTTCTGACCTGCTTGAGAGGAAGGGGCACCATTTATTGTGGCTAAATCATGTATGTGTTGATTAGCTACTAATTTATGAAATGCTGTTTTGTCAGACAGTAGTTGTATCTTGCATTCTGAACATACATGCAGGAAAGACAAGAGAAAATCCCTGTCTATACCATTCTTAAAGGGGGCCCAAAGAGGGACACTGATCTAACAATTGATTAAAATTATGAGACTTCCATCGAGGAGTAGCTAACGCATTTTTATGGTTACTAGAGGTTAACAGTTGACAGAAATATGGAAGGGTTATGCAATCAGTCTAATAGAATAAACCTTACAACTTTGGGAAATGAAGGGGAAAATAACCCTAAAGTTAGACATTCACATATTGTAGGCAAAACATTTTGAAGACAACTTTTCAAGGATAAGAAGTACCTCAGATTAAGAAAAATAAATACACACATACATACACACACACACACACAAGGGCTACTTAGAATCTTGTTTTCTGCCAAAGACAATTTCAGTGAATACTTTAATCAAGCCTTCTTTATACATTATATATCCATCATGTATACATGACAATGCAAATTGTATATCCTACTCTCTGCGTGCCTGTCACAGAATCATTGTTTGTATTCATAACTAAGGCTGTTGGGTTTTTATTCTGTATGCAATCATTCAGCTACTTGAGAGCCCAAGTTTATGTTATACAAAATTATAATGCTTTCTCTTTAAATTTAGAAAGCAGATTCTTAAAAATCATTCATAAATTGATTGATTTAAAATGAAGATTTTAAGAACTGTGCTAATATATTTCCCTAATAAACTGGCTTAGTAGCACACTAGTACTTGACTTCTTGCTTACAAAATATGGTAGGAAATGGTGGCCCTTGTAAATTAAAAGAGCAACTTTCATAATGCCAGAAGGGATCATTAGGCCTATTTATTTTGCATAACTGCATAACACAGTGTAGAATTTCAATGAGTACTTTTGACATGTGCTTTATGGCTATAGACTGAAAGTGTACCTTCGAATCCTAAACTCGATTTAAGCACTTTAACCTCACAACATCCAGAACTCCCTAGGAAAGGTGTTGCATCTTCTAGTTCGAAGTCATCTTCTTTAACTACCCATTTCACCATACATTTTCAAAACAGATGGCCAAGAGAAGGTGAGGATAATGTAGGTTTTGCAAGGAGTGGGAGATATGCCAGGAAAGGTAGAGTATGAAAAAGGGAGAGAACATCAAACAGTGAAGATTCAGAGACATTTGAAGTTAAGGGAATCTGTAGGAGGAAGGAAGAAATATATAACCATTTCAATTACTTTCTACTGTTCTGGGGAAGGAAAACAGTTGCAAATCCAATTCAGCAAGCCAATCCGTTCCACAGGCTTTGCACTACTGATAAGTAAACACTCAAGGCCACAAGATCTGAACAACTGCATCACCCAGGCAACACTAGGAGTGGGTGAGGCAAATAAGAAAAGAACCATTGTTAAAAAAATCAGCCTAGATTAATCTGGAACAACAAACACTGAAATGCTCAAATCGTACCTTTTCACATGATATAACTTATAGGGTAGACTTAGCAACATTTAAGGAGTATGAGCATCCAAAGATTGATTTGGAGTTCTTGAAAATTGCATATTAGTTGTCATGATGGCTAGATTTAACATCCTTTCAAGATCACCTGGCTACAGCTTTTTCAGTCAATGGGTCCTCAGCTATAAAAAAAAAAAAAAAAAAAAAAAAAAAAAAAAAGCCATTTTTTAAAAACCTAAATATTCCAGGAAAATGTGTTAATAAAACAAACAAACAAACAAACAAACCCCAAAACGAAACAAAGCCTAAAAACCACCAGGTTCACTCTGTGGCAGCTCTTCCACTCTTGGATCTGGGTTGCTGGTGTAGATAACAGTTTGGGTGTCCATATATTTGGGTGCCCATGGCTGCGAGACTCTTTAGCTTACTTACAGTGTGCAGTTACCAAGTCAGGATATCTCAGATTAGGAACCAAATCTTTTTGGAAACAAAAGATTGTTGGTTTTTTCTTTTCTGGTTCACTCCTAAGACTAATATGGTATTACTGGTTTTTTGTTGTTTTGTTTTGCTTTTACTTTAAAAGTGTTGCTATGAACTGTCAGATTCAATTTTAACTGATTTTTGACAAAGAAATAAAAATATGAGGAACTAGGAAGATGAGAGAAAGAGTAAGGAATTTCTGTATTATCTGACTTGGAATTACTCTGCTTTATTTGGTGGTAGATGTTGATATTTTAGGAGAAACCCAAGATTAATTAACATTGTCCAAGCACTAAAAATTGCTTTTGATTTATAAATTCTGTATCTTTGTACAAACTAGTCGGATTTTGCTTCCAAGTGTAGGTCTATTTCTATTATAGCTGTGAAGTGCTGAGCTCCCTCTTGTGACTAGCACCTGAACGTTATTCTGATTTTGAGACTACACATCATGTATACTCTTGAAAGAAGCAGAACTGTTTCAGGCAGGGGATTCCATCAACTCAGCCCTACTTGCATTTATTAATCTCTAGAAAATGATGGCAATGGCTGTCTGGAAAGAATACAGACGTGGAGTTTTCCTCTTTTTGGTAAATCTCCCTTTGTATAGCTGGTCTTTCAAAGGCAAATCAAACAGATCTCATCAAAACATTCCATTTCTAATGGTAGATCTGTGCCTTCAAGGAAAGTATTTGATCATCCCCTAAAAATGATGGTGCAATGAACACGATACAGATAGCTGACGATCAAATGCAAACTAAATATAAAATTACCAACCATAGAGCCAGGAAATACAATCCATCATATCTGACAGCAATTTCCTTTCAGGCTTGTAAGATTATATTTCTTTGTTTACATTTGGTGATTCACTTAGTATGGTTCATTAGCATAGGCATGGTCATTTATATATGATCTGTGTTGCGTGTGTATAGCTTATTGTGAAATGGTATTAGGACTATTTATTTTTATGTAACTATGCACACAGTATACTTGCAAAAACATATCAGTAGCAATCATGTTTCATTTGATACATATATGTTGATAGAAATTATTTGCAGTGGAAGACTGAATATAAGGAAAAGTCTGAAATGTACAGAACAAGAGGAGTACAAGTCAATATGCTCTTGTTTAGCATTCTGATCTAAAACAAAAGTTCTTGGAGGCTGTTTCTTGATGAGTGAAAATACAATAATCAATACAATACAATAATAATTTGCTCTCTACAACTACCTGAAGGGAGGTTGTGGACAGGTGGAGGTTGGTCTCTTCTCCCAGGCAGCCAGCACCAGAACAAGAGGACACAGTCTCAAGCTGCACCAGGGCAGGTTTAGACTGGATGTTAGGAAGAAGTTCTATACAGAGAGAGTGATTGCCCATTGGAATGGGCTGCCCAGAGACGTGGTGGAGTTACCATCATTGGAGGTGTTCAGGAGTAGACTTGATGGGGTGCTTGGTTCCATGATCTAGTTGTTTGGGTGGGTTGGATTGGCTGATAGGTTGGATGTGATGATCTTGAAGGTCTCTTCCAACCTGGTTTATTGTATTGTATTGTGTATGATCATATCTAGGGAGCAAACATCTGTGAACAATGTAATCTATTGATTTCCAATAGCATTCAATCTTATTGCATTTAAAAGAGAGCTATGAAGAGGTAAATTTCTTATCCTCAAGTAAAAAGAGCAGCAAAGGAACAATTAAAAGATACCTTTCTTAACAGAATTATTTGTAAGTACATCCATTTTCACCATACTAAGTTCTGATATTAGCTAGAAACAAGAACTCCAGGCTGCCTCAGTTAATGTGATTCCCATCATCCGACAGTCTGAAAATAGACTTATGGTTACAATTGCCACCATTGCAAAGGGACCCAAATCAAGCACTGGATAGAAATCTCCCATTTTCTCAGATTATCCCAAGAACAAATTTTATCATATGTAATGCACACGTAAGCACATATTGCTGCGACAAAACAAATATCTTTGCTAATCTCATTATTCACAGATGCAGTCATGTATTTTTTTGAGGCAAAAGTAAAACACACACCCTGAACTCAGTGGTTCTTACTCATACCAAGCCACTGCTGAAGTGGACTGGAGCCTCAAACAGTGTAGAGTTACAGTTTAATGAATGCTAGTTCTTCTGTATAGGAGAAATTCATATGCTTTCATACTCTCTCAGCTTCATTTCCTTCCAAGGCTCATTAATTTTGAAAAGAGCTAGCTTTCTTACCCTTGCCTCCTAGTAGGTGGTGTTGCACTAGCATAAATATAAGGGTATTTATATTTTTAGCTGGGCGAAGAGGAAAGGAGTATGATAAAGTTCAGTTGCTCAGCCAAAGAGGTTTGGCTAAGTATCCACATTAAGCCTAAGGAAAACGTCAATAGATTTCATGGTGGTCACCGGGTTGCCTAAATTTGCCACATAATATTTCTGTTACTGTGCAGCAGGCATGGACACTTGTAACTGCACAGGACCCTAGCAATTTGTCTGGATTCAGATGCTGTGCCTGTCACAATGTGACCACACAGTGAAGAAACAAACTATCTTTTCCTTTTTCAGAGTCCCAGGGTTAAACGCTGCAAGTTAGGGACTCGTTGAGCAGAGTGGAGCATGTTATAAGTAAAGCATTCATTCTGATGTGCTCACGTTATTGAGTGCGGAGGTGTTTTTTGACACACAAAAAAGTAATAAATAATACCGTATTTTAAAATATACCCAGAAAGTTGACAACTGAAATTTTGGAGGATTCACCCAAAATAATAAGTAAAAATTACTTTGAACCTGCAAAATGCTACGAAAGCAGTGAAAGGACTTTGTATTAACTAATAGAGCAGGACTGGTTGGGGACGTTCAGGTCAGAAACAGCCTTGGCAACAGTGACCATGACATGGTGGAGTTTAGAATCACACAGGGTAAAAGCAGGGCTTAAGTAGGATTACAACCCTGGACTTCTGCAGGGCTAACTTTGTACTTTTCAGAGATATGCTTGCAGGAACCCCATAGGCTAAGACTCTGGAGGATATAAGAGCCCAAGAAAGCTGGTCAATTTTTAAATGCCTCCTAGCCCAAGATATATATGTTCCCTTGACTAAAAAATAGTGCAGTCATGCCAGGAGATCTGCATGGATGAGCAAGGAACTTCTGAAGGAAATCTCATGGAAGAAAGATACAGCTCATGGAAGAAGGGGCTTGTCACTTTGAAGAACTGTAGAGCAGCTGTCAGGGCATGTAGGAAGGCAACAAGGAATGCTAAAGCCCTCTTGGAACTAAAGGTGACAAAGGAAGTTAAAGAGAACAAGAAGGGCTTCTTCAAATATATCACTAGGAAAAGGAAGAATAGGGAAGGTGTGGGCCCACTGCTGAGTGAGGAGACAGCCCTGATGACTGAGGATGCAGAGAAGGCAGAGATGCTGAATGCCTTCTTTGCTCCAGTCTTTACTCCTAGGACTGAGCTCCGTATGAATTCCAGACCTTGAATGAAGGAGAAGAAGCCTGGAGGAGGGAAGACTTTCCACTAGTCAATGAAGACTGGGTTAGAGATCAGTTATATAAACTGAATATTCATAAGTCCATGGGCCCTGATGAGATGCACCCAGGAATGCTGAGTGAGAGAGCTGCCTGATGTTGTTGCTCTACCACTCTCCATCATTTTTGCAAAATCCTGGCAGATAGAGAGGTGCCTGAGGACTGGAGGAAAGCCAATGTCACTCCAGTCTTCAAAAAGGGCAAAGAAAGAGGTTCCAGGAAACTACAGACCTGTCAGCCTCACTTCTGTCCCTGGAAAAATTCTGGAGGTCATCTCTAGGTACTTGGAAGAGAAGAAGATGATCAGGAGCAGTCAGCATGGATTAACCAAGGGGAAATCCTGCTTGACTGATAGCCTTCTATGATGTTGTAACTGAATGGGTAGAAGCAGGGAAAACAGTGGATGTGTCTACCTTGATGTTAGGCTTTTGATACAGTCTCCCATAACTTCCTTGTGAACAAGATCAGGAAGTGTGGGATAGAAGAACAGACAGTGAGGTGTATTAGGAACTGGTTACCTAATAGGGTCCAAAGAGTAGTGGTCTATGGTGCCAAGTCCAGCTGGAGACCTGTAACTAGTGGAGTCCCCCAGGGGTCAGTGCTGGGTCCAGTCCTCTTCAACATCTTCATCAATGACATTCATGAGGGGACAGAGTGTCTGCTCAGCAAGTTTGCTGATGATACCAAACTGGAAGGCTTGGCTGATACAGCTGAAGGTTGCATGGCCATTCAGCAAGATTTGGACAAGCTAGAGAGCTGGGCAGAGAGGAACCTAATGAGGTTCAACAAGGATAACTGCAAAGTCCTGCATCTGGGAAGGAATAATAAACTGCACCAGTACAGGTTAGGAGGTGATCTGCTGGAGAGCAGCCCTATGGGGAAGGACCTGGGAGTCCTTGGAGACAACGTTATCCATGGGACAGCAATGTGCCCTTGTGGCCAAGAAGGCCAATAGGATCCTGGGGTGCATTAAGAGGAGTGTGTCCAGCAGATCGAGGGAGGTTCTCCTTCCCTTCTACTGTGCCCTGGTGAGACCTCACCTGAAATATTGTGTCCAGTTTTGGTCTCCCCAGTATGAGAGAGACAAGGATCTACTCAAGAGAGTCCAAGGGAGGGCTACCAGGATGTTTAAGGGACTGGACCACATGCGCTATGAGGAGTGGCTGAAAGCCCTTGGGCTTTTTAGTGTGAAGAAGAGAAGACTGAGATGGGATTAAATAAATGTTTATAAATATCTGAGGGCTGGGTGTCAAGAAGGAGGGGACAGGCTCTTCTCAATTGCACCCTGTAATAGGACAAGGAGCAATGAATATAAACTGCAACACAGGAGGTTTCATCTCAATATGAGGAGGAATTTCTTCACTGTGAGGGTTGCAGAGCACTGGAACAGGCTCCCCAGAGAGGTTGTGGAGTCTCCTTTTCTGGAGACTTTCAAGTCCCATCTGGATGTGTTCCTGTGCAACCTGTGCTAGATTCTGTGGTCCCGCTCTGGCAGGGGGGTTGGACTAGATGATCTCTGGAGGTCCCTTCCAATCCCTGACATCCTGTGATCCTGTGGTCTGATAGCTGATACGGAAAGCACTTGCAGTACATAATTGCTAATTTGTCACCTGGAAGGACCTCAAAACTGATGTTTTCCCTTTTGGTTTAATATGTAATATTCAAACACTGTGTGCATGTATGTGGGGAACTTGTTAAAAAGGAGTTCCAGAAGCTAATCAAAGTAAAAGAGAATGAAGAGGAATTGGTTATGTCCTTGATCCATGACCAAGATCATCCTACAGAAATATTGCAACCTAAAATCTCTACTGTCAAGTTGAAAGTTACTGAAAGATGTTAGTGTAGGCCCTTTCACTTCCTGCTTGTTTATATTGTGCCACTTCATATAAATTATTGAAATAACCTTTGCCTTGGAGAGAAAGAGAATTACTCTACCTCAGGTACATGTAAAGTTCTTGGATCATCTTTTCAATAAAAAATAACCACAGATTCAATGAGAAGCAAAATATTTCTCATCTTGTTTCAAAGACTTTTTTCTTAGGATGAGTCTTTAGATTTCTGTGTCAGAATATCACAGAATCATCAGGGTTGCAAGGGACCTCAAGGATCATCTAGTTCCAACTCCCCTCCCATGGGCAGGGACACCTCACACTACATTAGGTTGCCTAGAGCCACATCCAGCCTGGTCTTAAAAACATCCAGGGATGGGGCTTCCACCACCTCCCTGGGCAACCTGTTCCAGTGTTTCACCACCCTCATGGTGAAGATTTGCTTCCTAACACTCAATCTGAGTCTACCCTCCTCTAGGTTGGATCCATTCCCCCTAGTCCTATCACTACTTGACATCCTAAAAAGTCAAAAGTCACCAGCTTTCTTGTAGGACCCCTTCAGATACTGGAAGGTCACAAGAAGGTCTCCTCAGAGCCTTCTCTTCTCCAGACTGAATAACCCCAATTCTCTCAGTCTGTGTCCATAGGAGAGGTGCTCCAGCCCCTGATTTTCCTTGTGGCCCTACTCTGGACACACTCCAGCACATCCATATCTTTCTTGTAATAGGGTCTCCAGAACTGGACACAATAGTCCAGGTGGGGTCTCATGAGAGCAGTGTAGGGGGGAGAATCACCTGCCTTGACCTGTTGGCTATGCTTCTCTTGATATAGCCCAGGAAGTGATTTGCTTTCTGGGATGGAAGTGCACACTGCTGGCTCATATTGAGCTTCTCATCCACCAGCACCCCCAAGTCCTTTTCTTCAGAGCTGCTCTTAAGCCAGTCACTGCCCACCCTATATCATTGCCTGGGATTGTCCCAACCCAGTTACAAGACCTTGCACTTGGTCTTGTTGAACCTCATGAAGTTTTCATGGGCCCACCTCTCCAGCCTGTCAAGGTCCTTCTGGATTCCATCCCTTCCCTCCAGCCTGTCCCCTGCACCACACAGCTTGGTGTCATCAGCAAACCTGCTGAGGGTGCACTCAATGCCACTGTCCATGTTGCCAACAAATATGTTAATCAAGACTGGTCCATAGACTTGTACACCCTTTCAGTTTAGCAGATAGGGGCCCCACTGAGGAGTTGTGGAGGAAGAGTCAAGCCCCAGACCTGACAGAAGAGTAGGATCTGGATATTTCAAATGGTATATGAGTGCTCGCTGTTAGCAGAAGGCAGCAATTAATGACGTGTTCTTTCTTGGAGAGCATTACCTGGCTGTGGCATCTGACTCTACAGAAAGGTTTACAGCTGTCAATCCTTGCTGAAAGAAGAGCCTCTCCTTTGCCTAGAGCAGCAACTAGATCTTTTCCTTTATACTTCTTTTTGGTTAATGGGGGCATCTTCATGATCTTGCTTTGTAACTACTGGGAATTTCATAATTAGGATCCTAAGTCTCTGCATCTCATGTTCTTCTCAAGCAAATAGCAGCAGGTCAATTGAAAATCAGGCATTGCAACATCTGTGTCCCTTTAGAGAATTAGGTCAAGATTTTTCAAAAAGGGATTTGGAGAGACTTGGTTGATCAGCTTGAAACTGTATTTCAGAAAGCTGTGTTTGGGTTTTGTTTTTCTTTTATAATTTCTTATTTTACCTTGAAGCTCATGAAGTATTTACAGTTTTAATGCACTTCAGGCAAAGAACCGCTCTGGCCTAGCATGCAGGCACATCACTCCCTGCTAATTCTACATGACATATTTTCAAAAGGTCCTTCTTTTTCTGCCAGGGTTGCAGAGTTAGGAGTTTAGACTCATTTTTTCTCCCTCAGACCCCAGTTGTTGTGTTTGTTTCTGAGGAGCGTCCCAGCTCCAGCACCAAACGTGCTCTTTCCCACGTTTGGCCTTCTTGGTTGGGCCAAGTATTTTGGTACTGAGGAAGGCATAGTGTTCAATTCTCCTGCTCCCTAGGCAAGCTAAGTTATTGGATAAAGAATGGGCAGCATCAGTTACAGTGCCTCCTTTGCTTGGATTTTAAATCAAAACACTAAGTTCAGCTTTACTTTTTCAAGCTGAGACAGGCTGTTGTTCTCGGGAAAGGGCTTGGCTTTTTGGCTGGGTAGAGGCAGCAGTTGGCTGTCATGCTTGTCATAATAATAATACAATACACCAGGTTGAAAGAGACCTTCAAGATCATCGCGTCTAACCCGTCAACCAATCCAACCCACCTAAACAACTAAACCATGGCACCAAGCACCCCATCAAGTCTCCTCCTGAACACCTCCAATGATGGTGACTCCACCACCTCCATGGGCAGGCGATTCCAATGGGCAACCACTCTCTCTGTATAGAACTTCCTCCTAACATCCAGTCTAAACCTGCCCTGGCGCAGCCTGAGACTGTGCCCTCTTGTTCTGGTGCTGGGTGCCTGGGAGAAGAAGTCATCTTTAGCTCAGGGAAAGGATAAGATAACTTGAAGTCAGTGAGCTCAGACAGTTCTTTTTACAAATGGGATTTTGAAACATCTTTCTTTTCCTCCAGACTGTTTAGGAAGCCTAACTGAATGAGTGTGCAATTTTATTCTCATCCAGGCACCAGGACAAGACTCAGAGAGGTTTTCAAACTCATACTCTAATGACACTGAAACTGAGATAAGTGCTTAAGTGTTTGTCTTTATTGAATATGCCCCTTAACTCCAAGGATTGTAGGAACACACAAATTCCTCTGGGTCCTTTTCCTTTATTTTATTTTATTCCTTTTCCTTTCCTGTCTGGATAGGATCTGCTCTTCTAAATGGGGGCTGCTTTTGAAAAACTTATCCATAAAATGCTCATTATTGTAGATAACTTTGCGCAGCTGTCGGAGGGAATTTTCAGTCGTGTAAGCCAACCCAAACTGAATGTGGCAGGGTTCATTCAGAGCACTACCCCTGAGTATATTTTTCAGTAAGTAGGTAAATTAGCCGTGCATGCATGCACGGCACAACTTCCTTCCGAACATTCAGCTGTCATTAAAACCGCCGCTGTTATTTAAAAACGTCTAAGCATGTACGATGTGCAGTTTTCAAGGGCTCATAATTCAACCAAATCAAAACCAGTTTTCACCAAACTGCTCCAAGGCTTCTTGATGGAAAAGGTTTCCATACTGAATGCCATTGTTTCCAGTTATTTCATCATGCTAGGTGTCCGAAAGAGAAAGTCACAAGAATTTGTATTTGTATAAGAACTTTCACTCTCTCATTCAAAAAATATAGCACTGAGGATAAGCTTAGCAGGAGTAAGAAGGATTAGGCATTTGTGTGGATAATGAGAACATCCATGATTACATCAGGGGGTGAATAGGATGAAAACACTGCAGCAACCAGCCCTCTCCTGGAATTTTTTAACATTTGTTTAAAAATTTTACAGGGGAAAACCTCCTATAATGGTGTAAACAAAGGAGAGGGTTAATCAGCCATGGATTAAATTAAAGTCACCCACCTAAACACAGTGATTGTGGAGATTAAAAGCACCATCATCTTTCATCTATCTTGTTTACCTCCCAAGCACCCTCTGGCTTTTGTGTGGCATTTTGGTTTCCATGGCCACTGAAGGTTCCTTCCTATAATCAAAAACGACCTCCTGTTATAAAAGACTCAGAGCCTTTGCTCAGCAGGCCATTTCCCCCTTTTATTATTCTTTTCTCTTGCCTTCAGGGAAAGCTTTGTGCGAGCAGGACAGAGCACTTGGTTGGTTGGCGGTTGACCTCAGTTGTACACAATGAGCTCTGAGTGCTACCTGAAATGTGTGACAAAGAGAGAAGGGTCACTGGCTTAGGGCATTACAAGGGCATGGGCAGGCAACTGTGATGACACTTGCCAAATGTCAGCATTCACCTAATTCAGGAGGGTCCCCGCTGATTGACAGTTCCACACTCTTCAGCAGCTAACGAAGGAAAATACACAAGTTCATTAATTAATAACCCTGCTAGACTCTGAAGATATAAAGGCTAAAGGGAGAAGAAAAAAACAACAACCAAAAACAAAAACACAAAAAAACCCACCAAAAAAACAGAAAAATAAGAAAAACAAATAAACAAGCAAACCCCCAAAATGAGCTAGCAAGCAAACAAAAACCCCACAATACCCACAAACAAACAAACTAAAAAGGATAGGGGGAAAAACAACAACCGAGCAAATGAAAAACAAAACAACAACAACAAAATACCCCAAACAACAAACCAACAATCCAGAAAGCCAGATAGAAAATGGCTAGGGAGGCGGGAACCAGATTGGGATAAAATCTGTACAAAGTAGATATATGTATTTTAAGAGCACGCCTCACTAGTTTAAAGCCATTTTAACAGCCTACAGGCAAAATTTGTCATGGTATGTAGCTGTGTGGTGTGCTTGTTTAAAATGCTTTTGACAATGTGAGGAAAGCCTTTAAGCATTTGATGAAGGTAAGTTGGTTAGCAGGGCTTGGAAGCCAGTTAGCAGGTTCCAAGATAATTCCTTGAGATCCAATTAAACTATTGAATTTTACATTAATTCCATTTTCCTAATGCATTTAGTTAAGGAGATTTCTCCCACACATAATCCACACACACACATCCTGTACTTGCAAATCAATGATCTTAACTAAACTTTTGTGTGATTTCACCCTTTGATTATTGAAGTGTATTACCCTTGGGAAGAAAAAAAAAAAAAGCTTTCATCACATTTTTCTGTCCTGGCTACAGCAACTGGGAGATTCAATGCTGGATTTCATAGCTGAAATAGGAGATTTGGCCTTGCTTACAGAGGTGCATATGAGAATAGTGCCTGTGGATAAATGCCAAAACCAGTTTGTTATACCAGGTACTTATCATGTTGCTTAGGTGCCATCTGTAGTATACCAAAATAGTGAACAAAACAGGATGTGAGCACTACCAAAAATTTCAACAAATGCCAATCAAAGATGAGTTTAGACATTATTCTAGTCTAAGAATCCTTATTAAAAAAAAAAAAAAAAAGAAGTAAAGTTCAAGGCATTTGAATAAGTATTGTTTCAAAGGTAAGCACAGAAGATTCTGATAATGCAACCTGCATACTTCCTACTATGGTAATGAATTTCCATTACCATAGATGGATGGATTTTTTACATTTTTCATTGCATAATTATCTTTCTTAGACATGATGATCAATACTTTGTCATAACGAAGAATATGTTCAGCTCTCAGACTAAAAAAAAACGAAAAGCTGTCTTGCAAGAAGATCGTGAAACCATGAAGTGTGTCAAAACCAATGATGTAACATCATCTTCTAAATTGTAGATCAAAATGCTGCTTTCTCATTCAGTGTGATTTAATAGCTTTTAGCAGTGAATTCTAGTTGAAATCATGAGAAAATGAAGCCATTTATATGGAGGTAGTTTAACAAGAAGCATTTGAAGCTGAAAACTATAGCTTTTCATTCCTGAAACTTTTATAGTGCACATACAAAATACCAATGTCACCAATGAAACTCACCTTCCACTTATAACAGTGTAATCACATCTTCAGAATGCTGCTGCAGTTTAGCTGGGAGTAGGCACTTTCACTACTCAGTTACGAAGAGCATAATTGGTCTTGTAGCTGAAAACATTTCTCCTGACAGAGGATATTGAGAACAGAGATTTCTGCCAGGAACTCCATGCTGCTGCTCATGCAGCTTTCATCTTTGGAATGTTACGCGCAGATCTGCTTTAGATCATAAAGGCCGTGAATTTCCCCACATCAGTGCAAATCAGGGCACAGTATGGCATAAAGAGAATTTGAAGAAGAAAGAATTTCTGCTGAAAAAGATTTCATTTCCAAAAGATAGGGTTTGGGGGGTTTTGTTTGTTTGTTTGTTTGTTTGTTTGTTTTTTAAAGGATTGAATGACAGTATTGGATGAGGCTCTGGCCAGCCTGATCTAGTGTAGGGTGTCCCTGCTCATGGCAGGGGGGTTGGAACTAGATGATCCTCGTGGTCCCTTCCAACCCTGACTGATACTATGATACTATGATACATAAGAATATGTGACAAGAATACAGGAAAGGTTACATCTGTGTACACTGTAATATGTACTTTTCCCCCACTGTAAAAAAAAAAAAAAACCAAAACAACCAAAAAACAAACTACCAAAAACCAAAGAAACAAAAACCCAACAAATCAACCAACCAAAATACCCACAACAATCCAAAACCCAAATAACAACAGCCACAACAACAACAAAAAAAAGCCCAACCCACAGAAGGAAGTAGGGCCTGAGAAGGACCCAGCTCTAAAATAAATAAAATAGCCAAGTATTAACTTTTACATACCAAGACACTCATTGAAGTTCATAAAATAAATAGAGAATATGTCATGCTTAAACAGGCATTGGTGTGGTTTGTTGCGGTGGGTTGAAATTACCCCCACCCCCCAACATAAAATTGCCAGACCAGCTCAGTTGGAAAGTAAAAGAAGCTGTATTTCTACCACTTTTGCTCAAGAACTGTGGAAAATTTTCTAGGCACAGTCTGAAACTACCACATTTGTTGTAAACAATGCAACTACTTAGGAGTCTATTGCCTTAAATAGTATCTGATCACATTGTTTAAATGATACTACAAACTGGGGATGGTGTTCACCAAAGATCCAGCCAATTATCTCCAGAAAAGCTAGTGCTGACATGAGTGAACTAGGAATGTGCTTTAAATGGTAATCAGTTGCATATCACCAGTAAACATTAGCAAAGTGATACTTCTTGCACCTTATAATGTCTATTTCAAGTATCAGACGTACATTTTTCATGCTAAATGAATGGTTTCATGAACCCTTGGTTCTAAACGACCTTCCCATAGACTAGTCACTCAGCTTCTACTGTCTTCAAAACCATCTGAGCTAAAGCACCTAAATGCAGAAGCAGCTTTAAAGGAATATTACATGTTCCTTGCTGCCACCTTAAGACTTACACCTCTAATCAAATGAGCTTGCTGTTGTGTGACCCCCGGCAATACTGTTCTTCATTCCAGTGGCAGCAGTTCCCTTCTGAGGTTGTGTACTGTATGCTTTGTAAATAATGCTCTTGGCAACAGGCAGTTTTCTTCTTCCATCTCATCTCTATTATCTTAAGTCATCTCCGCAGAAATAAACTGCAGGTGTGTATGCTTACCCTTCCCCTCATTCCCTTCACTTCTCAGAAAGGTCAATAAATGAGATTAAAATTCTCTCATTCCACCTCAGACCCTCAAAACAAGGGCAAAGTGCACAAGTGTGTGAGCAAGTGTGTCCACTCACACCTGCATGCATAGGAATATGCATACACTTCTGGAATGTACCTCATGTTGGTATGGGCCATGAAACCTCACTGATGCTCCACCAAAAAGAGGATTCAGCATGTAAAGCAGAGCAGGACTGCCATCTTGATCCAGGCTTCTAGATGCTATAAATCTAAAATGTCAAACAATAAATAACATGAAGCAGATCAGAGTCTATTTAATTCAAAAGAACACACCAAGCATTTTTACTTAGTTTTCTACTATCGTAGCGTGCGTTTAATACAACATATTAAAACAACCATTTATTTCAAAAGAAGAGCAAAGAGGAGAAACATAGAAACATGCTCCATTTCATTTTTCCAGTGAGACACTTCTTTCTTCTCCACTGGGTAAACTATATGTAGGCAAGCATACCAAGTCTTAAAGTCAAAAATTAGCCCAGAAACCGAGCTACATATTTCAAATTCAGTCAACAGTTCTCCATATCAAGATTTCCATCAGCTTTTAACTTAAAGCTTTACCTTGGGGGAAAATTGCTTGTTTCACTAATTCATGTAAATCTGTTGAAATCAATGGGATTACTTGTGCTACTAAATTAGACTGTAATTAATTATTTCATTTAAACATATTTGCCTATTCCAAGTTAAGAACATTATCAGAAATATCTTTGCTGAAAATATTTCCTTTCCAAATGATGATTATGTAGATTTAATGAAGAAATTGTAGGAGCACATTTTGAGTTAAGAGACATGAGACAAAAACATTTGTACATAACCAAGGCTGGTGAAAGTTCAGTTCACTGATATCATTGACAAGCCTCCAGATTAGGTGATGGAGCAACCATAAGACAATGTCTAATTCATGCAGCTGAGGTGCAGGTTCTTGGTATGGTTTGAAGAATAATTCAGGAGGCAGAGGAGTCTGAAGTCAGGTTACTACCAAAAGTGCTTTTTAGAAAAGTCCAGTGCAACACCAACCCTCTTTTCAAGGGTTCAGAAAACAGCATACCAATAATCCCTTGAGTGGAAGGGAAGGTGTTGAGCTGCACTACAAGTATGTGAGATTGTGACACAAATTCCAGCAGCATGGGTTTGGATAAGCCTGCAGGACTGAAAGAGGTGATCTAAATCCATGTTTGGGTGGACACAGAGGATAGCCCAAGCTGAGAGAGAAAGTGAAAGGAGCAGGGAGGCTTTCTTTAGCAATTAGGCCAAAAGCAAAACCTGCAAGAAACCTTGATTTGGCAGTAAGGATCTGGTTTATGTCAATGAGTGCTCTTGACCCAATTGATTAGGACAAATCACACTTTACTCTCACAACAAAATATTAAAGTCCTGCTGATTTTGGATTTGTTCCAGTGATGGATCGGTGAGTCACGGCATGTGTATACACAGGTGTTTATCACAGGGAATCACAGGGTTCATCTCACATGGAAACCTTGCCCAACACTCCCAGTACATTAAGAAGTGGAAGAGAAAGGTAAGGAAGTATCATGCATCATATCTTTTTTTCTTCAGGAAAGGGATCTATATACAGCCATCTCTCAAGAAGTTATCACCTTCATCTCATTTCTCATCAGCAGACGGGGAATGAAAACTTGATCTGTCAGCATGTAGGTATTTTTTTTCCCTGTGGAGCTTTCCTTCCAAGTCTGACATTTCTTGCAGGTATTGATGGGCAGATTTAGCTTTCAAGTATTCATTCTCTCTGTAGCAATGAGATTTGTATATTGCATCACTCAGCATCCCTTCAAGATGGCAAGCAAAGACCTGGAGGTGCAAACACCTTCATTTCCTTTCAGCCACAGAATGCAGCAGAAAGATTACTAAAGAGACTGATTATTACTTGAGTTAGAGGTTTATCTTTTCCACAGTATCTGACCAGTTTCAACAGATGTAGTCTGTGACCAGCTGGATTTCCTCATATGGAGTGTCAAAGCATGCTTATTGCCACACTATTCTCCTGCCATGCTGAAATTTCCTGTCTGTCAGAGATAGCTTCTGGCCATGGAGAGCACCAGATGTTCTTCCCTGTTGTCATCTTAAGGTAGTCTTGTTCACATGCCCTGTTCTGACAAATTAGTCTGTAAAAGAAACACCAGAGAGATAGGTGGCCTTTCTATGCATCTAGAAGTTCTACTGAGGTTTCAAACCATCCAATCTAGGGGTTTGATAGTTAATCTCACAAGGCATTAGACAATAGAGAGTGACAGGCATGAGGCAGTGGAGAAAAACAGCATGAATTTTGGGCAACTACCCCAAATTCCTTGGTCTCTAAACAGACTCTGTGCTTGAATAAGTATATTTTAAGGTTACATTTGTCAAGAAGAGACATAATTTATTTGTCCCAGTGTGTTCTAGACAGGCATAGTGTTGCATATCATGTGCAACATTGATTGTATAAGCACACTAACAAGTTACTTGAGACTGGCTTCCTAGCCAGGGTGGGGGGGAGGGAAAAAAAAACCCAAAAAACATACTATCTGTATGTTGAGAAAACTCAGTCCATTAATTGCTTTGACCACACAATTCAAGAAAAGGCTATCCAAACTTTTGTGATTCAAATAAAGAAGAAAAAACATTGCCATTGTCACACAATTACTAGTTCCTTGGGGTTGCTTAGCCTGGAGAAGAGGAGACTCAGGGGTGACCTTCTTGCTCTCTACAACTACCTGAAGGGAGGTTGTAGCCAGGCAGAGGTTGGTCTCTTCTCCCAGGCAGCCAGTACCAGAACAAGAGGACACAGTCTCAGGCTGCGCCAGGGCAGGTTTAGGCTGGATGTTAGGAAAAAGTTCTATACAGAGAGAGTGATTGCCCATTGGAATCGGCTACCCGTGGAGGTGGTGGAGTCACCTTCATTGAAGGTGTTCAGGAGGAGGCTTGATGGGGTGCTTGGTTGCATGGTTTAGTTGTTTAGGTGGGTTGGATTGGTTGATGGGTTGGACGTGATGATCTTGAAGGTCTCTTCCAACCTGGTGTATTGTATTGTATTGTATTGTATTGTATTGTATTGTATTGTATTGTATTGTATAGTGATACACACATCTTCACAAGTGGGCAGATATCTACTAACTTTAGAGATAACATCTACTGGACTGAAAACTGTTAAGATTCTCTATAAGTGATTGAGAAGGCCAGGCTGGATGTGGCTCTAAGCAACCTGATCTAGTGTGAGCTGTAACTGCCCATGGCAGGGGGTTGGAACTGGATGATCCTTGAGGTCTGTTCCAACCCTAACAATTCTATAATTCTATGATAGGACAAACTTCTCCCTAATCAAGTTTGCAGGCAATTCAAAATGGGGAGAAGGGGATGATACACTAGACGGTTGCCCACATGTAGCCTACCATGTGGAAAGCAGCTCTCCAGAAAAGGGCCTAGGAATCCTGGTGGACACCACATTTGACCATGTGCCCTTGCAATGGAAAAGGCCAACAGCCTCTCATGCTGCAGTAAAGCATTGCCAGCAGTTCAGAGGAGGTCATCCTTTCCTTCTACTCACTCTTGATGGTGAGACAGTTCTGAAGTGTCTCAAACCAGGCTCAACTTTCTGTGAGTCTTGGTGACTCTGTGAAATAAATGCTTCTTTCCAGTTGAGAAAATGGTGACAATGTCCAGTGGCAGTCTGTGTGCAACTCATCAGTGATACAGGTACTGCTATGGTCTGATATCGCTGCCTTACTCTGAGCTGAGCTGTGATACTCTCATATATGCTAGTCTGGCCCAGCCCAATATAGTGATGACATGGATTCAGTCAGACACTATTTTCTATTTGGCTGGGCACAATGCACTTTTTCTCACCCTCATATCCAGTAGATATGGACAAAGGGGATTTCCTAATTCTCCTTAATGTCCTAAGTTTTGGTTTCTTTTTCTGGTATTTTTTTCCTCACCATGTATGAAACTTAAAGATGGGAAGGGGAAGTATATCTGCCTAGAAAAACACTACCCTTTGCATTTTTAATTGGCCATATGAGATGTTTAATTTCAGAGCTTGTGTAATGTACCATGATGGTTCAGTTTATGTGGAGGTCATTGACTCCAGATATACTTCATATACTCCCCAAATTAACTAGCTGGTGCTGTGAGCAGCCCTGCCATAAATGAACCTCACAGTCAGCTACATGTGTGTCTTAGCCTAGAATTCTCTGGAAACAGTTGTTGGGAGCAAGTTGACACAAACCAGATTATCTCTTTGCTGTGAACCGGCCAGTTGTTTCAATTTATCCAGTTTTGTAGGCATTACTACAAGGAGTCAGTTTTTGAAGGAGAGGTTGTGGAGTCTCCTTCTCTGAGACTTTCAAGACACATATGGATTCATTCCTGTGTGACCTGTGCTAGATTCCATGGTGCTGCCTTGGCAGGGGGTTGGACTCAATGATCTCTGGATGTTCCTTCCAACCCCTAACATCCTGTGATCCTGTGACCCTGTGACTGGCACCAGGGTGTAATTCCCATCATGCAAAACTGTCCTCTGCATGAGGTTATTTGTGGCATGTGTAAAACAGGCAGTGAGATGGCAATCATCTTCAGAAGGCATGGAAAGAAGATTTGTTTCCCTTCCAAACTCCTCAGATTATTCTTTATTTGCTACAAATCCTCTTGCTCCCATATTCTCATTTTTATGGCTTTGATTCCCTGACATTGTCAATGGGGAAGGGGCAGAGGAGGGACATGTTGCTAATTTAATTTTGATTTTTGTATTAAAGAATACAAAATAATTTAAATGCTTTCAATTCCAACACAACAAGGAATTTAAATTCTTGCATTACATTTCTAAACTATTTTTTTCAATGACATTTCCTGTTGTAAAATTAGTATCATATCTCACAGACAAGGATCTCTGAAGACTGTAGAACTATTCAGCAACTAATTACATCTTTTACAAGTCTTTAAATATTATTATACCAGTTTTGCAGGAAGATAATCTGAATTTCATGATACCAAAGCCAAAGAAAACTCAGAAACCTCAGATAAGGTCATTCATTTCTAAGTCCCACTTGTAATAAGTCATTTACAGGTGAATCTGAAAGGTTGATCTTGGAACACATTTCATATTTTGAGGAGTTCTGGGGAAAAAAAATGCCAATAGCACAGGTTGGATATTCAAATTTATTTGTGAACAGCCTGATCATTGATTTTATTAGCAATGTAACTTGTTGATTATATTAGTTAGACTGCCTAAGAGCTTTCTATTATGTGAAGAGCAGCTTTGATGATCTTCTTTGTTATAAGTCAGATATTAAAAAAAAAATAAAATCCATTTTAAGGAGATCTCTCTTAAACCAGAGCCACTGTGCTGAACAGAAAAGTTCACATTCCTTCAAGTAAAGGATGCTTTTCTCTTATGTAACTGCATTTTAAAGGAACTAGTAATGTAGTCTTGTGCATCCAAAAGCAATTTCTGGCTCTAGATCTTTGTTCCAGAGGCACCTACCTCAAAGTTGTAGAAAATTATTCTGTCTGGGCAAGTGATATACTCTCAGATATCTCTTTTTTTTTTCCACAGATTTTGCTTTTGGGTTGTTTGGGTGCACCTCTGCTTAGTGTGTTAGGTGCTGCAAATCTTAGTCTTTGACACCACCATTTCCTATTGGCCAACCCAGCAATTTATTTTCCTAATTAGGGTTGTATGTACCACTTCCAGTAACTAGCTAAAAGACGTTATTGCTCTGAGTGACACACTTGCCTACATGTTCTTAAATCCTATTGATGTCATTGCATAAGATACTTTTGAAAATGCAAATTGGTATCCAGAAACACTTAGTGACTCTTGAAAACTCCACGTTTGGATCACGGATCTCATGGGAATGAAGTCAAATGTTCTTAAAACCAGAAGGAAGGCAGTAAATACATAACATTTTTGAGGGGGGAAATGGTCAATAATTCTCTAAGATTGTCTATAATCAGAATAATTAAAAAAATCATGGTTTTGTAGTGGAACTGAAAAATATCGTGCTCTTCATTTTCAATTCAAGCATCTATTAAAAAAAAAAACCACAAACAACAACAAAACAACCAATCAACCAAAGAAAAAACAAAACCTCGTGAATCTGCAGAAAAAAAAATCAATCACCTGATAATGATGAAGACATTCCTGTGTGTCAGCATGAAATTATGTGTTTCCAGATACATTTTCTTTGGGTGAAAGAGAAAAATCATACTATTTCACAGCACTTTGCCTCACTGTACCAAATTTATCTCTGTTGTAGCCTGATGATGTCTACAGAGTTACAGCGTGGATGAATACAGGTCATTGTTTGTGCAGTTGGCAGAAAGCACTTGTGTGGGAGGAGAAAAATGAGATCTTCTAACCCAGATTTGGAGAAAAAGCCTGAGTATGAGTTTAGACACATACTCCTATTAAAACTGCCCCATAGTTTTGTCACTGGAAGTTTCAGAACAAATAAGTTCCAAATGAAAAACAGAATGAGGGTGTTTTTCCAAGCTATTTCCTGCACTGCTCTCAGCATTACTGCATGACACAGTGTGACCACGTGATGTTACGCTTAACATGTAAAACACAGGAACTGGTTTTTACTTAGGGGTTTCCAAACCATGAATTCCAGCTAAGCTAAGTGTCCAGTTTCTAGTCAGAATTTACCTGGCACTAATTAAAGTTAAGCAAAAAAAAAAAAAAAAAAAAAAGTGGCCCTCTTGGCTTGTGTTTGATGCTTGGTCCCCCGGGGAGCAGATTAAGTGCCATGCTAGTTATCCAGCTTTCTTCAGTATAAAGTTTCTTCTGAATCCTAAAAAACAATTATCTGGAGAAAGATCCAAGCGCAGCAGAGAAAGCTAGTGCACAAGGAACATCTTCATGTTCTAATACCCTGTGACTTTGGCACTTGCAGTGCACCTCAGGGAGTCCTGTATGCTAAAGCCTTCACTCCTTATGGGAGATCCCAGGTCTGGGCGACAGGGATACTTCTTACCACCTGCCTGACTTGCAGACCCACTGGGGACAACCACCAGTTTTTCACTTTGTGTCTTCTTGGCCAGTCATCAATCAGTTTTATTTCACAGAAGCAGCTTTGGGAAGCAGAGAAGTTTTGTAGATGGGTACTGCAGTACAAGGTGGACCACAGCAGAACGGGTGTAGGACTGGCACACAGTCAGAAAAAACTGTCACCATCAAGACAACAAAAGAGGTTTCTGTGTTATCACTGCCACTGCAGTTTCATTCCCCATTTTACCAGACTCTCCAGTGCTTTGCAGAACTGCTTGGGATGAGTGGGAATCCAGACCAGGAAGGTCTGGAAAATGTATGAACATCTATGGCCTAGCAGTGAAACCACTGAGTGAACTGGAACTGAAAGCAGCTGGATCTGGTACCTGAATGTCAGACCTAGCATTTTGAAAGAAATGCAGCTTTCTCTGTCAATCATTTCTCCAAAGCTGAGTCACTTATATAAAACTGCTGTGATTCTTGGACCATATCTAATGCTTCATAATAGGTGTTGGCACACACACACACACACAAAAATTGCATATTGTCCTTATTGCTAGAAAGGATGAATAAAAATAACAAATCAGCAAGTTGAAGGTGGACCTTGAAGTACATTGGTGTATGATGATTTGTGCCAGGACAATTACAAGACTATTCTTCCCTTTCTGGATTTATATAAAGAAAAATGAAAACCCTTCCAGAAATCCCAGTGTATCTGTTTTATGTATGTTGTAAATGAAAATTCCTAAGCTTTGGCCAAAACAATTTGAGATTTCAAATAGAAGGAAATTCATGTCCACAGCCTAGCAGTAAGTATTGTAAAGGAAAACATTTTTGGAAGCCAGAATAATTTTTCATAGAGCATATATCCCTTCTGCACTCGCCTCGTGCAGCACACATACCTCCTTCAGTTCGAGGGAGACATCTCCTGCTTTCCTTCTCCTCCATTTAAGAAATAGTAGACAGTAAATTTGTTTATGGCCTCCATTTTATTAATAGTGGCAATCAGAGGAACTTTTATGGATATGCTTTGTTCACTTCAACTCTTGCTTTGTCTTCTGAGTTGATGGGAACCCCTGCAGGAAACTCATAAATGGACACATTTACAATCAAGCCTGTGTAAAGTGCCCACAGCAGCATCTACATCCAAGTTGTCTTTGTGCTCGTACACCAGCTGTGATGCCAGAGGGCGCAGGGTCAGAGCAGAGGGCTTCCTCTGGCTTTCTACAAACTGAGATCAGCCAGCCTTCATTTATCTACAGTTAAGGACTTGTTTTGGTTTCTCAGATCATGACTTCACAGAGCTGTTTGGATATTTTTAATCGAAAGACAAAGCACTTCCTCTTCCAAACTTGGTGCCTGCAAGGAGCATAACAAACTAATCATTCAGAATAATTAATTCTGTCAGAAAAATCTCTACAATTCTCACTAACGCTGAGTGTTTTGTAATCCTAATGAAAGGAAAAACCTGTCACTGTGATAATTTTCAATTGACCCATTTTCTTCAGTGGTTGGGGAGAGGAGAGTGTTGTTTGTTTTTATCTCTAAGGGCCATAATCATGAAAATGATATCCATAAATCTTGTATTTCGGTCTTGTATTCCCAACTCAGCCTTCAAAGGAAACATTAGCTAGTCAAAAGGGCCTAATAAGATTGTAAAATTGATCATCTGCATATGTGTAGCAGAGTGTCTTTCAGTTATGTGTGACTTTAGTTTCAAAATAATCCCAGGATAGGGAAACATTACTTTTCCCCACTTATAATTGGGAACCTGAGATGGAGAACATATAAACAGCTTGCCAAGGCCACGGAGGCCTTGCAAAGCCACCAACTGGAATCCAAGTCCTAAATGCTCTAGCCTAGCAGTGGAAAGCACACCATCCCTATGGGTCTCAATGTAATACAAGGATTAAGAAATAATTTCTAAACTAAGCCTTTATGATCAAGTGTGAAAAACAAAACATTAGTTTCCTACACTTGCCTAGCACTGTAAACAGCTAGTTATAAGCATCACTGAGGAAGTCATCAGACGTAAAACTATAAAAGCGTTTGAAAGGAAAGACGTCCTAAATTAGAGAGATTTTTATCATATTGTCTTGCTTTGAGGTCATCTATTTCTTCTGCATTTGACAGCTAAAAGTTAAATACGGGAGGCAGTTGCATTTCTCATTACTGAAGATAGAATGGTACAGGAAATTTGTTCTTCAATATGAAGCCTTTTGTTTCTAGGTCACTAATTTGAATCGATCTCTGATCAATGGTGACTAAAAGGCATTCATATCCGGCAGCTGTTTTGTGGTCTGTTAAATGAGGGAGCATCTTAGTTATTTCCCAGCAGCAGCCCCTCTCTAGCACTACCAGAACAAGCTGGCAGTTCTCACAGAGGAGCTATGGGCTGATTGCACATGGCACTTGCAGATATCTGAAAAGCAATTAACCTATTTTTTTGTGTGTGGTTCTTGTTGTTTGGGGTTTTTTTAAAGGTTATTTGCTTTTGTTCCAAATGGTCCATGTTTTCTCATGATGTGTTATTTTAATATTAAATGGGACCACCTTGCTGCTTTTGTATAAATGCATTCTGTTGCATTCAACATTATGACTGCAGTTGTGATGCTACTAGCAGCGATCAGAGGTTGGTTCTTTGCACGCACAACAAAGAGTGCCAAAACTACATAGGCAGTTTCTTCTGAAAGGTTGCTGAAGTGCAATTCAACTTCAGCTATGTAGAAGTCTTATATCTGAAGTCATCTGTTTGGTCTAAACAAATCAGCTGGTCTGCCACTGTACTCCAAATCTCTTGATTAGAAGATGTATCCACAGATGCTTTATCCCTACCAAGGAAAGGTGTTAGCTGGTTAGAGAAGAATTCCACCCAAAGTCTTCAACATTTATTACATTCCCATCTGTAGTAGCTGCAGAAAACTTCTATCACTACACAAAATATACTGGCTTTGTTTATAAGGATGCGTCTATATTCTTAAGCAGACATGTTGAGAAAGGCAAGTATAATTGCTGGATTCATATTTTCCAGGCACCAGATTCCTTGTGAGTAGGTGAAGCACAATACTTCTACTCCCAAAATAACTCTGCTTTGAACAATGCCTTCCACAAATTACTCTCTCTGGCAGTGTGCTGAAGCCTGATCATTCATCCACCCACCCAAACAAAAGAAAATAAAAATCCTAACCCTTATTACCATTCTTTTTCTTTCTTTCTTTTTTTTTCCAAGCATGTTACAGCACTAAAACCACTGTTTAGTACCACTGGTTCCCCAACATAATGAGTAGCTGAGATTTTTTTTAGCATTTTGATAGCAGTTCCACATAGCCAAATTGCCTGGTAGATTAAAAAAATTGTCAGAAGGAGTGTATAACTCAGCTGCAAAAATTCACTGAGACTTGGCATAAAGGATATTAGACAAGAAATAAGTTTGATTTGCAAAATACAAACTCTTTCTTTCAGCGTCTTTCCATGACCTCAAGAGCAGATTTCAATGTTTTCAAAGAGATAGTTGCAAGCCAGTAAGCTATGATGGGTCTAACTATGCTTAGGGAAAGAAAACAGAGAATAGGAAAAGAAAGCTAGAGTGCTGTCCTAACCCCACAACAAGTGCCTTCAAGATTTCATGCAGAAACAAGTTTATTTTTAAATAACATTTTAAGGAATTTCATATGCATTTCATTCACAGCCTCAGAGTTCATTCATAATATTGAAAGTTAAAAACACCTTGTTATAAGTTTAGATTGTTTCTATTTTTTCTTCAAGCCACATTTTCTAGAATCTTGGGGGTGTAAAGGGAGATAAATATTAATTACCTAGTCTCTGTAGGTAAACAGAAAAAAAAAAAAAAAAAAAAAGAGGAAGAGTTCATTCTCCATTATACTCATAAATGTGTGCTATTTATACATAGAGTTGGTACAGTCTTGATTTAGCTTTGTGTGATTCTCATGGGTTTAGCCAGTTGACTCTGCAGATGGGTGTTCGATACCAGAGCAAAGTATCATGGGGATTGAAGTTCAGATTGTAAGGTGAGAGGAGTTCTGTTTCCAGTTGCTTCTTTCAATTTCTGCTTTTGGGGTGTGTTGGTCTTTTCCAGTGGGCTGACTGCAGGCTTGGGGCATGGGGGAGTTGTTTTGCAGTTGGCTTTTGCTGCTGCTTCTGCTTTTGCTGTGCTTTTCTGAGAAATTGGCTAAGGTAATTTTACATTGTATCATCCCTTTTCTCAGCCCAGGGCTTCTTGTGTCACTTTCCCTCCTGATCTGAGGGAGGGGCTTGCTTGTTAGACCCTACTCTGTTAACCAAGGACAGTGATCAAATGAGTTATCACTAATAATTATTATTTGTATTACTCAAGCAAACTGGAAACCTTGTTCAGGAATGAGGACTCCATTGCTTTAGGCATAGTATTAATGAGAATAAAAAAGAGGAAGATTTCAGGGGTCTAGGTGCTTACACTGGATGAAATCAGACAGCCCACTAGGATTGTTGAAGGGAACCATCTAATAGCACCAGTCAATGAAACAAACTTTTTGAGGTCAGAAAATGAAGCAGGTTTGCATGTGTTTATGGGGATTACCTCCCACACCTGAGTGGAGAGAAAGAAGAAAAACTGGAAATGCATGTCCAAAAATTGAAAAGGAGATGATGGAAACTGATGTCACAGTCTAAATGGAGTAACAGTCATCCCTTTAGCATGATTGCAGCATCATCTAACTGGGAAAGGGGAAAAGTAGTGCTTTGTTACAGTGGAAAAGGAGGAGACAGTGCAAAGAAACAAGCAGAGTTATGACACAATGAAAGACATAGATGGGGATAACAATCTTGACAGCAGTAGTCTAAACAGATATGAAGAAGGAATGGCTGCAAAACACAGAATACTGCAGTAACAGATATGTGACTGCAACACCCAAAATTAGTCTGGATAAGAGCTTTAGCTGCATGGATAAGAAAGAAAAGTCCTGAACTTGTGACACAAAATGAATTAGCAAGACACAGGCACATTCTGGAAACGAGAACCCTTGAAGACATAACCTGTAGAGCATGTCACTCTCTGTTAGCTAAGCTAACAGATGGCTTAGTTTGTGATCAAAAAGAAGAGTCTGTGAGGCACACTGAGAATGTAAACACAATTGTTGCAGCCATGCAGGTTGTGGGCTGACTGATGAAAAGTGAAGGGAGAGAGAAAGAGACACTGCAAAGGAAGAAGGAAGAGTAGTGGCGATGTAGGAGCCCTAGCTGGAAGCAAGCTTCTGATACCCTGTCCATAGCGAGTGGCATTTTACCCTCCTTCCCTTCAAATATTATTTGTGTACATAATGAGTACAGTAATGCTCATCACACTCACAGCACTTTTATATGAACAAAAGTGGCAAGATCTGCTCCTCAGTGCGTTGAAAAACAGATCATGGAACACTTCATTCACTAAAGGCATGCCTTCAAGATGTGTTGGTTTTTTTAATTTAGGTGTTTCTGGGAGTCCTTGTGTATCCTGAAAATTACTACCTGGCACAGGTTTGGACCTCGCCAGATTTCTAGTGGTCTAGCTCCACTGCTTTCTGTCTCACTAGTGAAACAGGTCAAAATTAGCACATTAGTCCTTATAACTTTCTGGATCTGATTCAGAATGTTCAGTATTTTAAAACATCTGATTTGAACCAATCCTATCTTTACTGATGGTCCACGTCCTGTTAAGAAATGGGGGGAAAAAAGCCAACACATAGCAGCATGCCAAATGTGCTGAGATTTCTGGTTACATTTAGCCAAGATCATTTGGAATCTCCAATTTCAGCTGGAGCCCTATCAGTTGTACCCTTTTTTCTCTACCTGTTCAGAGATGTTTCCTCTCCTCCATTTGATTTTAAATATCTCAGTTTTCCATTTGCATATAAATGCAGATGGATTATGCGTATAAAGCTATGATTTTGGCACTCAAACATATGTCAAACCACAATATTTTCAAGTCAGATGCTCAGATACATTCACATTTTTCCTGACTCAGACAGGAAGAATATTCTTTTAACGTGCCTCACTGGTGTCCTTAATATACACTGATATATAAACTGGTGTTCTTAATATACACTTGTTCCTAAAGAATGAAAACTCTTTCCCAGTCTCATGTATATAAATTGCTTTTATTGATTTAAATCACATTTATTCTAATGGATTAGGGATTTCAGGGGGGTTATTTTTACCTTTTTTTTTTTTTTTTTTTTTTAGTTATTCCCATAGTGAAATGTCTTCCTCCCACCCCCACCCCCCTTTTATTTTTCTTTGCCTGTGATAAATCAAGTTAC
The DNA here is from genome assembly GCA_033816785.1 of Picus viridis. Taxonomy (NCBI): domain Eukaryota; kingdom Metazoa; phylum Chordata; class Aves; order Piciformes; family Picidae; genus Picus; species Picus viridis. The sequence goes on from CM066566.1 coordinate 70,234,978, forward strand.
TTTTTCACTCTGGACTCCATTATGGGATCACAGTGGCTATACAAACCACACGGAGTTAAGCAAACAAAGGAATTTTTTCATTTTCTCTTTCATTCAATAAAGTTCCATTTTCTGTCACCCTGCAACCTTTTGACCTGCGTCTTAATGGCACTGGTCACTCAAGGGCAAAAGTTCAGCTGTAGGTTAAGTCTGTATGTGTTTGCGCCGGCCCGGGAGACGGTCGGTTCTTGCTTCCTGTCGTCTCCCCCGAGCCCTGCCATCGCTCTCCAAACCGCCGGCCAAGCCCCTGCTGTGAGCTCCCCCTCTCCAGCCCTCCCTGTGTGAAGAGGGTAAGGAGGGCTTGGAGTAAGCTTTACCTCACCCTTTTGTTTTTCTTGCAGCTGTCAACAAAACCCACGCCGTCTTATTTTCTTGCTCTGGGGGTTGGAAAAGCAAGAGAGAAATAGCTAGAGAGGGTACTCGGAGCAGGCAGTTACTGCTGCTTCTTACTGCCGGTGATTTTGGTCACTGTTCATTTTCCTCTACTCAGCAGCTGCCTGTATTTCTGAGAGAGGCTGAGGACCCTTCCTTTCTCAGGGAACTGCCTGCACAGACTGTCTCCAGATAGGAGCTCCTGGCACAAGTGGTAAACTCCCTGGTTATGCAGTTTTCAAAACAAATGCAAATAATAACTCAGTTGCACACAAGCACTTCCGACACCTTCCAGCAGACTTTTTCAGGTGGCCTGGGAATGACATACTGATACATTTCTGCAGGCCACAAGCATTGCACATGTCCATGGAGACTCATACTGACAGACATAGTATCCCACTCTGGTTCTCTGGCTCTGGTATGACATACTGCCCTCTCATTCATAAGAATATAGGTATGTGCAGTTCAACAGTTCCTCCCAGACTCCTCTCGGTTATCAAACCCAGCTTCTTCAGACAGCTCATCCTTCATCACCAGACAGCAGGCTACCAGCCATCCAGCCACCCATAGCAATACAACTAGTTGAATAGGTGAATTGCATAAAAGATGTAGTGTAGCAGGATCATGTATCACTGGAGAGGTTTTCTCCATGTCTTGACCAAGAGAGGTGGATCTGGTCTTGGATATGCTTGGCAATAAAGGAAGCCTCATTCATCCTTAAAGAAACTCTTGACTTAAGGGCCTGACAGACAATCCGGTTATAGTCTGAGCTTTAAGCAAAGATGCTCCAGTTCCCTTCATTCATTGAAGCTAAAATATAAATGCTTGGTACATAGGAGAGCTCTATGATTTAGTCCACAAAGAAATGTTCCATAGATTTGAAAAATTTCCTGTCCAGTCAAGGTAGGATTCAGATGTCTCTATTTTAAAGTGATTTGTAAATATTTATACACAAATTATTAGAATATACAGAAAAGATCTGGCAGTTATCTGGGTATTATATTGGAACAAGCTCGAGTTGTTGGGATTAAATGAACAAACATACTAAACATTGCCTAGAAGGTGGGATTGCCCCCAGGAGCGTTAAAACATCCAGGTATTCTAATCCCCCAGGATTCTGAGAAAACAAAACAAGCAAACAACAACAGCAACAAAACCCAAACACCCATACAACTACCCCCACAAAAAATCAAACAGAAATGTCACTCTCTACACCTGAGAAAATTGTATCTCACAGGCTCCAAATTACACACTGACACTCTTTTCATCTTTTGAAGGAAATCCAGGTAAAACCTCTAAGCACTCTTCAGCACTGGGGAAGATGACACTACTTGCCTTGCAATCCAAAGGTAATATTGACATCACTGCAGAGGACAACAATGAAGTGTATGGTCTGCTACAACCTCAGTCAAGGCCTTATGTGCTTCATTAACTTGACTGGACCCTAATAGCAGCACATAATTCAGTTTAAGTGTGCTTTTCAGGTTTTTCTGCAGCTACACTACTGAAACTTGTCCAAGCACAGATATTAAAAACTAGCCTGTGCATATGCCTACCCAAACTGCAACCCCCATGCTAATCACAATGCAAACCTACCCTGGAACTGACCTAGAAGACCAGACAGTGACTTGAGGTCTAGAAGACCTGGTTTTCATCACTAAGGAAAATGCATCTTTAAATGATGGGAAGATTTTACTAATCAGCTATTAGTTCTCAACTAATGTGCTTTTTGGAGAGCTGTCTGACTGTACCATTGTCTCTTCCCTTTTCATCGTCAAGATGCCAGACTCAGCTGAAGGGAGATGTATCCAGAACAGGTTGATTTATGACAAAGAGACTTTCTGGACCACTGAAATAAGGGAAGCAATTTGGCACTCAGCTTCTACTACTTGCAAGAAAAAAATGTAAGGAGGTGAAGGGGAGGAGAGGAGGTTGTGCCTGAAGAAAGCTAGCTAACAGGGCTTTGGCAGGACTGTTAATAGGTTTTTTCTTATTCTAATATTCCATGCTGATGGCCTAATGGATTGTTAATTGATTAATTGCTTTTCAAAAGGCTTGCATGTTTTTGAGACGTCTTCCACAGTTTCAGATATTTTCATTGTGCTGTCACCATTAGTTTCAAAGTACTTACTGGCAAAGTGACACACATGTGGTTAACACATGAGTATCTATGAATTGGTTTCTCTAACAGGGCCCAGGGGATAATTCTTGAAATTGCCTGTCTACATGCTGTCTCATTTTTACTAGTAAAGGAGGGGTATTTGAAGAGGGACACTTGTAAATTGAATTTACTAAAGCACATGATCCAGATTGATTGTAGTCAAGCATGATTGCTTCAGACCAGAGTTTAGAGAGACCCTCAGGTGGGAAGCTATAATGTATACTAAATGATGGTACTATGGCTCTGAAAGGAGAGATTCTCCAACTGTCAGCCTTCAGAAACAAATCTTTTGCAAGCATAGATTTTTATACCTTTGTCCTATATCTTCTGTATGTCCTATATCTTCTGTATCACCAGAGACATATTTCAAGTGAAAGCAGATACAGTCCACCACCCTTGTTTCCCAGCAATGTTTTTAACCCAAAATGAGGATAGAGCACAGCCAGTTCTGACCCTAAGGTGCAGCCCAGAATTACTAGGCTATGTGAAACAAGGGACACACCACCCAGCTTACTTAACCTCCAGCAGGGACACGGCCCAGGAGACCTAGAAAGAGAGGATACAGTCCTAGAGAAAGGATCCAGCCAAAGAAAGGCCCTGAAAATGGAGAATGGGAACAGGGTTTGTGTCACATTCTGCTGTTGACAATTTTAGACAACTGTCTTTATTAGAAACAACAGTCCAGAGAGCTCCCTGCCTACAATCACCTTTTGTTAACCATTTTCCAGACCCCTGCAAGCCAGAACAAGGGCAGTTTCAGCCCATGTGACTGCTCATTTAGGCATTGTGAGAAGTGAAGTCTAAGAGTCAAAGCCAATCAGTTTCAAACTTCAAGATGGATTTTTCTCTTTTCTTTCTTCACCACGGTGGTGATTAACCATTGGCACAAACTACCCAAGGAGGCGCTGGGTCCTTCATCTCTCAGAGCCTTTAAGTCAAAACTGAACATCCTCCTGGAATACATACTTCAATCAGGCTGTGAGTTTAAACACAGGAGTTTATTAGAAGAAACTGTGACATCTTCAAGTGAGGTAAGACTGAGTTATCTAAGGCCAAAAGGGAACATTAGGCAAGCCCTTAAGTTTTTAGGGAAAACTTCCTTGAGTAACCCTTTTATTTCTCCTCTGTTTTTATTGTTGCCTAAAAGTAAAATCCTAGACTAACTTGTAGAGTGCCATAGAGGTAAACAGAGAGCAGCAAGTATTAATATCAGAATTTCTCATTCAGTTTAAGACAATACTGAATTTCTGGAAAGCTCAAGTCTCAACTTGCCTGATGCTATGGTAAACATTGGAGACTTTTTTATTGTTCCTTTGAACAGTGTCTGCACAATCCCACTAATTTTAAGCAAAGGTATTATTCAGCCCTGCATTCTCCTTCTCTCTCTCTTTTGGGCTTGAGGATTTTATTCTGAGCAATTCCCAGAGACCCTTAGTTGTGGAAGTAGCCCTTATTTTTTATACCAGGCAAACAAACATAGTTTTTTATACCAAACAAAACTAGTTCATGAACTCTGGCCAAGGGAAAGCTAGAAAGAGGATAAATACTAAAAACTCCCTACACCATTTCCCTGTACCAATAGCAAACAGATAAGCCCTTCACAAGGTCAGGCAATGTTTCCTGGACAGTTGCATGGATAACAAATTGGCAGGACCCAAACAACACCACCAATGCGGTGAAGATGGAAATGAGATTGCACTTTCCTAATGTGTCCTGGAGCTTGACAGAAACCATTCTGCATCCAAACTATCAGGGAAGAGATGGAGCAAGAAGCAACCTTCTTCCCATGCAGACAGCTGCAATAAAGACATGTCCCTATGCACTATTTGTTGAATGAGACCTAGATGATAGTAATCCCGTTGTAACAACACAAAACCAAAACTTAATTCATTCATTTTATTGAGCACCATAGACTGACTACAACAATAAAGTGGTAATACCTGTCCTCCACTGATTTTATCTTCATTATTCACAGGTTAATTGTCCCTCCAGAACTAGGATACACAAATGTGTTATTAAAATGAGACATCTGGCAGTGGCGCTAAATGCCTCTATGTCAGGAATTTACTGTGCATTACTTGTAACAGTAAATCTGTTGTGCACATCTGCAGCGGCAGGGAAAATCACATCTGACAGCAATGATACAAAACATTCACAGGAGCTTTGCAAAGGCACGAGACTGAATAAATCCAGGCTTTTACAGTCCTTTCCAATCTTCACTGAACCTGATCAAGCTGAAGAAACCCATTTTATGGCACTTTTATCAATTTCAAGTCAGTCATCGTTTCTTCAAGCAGAACACCAAGAAGTTGCGCAAATAAATATGCCTATAATGACTTATTTTTTTCACGGCACTTTTCATGAACTGGAAATTGTGTAAATGTTTGTATGCTTTGTGGGTTGGAGCTTAGCTGTTTTGTCTACCAGAAATAATCTTAGATGCTCCTGGCAAGCAATAAACCCCCCAAAAAAACTCTGAAACAATCTATGTGACCGATTTATTACCTCAAAACTTGTTTCCTGTAAAGGATGGTTGTAAGACATTGATTTCCTTTAAAAACCACCCATTAATATTCTTATAATTAAGGACATGCTAACACTTCTATGCAGTTTCATCTTACTCTGTGTTCGAAAAAGAGAGAAAAATTGCCTTGGAGCAAATCTCATTCCGGAAATTATTATAAGTTTTATTTTATAGATGCACAATGTTACTTTGTATGCTCAATATTCCTGTAAGTCTGGTAATACTGCAATGATAGAATTTAAAATTCAAAATTCTAATCCCCTCCTGGCCTCCCAAAATTAAAGGAAAAAAAAACAAAACAGTTTGTTTATTTTTTTTAGTTTGAAGATCAAAGTTGTAGTAGAGAAAAATAATTTACATTCTCATTTTAAACACACAAGGTCAGATGTACTTTTTTCAGGTCTGATGAGAAAAAAGAATATATAGCATAACATGAGGCTCATGAGGACAAACTGAGAGTTGGGGCTGTTCAGTTTGGAGAAGGGAAGGCTCTGAGGTGACCTCAGTGTGGCCTTCCAGTATCTGAAGGGGGCCTACAGGATGGCTGGGGAGGGACTTCTCAGGATCTCAGGTAGTGATAGGACTAGGGGCAATGGAATGAAGCTGGAGGTGGGGAGATTCAGGCTGGATGTGAGGAGGAAGTTCTTCACCATGAAAGTGGTGAAGCCCTGGAATGGGTTGTCCAGGGAGGTGGAGTACTGTGTCCAGTTCTGGGCCCCTCAGTTTAAGAAGGACATCGAGACACTTGAACATGTCCAGAGAAGGGCAACAAGGCTGGTGAGAGGCCTTGAGCACAAGCCCTCCCTATGAGGAGAGGCTGAGGGAGCTGGGATTGTTTAGCCTGGAGAAGAGAAGGATCAGGGGTGTCCTCATTGCCTTCTACAACTACCTGAAAGGTGGTTGTAGACAGGAAGGGGTTGGTCTCTTCTCCCAGGCAACCAGCATCAGAACAAGGGGACACAGTCTCAAGCTGTGCCAGGGGAGGTTTAGACTCGAGGTGAGGAAAAAGTTCTTCACTGAGAGAGTCATTCGTCATTGGAATGTGCTGCCCAGGGAGGTGGTGGAGTCGCCGTCCCTGGAGGTGTTCAAGGGGAGATTGGACATGGCACTTGGTGCCATGGTCTAGTTGTGAGGTCTGTTGGGACAGGTTAGACTTGATGATCCTTGGGGTCTCTTCCAACCTTGGTTATACTGTGATACTGTGATAGTGTGGTTGAGGCCCCGTCCCTGGAGGTATTTAAGACCAGGCTGGATGAGGCTCTGGCAGCCTGATCTAGTGTGAGGTGTCCCTGCCCATGGCAGGGAGGTTGGAACTAGATGATCCTTGTGGTCCCTTCCAACCCTGACTGATACTATGATTCTATGAATATTTGGAGTACCTCATATTCAATACATTTAGTCTTAACAGCATAAATACAGTTTCTTATTATCTGTTTCACAGAATAAGTGACACTGAAGCCATCAGGTTACTTTATAAACAAATGCTCAGACTTACACTGTACATTTACAGTGGTATGGTTGGTTGGCTTTTTGGGTATTTTGGGGTGGGGATGTCGTTTCTTCTTAGACATAGCCATAGTTTATCACAGTTATACCAAAAAGTAGCTATTTGTTCATATACTAATCTGCTAATTACTTCTCATACATCTGTCTTCATGTGTAGAAATTTAAAATAGCACTGTCCAGTGAGTGAGCCAGAGCACTGTCTTTGCCTACCAGGACTGATATACAAGTTTTTCTAGAGCAAGGCTATATTCTGTCATATATTCACAGAAACATACAGAATCACAGAATGTTAGGAGTTGGAAGGGACCTCAAAAGATCATCTAGTCCAACCCCCTGCCAGAGCAGGGTCACGTAGTACCAGGTCACACAGGAACACACCCAGTCAGGTTTTGAATATCTCTAGCAAGGGAGACTCCACAATTCCCCTGGGCAGCCTGTTTCAGTGTTCCATCACCCTCACAGAGGAAAAAAAATTTCCTGGCATTTCCATGGAACTTCCTATGCCTCAATTTCCACCCACTGTCCCTTGTCCTGTCATTGGGCATCACCAAGAAGAGCCTGGCTCCATCCTCTTGGCACTCACCCTTTACATCTTTATAAACATTAATGAGGTCCAACCAGTGCAAGGGCATTGGTGTGGTCTCTATGCCACCTCATCTGCCCTCAACACATCCCACTCCAGCCTGCAGAAAAATCCAGGACAACACACCCTGCAGCTCAAATCTGCTGCTTCTCAAAAATCAACAATAAGTACTTAGTACAGGCTCAGGAAATTATTTTGTCTATTATTTATTCCTGTAAGCCTGTTCAGCCTGGAAGTTGATTTTCTTCTTCATGACAGTGAAAAACCAACTTTGATATCAGTGAATGTTTCATTGTCTTACTGTAACATCCAGGGGAAATAATACAACATCTCCAAATTCTCTCTTTGATGTTTCATCAGACCAGAAGTTCCCTATTCAGCTGAGACAACGTGGTTTATAACTCACAGAAATAAATCCTGCAATTCATCCTCAAAAAAGGAGAAGACAGCAGAGGCTGTGTCTGTGCACTGACAACTCATACATGGAAGTAGCTCTTCAGAAGGGGCAGGGGGAAAAGCTATGAAGCTGCACAAATGAGCAAAAGAGAGAAAGTTACACACACCCACATACTCCTGGCATGAAAACGTGGCATCTCACTGCTATAGAATCATAGAATCAATAAGGTTGGAAAAGACCTCAGAGATCATCAAGTCCAACCTGTCACCCAACACCTCATGATTAGTAAACCATGGCTTCAAGTGCCACGTCCAATTCCTTTTTGAACGTGTTTCAGGGATGTGCCAGCCACAGAACAGGCATTGCTTATTTCAGTTGCCAGGAGCACCACTTCTCAAATAGTGAACATCTGATATATGGAAGGTTTTTAGGAATATCAGGATCAACACTTAATGTTCTACCAGAAGTATTGAATAACAGTATAGTTTGATTACATAAAATGGAACCAATACAAACTCAGGAGAACTGGCTTTATGTGTGTCTTGTACCATAGAGTTCTTATTATAAAGATGCATTTTTTAGAAGTAAATTATGTTTCCAAGTGGCTTGTGTCACAGAAATAAGCAGAATACTAAGCCTGTGTTTGCTCCACCCTGTCATATCCATGGTCTTTTGCAGACAGGTATCATGTGAGGATCCAGAACTAATCTCAACCATTTCTAGGTTGTCATACTTTCTGGACAAAGAGTGAGCTAACAATGGGGATTGGCATCAGTCCTGCTGCTCTTTCTCTCTGTTGACTCTGTTGCTTGGCCTTAACTCAGAGTACAAGAACCATCCAAGGTTACTTCGATCCAGAGAAATAATTTCCCACACCAGAGCATGCAGCCTCATGTCATGTGGAGAGAAGCCATCAGGAAGAGCAAGATTACCAACCAGCAGGAGGATGGGAAAGGAAAGCTTAAGCAGAATGTATTCCTTCAACAAACTGAAACTTGGCTTATGCCCAGGAGTTAATATTTCCACCTGTGCCAAAATTAGCTGCCACAGGATCTTGAACAGTAACTGGTCACCACATTACTCTTGTATCCCATCAGGAGGGTAGTCCTTCAAACAGTGCTGTGTACATGGATAGTGGAGCAAAAGCTCAATATTGACAGAGGGAAGTTTGCCACCTACTGAATCACTACCTGAGTCACCCAGTAGTTGAACCACATATTAGAGAGCTGAAAGTGTGCCCTGCTTAGCTGGAAACCATCACTGACAATGCTACACTGAGGTCTGAGGCAGAGGAACTTCACAGGTTGCAGGTTTTCTGTCTTGTGGTTCCTTGGCACAGGAAACACGAAGTGTACACAACAGGCTATAAAGTCCACTTTTAGTATAAACTACGGAGCTTGACGCGCATGAGGCTTGAAAAAATAGTTTCCATTTTCTGTAATAGTGATAGTGTATACAACTTCTACCTGTAAATGTAAAAGACAAGTTTGGGTTATCTAAACATCCGCCTGCAAGCCTCTCACAGCTGCAAAACCCCTGAAGGAGGTGATGGAAGAAACATGGCAATGGTTAGCGCTACATTTGAACCACTGGAAAAATAATGACTGATCCTTATTAAAAACTTTAAACTATCTGAGAGGGTTTTTTCCAGACCATTGAAAATGTTAAAGTGGTGGTGAGCCTTTTGCTCCTTGATGCTGCTTTCATTACTGTTGCTACTTGAAGATTTGTTGCAGACATTTGCAGTTTTAGTTAACCTACACTACAACTGGGTACCTGCTTAGAGGATATCCTCAGGTAGAGCAATGAAAGCACAGAGGTAGGATAAACAGCATCCAGGATTTACTTTTCCTTTACATGTATGAAATAGTGGTACATATGATTAAACAAGAAGCCTAGTTTCAGTGCTCCACAGTTCACTGTTCCTTTACCCTTTCATCCCTATGTAATCAACTGTCAATGAGCTACATCCATCCCAATGTACAGAAATAAAAATGTTCACCACACCAACCACTGTAGTATTCCTGCCTTCTGAGCTCAGTAGCTCTCTGTTTGATGTAGATGGAGAAAAATATGCCCTGCTGGGGCAGAGCAAATCAAGTAATCTTGGTTAGGTGAGATTCCCATTGTGGCTAAGAGGCTCGGTCCTCACCGCTCCAGCAACACATAGGAAAGAGAGCATATTTGGGTCTGAGTTCTGAAGCTGCAGTTACATAGGGCATAGTGATGCCAAGTCACAGGAATTGTGTCCAGCATATCTGCAGAGGGGGCATGCTACAAGGAAGGGGCCAAGGGCAGCATATCCTTCAGGAATGATGGCAGGTTGCAGCCACCCCAAACCAGAGATGGCTCCAGGACTCGTGGATGGGCCCCAGGTCTGGCTTTTGTGAACTCATTATAAAGGCAGGCTTTTATTTGCGTGAAAATAGAATTTAGGGAGCCATTAAAATGTAACAAAAAAGTATTTAATGCCCTAGTGTGTAACAAGCTTATCTCAACCTCCTTATTAGACCTTTCTTTTCTCTTTTTTTTTCCTTCTTCCTCCCTTCCCTTGGCATGACTCTGGCTGCACAAATAGCCCATATGGAAAACAGTGCAGCCTGGAAACACCTAGCTCGCTCTGTCCTCTTTTGCTTTTGGCTTTTGCAGCTGCTGTTTTCTCAGTGTTGTCTTGGGGCAGTTTCCTGTTGCCATAGCTGATAGCCTGCCAGCGCCTGCCTGGGCCTTTCAAGTGTCAACACTGCAAAGTTTGCTGCGATGGCCAAACGTTTGTTAATGAGATATAGCAGCTGGGTAGGGGTGAACCACTGAGATGTATAAAGGCACGCCGCTGGTGCAGGAAGCGATGCCTTTTGAATCTTTTCAGCGCTCTGAAAGCATTCAAATCAAAGAGGGTATGTTGTATTCATTAATAAAACGAGGTTCCCATGCAACTGTGTTAAAGCCAGTAGTTTAACTTTGCAATGGACAGGTGATTTTTTCAACAGTGTTTTACACCGGAAGACAAAGGGCAAGAAAACAAGAGTTTATGTACTGCCAAAGGCATTACTTCCCTATCTAGCAGCCAGACAGAATTGTTAAACTGAGCTAGGTATTTGCCATTTCCTGACAATAAAAGCTTCTTTTTTCCCTTTATTTTTCATGCTTCAAAGCTCACAGCAGCCTACTTGATCTCTGTCTATCACACTTTTTTTATACTCAATTCCTATTTTTTTTTTTTTGTAAACCATGATTAAAAGCTAGAATGGGGGGGTTGGGGGAACACCAACAAAAAAGACAGTTTGTTAAAAAAAAAAAGAAGTGCCAAAGAGCTTATAGACAGGATTAATGACCAAAGCTGCTTTCATTCAACCAGAGCAGTCCATGTGATCTGTAGCCTGCATCTGTTTTGCTATAACAGAACATATGAGTGCCCAACAGCTGGGCAAAAGAGCCAGAAAGCAAAAACAAAAGAACTTAGCGTACAGTGCAAAGTTTTAAAGGTAATGTGAGCCAAAGATCATCCTGAAGACTTTTCCAGTATTTGTTTTTAATTGGATTGGGACTTTTTTTTTCTTTTTCCTCTTTTCCCCCCTTCTTTTTCTTTTTTTTTTTTTTTTTTTCCTTTTTATTTTTTTCTAACTCTTCCTTTTTTTTTTTTTTTTTTTTTTTTTTTGGCGAGGGGCAGCTGGAGAAAAGATTGAATGCTAGGAAAACATGTTTAAAACTGAAACAATCGCAGTGATAATAGTGACAAAATTGCCTTGGAAAAGTTAAACAAAAGAAGTGTTAGAAACAGGAAAGGGCCATATGGCTCAACACGCCTGCCTTTTTCTGGTTTATCTTAATTGTTTCCCTCACTTCTTCACAAATGAATACAAGTGTCTCAGACTCATTTATATGCTTTCAGTTCCCTTTCACAGTAACTTGTTCCAAGGTAATTTAAGCCAAGCCACTTAAATGATATTTAGCTATTTGACTGTTTAGAGAACAGCAGTTTAGCTATATTCATCAGCCCAGTGCAGCTACTGTACTTGTTTTCAGAATTTATCTACAGCAATCAACTACCTACTAAATGGCCCTCTTCGGGGTAAATTAAGTCATGCAGTCCCTGACCCAGAAGCCACTAGGGTCAAGAGGAGTCATGCCACTCACTTCGACAGATTTTGGTCCAGGCATATTCTTCTACTCCAAAATTTAATTCCAGGGTTTGAGTGGGATTTGTTTTCTTCTTAGAAATATAGGCATTTGATTTATATTATCCATAAAATATTTCATTTTAAGATAGTCATATATCACATTATTGCAGATGAAACCTGAATTGTCTGAATACTTCCCCAAAAGATTTTCCACCGGAGTTCGTAGGAGAGAGAGAGAGTAATGAGGCCTAAAGGACAGCTTTATGTGTGAAAAATTCTTTCAAACAGAAAATTTCAAATCTGGCCAGTTGCACTCTGAGGCAGGGTCTGATCATTTTGACCTTGATTTTATCTGTAGTGATCCTTGTGTTGCCTACCTGTTTGTGAAAACCTGACTGCGGAGCATGCAGAGCTAAAAAAAGACCAAATTAAGGTTTATTTAGATGTCTGGAGATAGTCATGATGCAAAAAGGACCCTAAGTTGGAAAGGAAAAAGAATCAAAACAAAACATTTCCTATTAATGATAACATCAAATGAAACCATGCCAAGCTGTTAAGCCTTTAAATAAACATACCATGACAAGCTGAAGCATAAGCTTCAACCAGCTTGTTAGAACACAGTCCTCTACCATGACAGAAGCTGAGATGTTCTGCATGCATGAAGCTTGTGCCAGGGCACAAACTGCATCTTGGCTACTTAGACTACTTAGACTAAGCAGCAGATTATGGGGGAAGCACAGTTAATGGAGTAAGACAGCATCTTCAGGCTCTTTTCAGTCTCAGAAAATGCTGACTTATAGAGTCTGCTCAGAAAACTCTTGTTGAGACAGAAGCCAGTAAATTCATTCATTCTTACAAAAGATAATGAATGATTAATAAATGAGTCAATTCACCAAATGTCTGGCCTGTGCTCTTCCCCATATGGCTTCAAGAAGATAATTGCAGTAGTGAGCACGCAGAGAGGAGGGACAGACATCTATTGAGCAAGACTGGAGATAATTTTTTTAAACCATTTCAATAGATTTACTTACTTAATGGAGAAAACCAAAAATAGTGGTTTTCATATCAGTGACTTTGCTGAATGCTTAAAACAAGGCAAGTATATAAGTATATGCTTCCTTCACCATAGTGACACCACAGACCAGGGAGAAGTGGGATTTCTGAGGTGCTGGACCACAAACCCTGCCCTCAGCAAAAGACTAAAGTGAAAGGAGTTGAAAGACACACCTAAGTATCCTCAGACCTGTCCAGTTTTGTGCTGCCTTTCTAGTAGTTTTCAGACATTTACAATACTATAAAACCTGTAACTCACAGTATCTCTGAAAAGCAGGGGAAATATATTCAGTTGCCAATATTGTAACAAACAATAAAGATTGTCTATTACAAAAGTAGGGAAAGCATAAACTCTTTTCAGAGATGATCCTATTAAAAAGGAAATAACATTTTTAGGGTCCTCTGAAAAGAACATCTCAAAGGATGGATAATATCCTTTGGAATCACTGACATTTTCTACAAAATTTAACTGATTTAATATATATACACACACACCCCCAAAAAAATCATGGTATCTGTGGCCTTCCAGGACACTGTCTCCCACAGCATCCCTCTGGAGAAGCTGCTCGTGGCTTGGATGTGTGGACACTTTGATGGGCTGAAAACTGGTTGGATGGCTGAGCCCAAAGAGTGGCAGTGAATGGAGTTCAATTCAGTTGGTGTTCTCCAGGGCTCAGTTTTGGGATTGGTTCTGTTTAATATCTCTAGCAATGACCTAGATGAGGGGATCGAAAGCACCTGCAGTAAGTTTGCAGAAGAAACCAAATTGTGTGAGAGTGTTGCTCTGCTTGTGGGTCAGAAGGCTCTATAAAGCGACCTGTACAGGCTGTATCAATGGGACAAGGCCAATTTTATGAGGTTCAACAAGGTCAACTCTTCTGCACTTGGGTCATAACAACCCCATATAATGCTACATGTTTGGAGAAAAGTGACTGGAAAGATGCCTAGTGGAAAAAGACCTGGGGGTGTTGATTAACAGCTGGCAATGTGCCCAGGTGGCCAGGAAGGCCAACAGCATCCTGGTCTGTATCAGTGTGGCCAGTAAGACTGCAGAGTTGATTGTCCCCCTGTACTCAGCACTGGTGAGGCTGCACCCTGAATACTGTGTTCAGTTTTGGGCCCCTCACTACAGGAAAGACAATGAGTTGCTGGAGCATGTCCAGAGAAGGGCAACAAAGCTGGTAAGGGATCTAGAAAACAAGTCCTGTGAGGAGCAGCTGAGGAGATGGGGGATGCTTAGCCTGGAGAAAAGGAGGCTGAGGGAAGACCTAATTGATCTCTACAATTATCTGAAAGGAGGTTGTAATGATGTGGGTGTTCTACCAAGTAAGCAAGTGACAGGTCCAGAGGAGATGGCCTCACGTTTTGCCAGGGAAGGTTAGACTGGACATTAGGAAAAATTTTGTCACTGAAAGAGTTGTGAAGCAGTTGAATATGCTGCTCAGAGAAGGGGTTGAATCATCATCCCTGGAACTGTCCAAAAGACGTGTAGACATGGTGCTTAGGGCCATGGTTTAACAGAGGACTTGGTACAGTTAGATAATGGCTGGGACTGATGATCTTCAAGGTATTTTCTCGCCTTAACAATTCTGTGATTCTATGGTGAGAGACAGGGGGTGAGGGTAAGCAGCTGTTCTAGATCTTGAAAACACTGTCTAGTCTTTCCACAGCACATCACTGTACTTCTTGGTATGTCTGCTTCATTTCTAAGCTTAGTTTTGTCATAAAATCTCCAAATCATGGCTTTCTCCATATTAAATGAGATCTGCATTTGCACTGCAGAGTATACATGGCATCTATTATAGTGTCAGCATGTATTTTTAACTCCAAATATTGTCCTTTACTTTGAATGTGTGGGACTTTCTAAATCTCAGGCAGACTGTGACTGGTTCTTTTTTGCTTATGTCAGGCCTTACCCTTTTCTCAGTTTACATTTTCTCAACTTAACATGTTGCTTCTAATATGTCTTCCTCAGCTCTCTGGTTTATTGAGTATTTTCCTTAACTTGAGATACATAACAAGACCACTGTCAAATGCCAGCTTCTGAGCAAGAAGCAGCACATCACTTCTCCAGGTTTATCCTTGTATCTTAAAGAAAAGTCACACATTCGCTCTTTCTCTATTCATTCCCTGAACAGTAGTTCCATGTCCATGGTTCATTATGTCATTTTTTTCAGAGGAAGACAGACCAAGTCCATAAGGATCTCAACTTTTCCTGCCTTGCCAAAAGAGACTCTTCTTTTTCCGTCAGCTTGCTTACCTGCAAGCCTGAAGTCCTCATCTTCTCTTAAGGAATTACAGGCTCGTGAATGCCTGTTACTAAAAGAGGCATCAGGGCATTTCCTCAGGGGAACAGTACAACTTGTTTTACACTCCCTTCTCAGAGACAGCCTGCAATAATCTGTGTGGATTATGAAGCGGAATGCTGGAGGGGATCCCAACATTATGTTAGATCTGCCAACCTGACAGGTTCCACAGAAACCTCTGAAGTTTCCTATCCCCTAGCAGTGACCCGTAGCTAATCTGCATGACAATATATTGTGTAATTGCAGGAAGCCACTGCAATATCATTCAGGAACAGCAAGCCTGGGAACTGTTTACAACCACTGCTATGGTGATGAAACCTGTCATTACCCTGTGCACTGTTTCTTCTGAAACATGGATGCAATTGCAGTCTTATCACTCAGCTTTATAGGGAAGATCTGCTGAAGTAAAAGAATAACATGGGAAGAGCAAAAAAAGAGACTGGGCTTGGTTGATTGCTGTCATGATTGCATTACGCAGGTTGAAAGACAGTTTCGGCAACTGCTTGTTGTGCATGAGAAGACAGAATTGTTTGCCATCAGTTAGGCTTCGGTTAAGTTTACTATTCCTTATCTCTTGTTTAAGGTAGTACTTCAAAGAAATACTTGCTTCTTGTCCTTTGACTCAAGTGGGCACAGCAGTGGGATGCCATGTGGGAGATGCAGATTTGAGAGCATTCATGTGCACCCAACCCTCAGGCTAACAAGAGGCAGGCAATTCTGCCAATTATTTTTCTGCTAATTTAGGTTAACTCATTAATCCATGCATGGAACTTTTAAAAAGCAAAATCATACCTGCATGCTGAATACTACTAGCAAGCAAATAAAACATCACAGGCCCCCAGTAGCTGAGTTTTGGACACATTTATAGCCATATGGGACTTTTAGGATCCATGCTGACATTCCAGAAGCATGAAAACAAAGAAAAGACTGTTTGGAATTGAAACCTATGAGTTCCCAGGACAAGGGCTTAAAATCAAACACAGCTTGATAGGTAAGTATGATCAAGCAAAAGAAGCTGTCTGTAGCTGAAATATATGAGATCTGTTACCCTCTCTGAAGTTTCCAAAATGTGGCTGGGTTTTTTTTTTTTTTTTGCTATGAATTAACCTTCAAAATCTGCTTTTAAAAATTCTGAACTAATCTTGTCATGAATATCTCAATCAGGCAACAAACAAGTCACCAAATGCAGCAAACAAAGGAGATGATCTGCTGACCAAATGCTGACAGACAATGCGACCCTCAGATTTAGAAATCTGACTCTTAATGGTAGAGAAAACTGTCCACTCAAAGCAGACACACTGGTATTTATACTAATATCATCTTCTCTTAATATAGTGATTGGTTTAGCTTGACCCAAAGAAGGGTATGGAAAGAGAATATACAGTTTGCAGAGATTAAAAAATATACTAATAATTATTGCTAGAACACATTGAGTAACAGATTCTTTGATTCACTAACCAAGCTCTTTCCCATTACCACAACCCTCCTGGAAATAGATATGACAAATCTGATAAGACTGCACAAAGGGTTTCAGTATCTCAAATGAGGGGAGAGGTATTCATTCAGATGTTTACTAAATTGTATTGCTCTTATGAGATCAGATTTTTACTTCAGTATAATTTTAGACACAGAGAGCTAGTACAGGCTGGGGTCAGAGTGGCTGAGAGTGGCCAGGCAGAGAGGGACCTGGGGGTACTGGTCGATGGTAAGCTGAACATGAGCCTACAGTGTGCCCAGGCAGCCAGGAGGGCCAATGGCATCCTGGCCTGTATCAGGAACAGTGTGGCCAGCAGGAGCAGGGAGGTCATTCTGCCCCTCTACTCAGCACTGGTTAGGCCGCACCTCGAGTCCTGTGTCCAGTTCTGGGCCCCTCAGTTTAGGAAGGATGTTGACTTCCTGGAACATGTCCAGAGAAGGGCAACGAAGTTGGTGAGGGGTTTGGAGCACAAGCCCTATGAGGAGAGGCTGAGGGAGCTGGGGTTGCTTAGCCTGGAGAAGAGGAGACTGAGGGGTGACCTTATTGCTCTCTACAACTACCTTAAGGGAGGTTGTAGACAGGAGGAGGTTGGTCTCTTCTCCCAGGCAACCAGCACCAAAACAAGAGGACACAGTCTCAAGCTGTGCCAGGGGAGGTTTAGGCTGGATGTTAGGAAGAAGTTCTGTACAGAGAGAGTGATTGCCCATTGGAATGGGCTGCCCGAGGAAGTGGTGGAATCACCATCATTGGAGATGTTCAGCAGGAGACTTGATAGGGTGCTTGGTTGCGTGGTTTAGTTGATGGGGTGGTGTTGGATGATAGGTTGGACATGATGATCTTGAAGGTCTCTTGCAACCTGGTCTATTCTATTCTAGTCTAGTCTAGTCTAGTCTAGTGTATTCTAGTAAATTTTTTATGTAATGCTGAAATTAATATGGTTTGTATTACAGTAGCGTCCAAATACCCAGGTTGGTAGGGTATTATATAGTGTTTTGGTCTATAGAGCTATATGGTAAGAGACAACTTTTGCCTCAATGAAGAATGTATAGTAACCTAGAAATTTAAAGGTGAATATAGGATACAAACAATCAGACCAACTATTGGTCAGAGGCAGGTACAGACACCATAAGTGAGACTCATCTGTCCAAATGTCAAAAGCTACAAAGTGCATACTTATGTTTGATGGACTTTTTCTAGACTCACTTTTTAATCAAGGGAATCATACCCTTCCAGAGTAGAACTTACTTCCCTTAAAGTGATCACATAAAGTAGGTCAGAAGGTCCAAAAGCATCTGGGTTTCTGTTTTTGTTAAGAGGCCAATACAAGGTTGATGATCAGATGTGGTGCCAGTGTCCACAGGTGAGGGGCATCAGCCACATGCTGTGGGTCAGGAAGCAATGAGAACAGACCACATTGAGAAGGAAGGCAGCCTGGGAGTCATGAGTCAGCCTGCCTGATGAAGGACACATCTCCACAGCACCTTTGCAGGGCAGGATAGGTCTGAGTATGGTGATCAGCATCTGCTGAGAGCCTGTTAATCACTCTGCAAATCCATGGTGGTGAACCCAGGTGTAATCTGAGCAAAAAATCAAATCAGTGGATCAGGATCAAGGTCCAAATTTGGGACACACAAGACCAGCCACAGGCACAGCTCCAGTACAGCTCAGGTAGAAACCAAGGATGAGAGCCAGAGCTCAAAAGTAGCTGTCAAGTGAAGGACAAGTAGCCTCACTGGGGTGTACCATGACCTAAATCATCTGTATGCTGATCCCAAGCCCAGCCAAGTTGCCTAGAGGGTGGATGCCCTCTGAGTTCAGTCATTCTGTCGCCCAAAGCTTGCTCCACTACCTTCTATACCACACCACAGGAACACTGTAAATCTGGAGATGCAAAAGTATCCTTTGATAATGAAACAAAGGTAGTGGACTTCACTCACAAGGTGTTTGGATCAAGTTGCTTCACATATAGTCAAGCCATATGCTTTGAGGTAGGTCCATACTGAAACTTCTAATCTTCATGGGGAAAATGTCTACACCATTTGGAAACTTGGACTAGAGGAGTTACAGCATTTACCAACGTGAGCTTCCTTTGGGATCAGTACTACTTTGCCATGCATGTTTTTACATAGTCTGATTATTCAGTTACATTCAGGGTCTTGGGAAAGCTTGCTCAGCTCATGATATCTCTTTTTTATTGGAGTGACACAGCTTTTGATGTCCAAACCAACTTTGATAGTGTGTACACTTGCAATACATAATGGAAACATCTTGTAGAGGTGACCTTACAGCAGCTATGTGTTTTAATGGCTAGAATACTGTTACTTTGAAGGAACACTGTACACTGCCATTAGAACTATTGCAATCATAAGGACTCTTGTGGAGAAGGGTACTACTCATTCTAAGAAAAGGTATCTGATCTGGCCCTAAATGAGTAACTGTTCAAAAAGCAAGAGAGCTCTTCTATTTAATCAAACACTTTTAGAGAAGAGGAGGAACTGAAGGAGCAGAAAAGAAGAAAGGGAGTGAGAATGTGTCTAAGAACATGTTCTAGTGGTTTCAGTCCTTGGTTTAAGTCAATGTCTCCCATGTCCTTGAAAATATCTTTGGCATCTAGTCACTAAGTTTTAAGTACACATCTCTCAGCTGCCAGTAAAACGGACTCCTTTATTTTTTATATTTTTTTTTCTGGTTACAAAGGGGACAAAGAAAGAGAAGGAGAGAGAAATCATATTTCAAAAGATTAGTGAACATGTTTTAATCACTCACACTTTCCATTGTTCAAGGTTACACTTTTATTAAATGAGTGTTTCATTTTCAAGTACATGAGAGTATTTGAAATATTTCAAGAGTACTTCTTTTAACTTCTAACAACTTGATGTTGCTGCCACCAGTGGACTATTCATTTAGAAGGAACATGAACTGAAGATAGTCATGTTGCTCAGAAGTCATGTTGCTCACTGACAAGCACATAGTCAGTTGTGTCTTAAATAATGGAATGTTTATTTTTCATTAGTACCATGATTAATTGAGGAAATTAAGGAAAACTGAAGAAATACTACACCAAATTCTCCAGTCATCCTCTTAGCTGCACTAGAGCTAATTAAACATAGGCTTAAACCATCGAGAAATCATCTCTATTTTTTGTTTGTTTGTTTTGTTTAGGGTTTGGGTTTTTGAGACTA
This sequence comes from Picus viridis, assembly GCA_033816785.1. Lineage (NCBI taxonomy): Eukaryota > Metazoa > Chordata > Aves > Piciformes > Picidae > Picus > Picus viridis. The sequence continues at coordinate 70,254,696 of CM066566.1, forward strand.
CTATTATAAGAAAATTGTCATAATTTTTAACTTCATGCAGAAAGCAAATTCCTTAACCCAAACACTTCATCAATTAACAGGACATTAAAAGCAATTTAGCCATGGTGGGTGTACTGGTTGGCTTAAACCAATGCAGACCAGATAATGTTCTGCTTCTTAACAAGACTTGACCCATTTGTAACTGCTGCTAGGTGAATTTCTGAGTCATCTGGCACCAAAAAGCACTGCTTTCAAAGACAGTGGCTCTGATATACCACAAGAAAATGGCATGTTTTTAAGAGATGGTATGGCACAATGAATCATCACTACTTTCCAAAAGTATTTTTAAATATCTTCTTACATATTCCATAAAGAAATATCCTATCCTTATTATTGCTATTACAACTACTCAAAAAAATACTGCCACCCCACCCCCCCATCCCCAGCCTCTAAGTCAAGTAATGCAAATCAAATCTGTGGCCCGGCTTTCATTTTGGGGTCAAATTCTCTGTGCAGGTGGTTCTCATTGAATTCAATATGATCCCAAAGAATGTAGCAGAGGACTGAATTTGGCCTCTACCATCTAGCCTAAATATATGATGTGGTTCTGCCTTTACACTGTATTGGAAAGAGATACTGTACTTCTTTAGATTATGAGTCTGCTTATTATCAGTCTTGAGGAAAGAAAAGATGGTTAAATTCAAATTTCCACAGAATGTTTTGATTTAAGTAAAAGAATTCAGTGACCACCAGTTTGGAATATCCTTCTGGTGTCCTAAGTAATCTGCAAGAAGATTCAAAAAAGCTGTGCACGTACATTTAATTGATTGAAGTGGAGAACAAAGAGAATATCAACCTCCCAGGTTTAGATGAAGATCAGGTGGTTTCAAGCTGAAAAGAAATAGGGGCCTTTGTTTTGTTTGAAGCAAAATTGTGGCAACCTCCATGGTTCCGGTTGTTCTGCAGTGGTCTAAAATGCAGGAGGAAAAAACTCTACAAAGACACTTGTTCTGTATTTTTTCTCACTCATTTACTCTGTTGATATGTGCAACTTCTCACATTTCCTATTTGAACAAATTCCCTCAGAAACAATGTTCTTACTAGGCAAATGTCTACTCGAGCATCATGGTAACATCAGGCCATGGCACTTTTATAGGACTTGGCATAGCAGGTCTTGAACAGAAAGATCCATAGCCTCAAAAGTAATTTATAATGGTTTCATTTAAACAGAAAATAAATACTAAATAAAGGCATATGGGAAAACAGTACACTAAAAAAGTAAGAATGATTGGCAGTGCCATCGGCAAACTGTAGTTCTGGGAGGATTAGTACTAACAGCCAGAGAGATTCCCCTCTTATTCCAGTCCGAACACTTGGCAGCTTATGCTACTGCCTGCCTGAATCTCTCCCTTTGCAATTCTGTCCTGTAGACTTCAGCATGCTCACACCTCTTACTTCAAGGGCTTATGCAGATGGAAAATTAATATTTCACTGTTCGTCCCTCTAATCACACTCTTTGACTAATATGGAATTAAACCACCAAGCTCACTTCAAAAAATGCACTGAACAAGGAGCCCAGGAACTGAGGAGAATATATTGCTCCTCTGTAATGTATCCAGGAATGCTATACAACAGGGTGGCCAGGTGAATTGATTTTTTTTTTTTTCTTAATACATAATTTATTTTGGGGGGGGGGGGGGGAAGTTAAATCCATTTAAAACAGAAAAGGTTCTTTAATGTGAATTAGATTTGGCAGATTTGACTTGGCACAAAAAAATGAGGAGAACATACAGAAGTTACAAATCAGCTCATCTAAGTCTTTCTAACACAGACTGATAAAGAAGGAGGTAAACTGATAGTGAAGGAGATGTGAAACAATCCACAAACTGAAGGAGGCATGTGGCTAGCAAATATTGTCCAATGTGGGAAGCTAATGTTCAAATCTTCCCTTTGCTTCACTCAGTGTCTGAGCCTAATATGTGTCCTTCAATATTCCAGAGCACATAACCAGCCTAGCAAACACATGAGTTTTCTGTGGAAAGCTGTTCTCCCTTGCATGGCAAATGGGAGCCACCACGACTGAACTTAAAGAATGACCTTTGCTTTACAGGTATCTGCACTATAAACCTCTTTTTAGTCACCCAATCCACATTAATTCCAAATAGATCAATTTCTGTAGGCCTCTCTCAAGGACCATGTTACTCAGTCATTAGGCTTCAGTTCCCTAATAGAAAGTCCTAAGCAAGACCCCAGATATGATGAGCTATATGTAAAGTTATTTGAATGCACATTTAGCCATTACATTTATCATTACAATTTGAATCTAAAGGAGAGCAAGCTCTCCTCCTTTTGACCTCTCTGGGATTTTTTTCCATTCTGGCTGAATAACAGCCCAGCTTCCACAGGAGTGATGGAGATTTCCTCCATTCAGGCACTGCTCATGCAACTACCCTCAGGTCTTCATATTACACTGTTGCACAAAAGGGGACACGTCCAAGGGCTATGTGTCTGAATGGAAGAAGATGCAGATACTCCTCCCTGTGTGGCTTTAAAAGCCAAAGCATCATAGGACTGTCTCCCCAAAAGGTTGTTCTCCAACTGCTTTGCTATTTTTACATTCTTATTTTCCTTTAATGAATGGAATCAAAATAATTGCCTCATTATCCTGCCAATTTAGACACTGAGAATAATGAAATGCATCCTAATGAAAGCGATCAGCTTTGAAAGGTGCTTTTGCCTTTGGACTACACTATTATACCTCATAAGGAGCTACACAATTACATCTCTGAAGAATAAAGTTTATAATAAAGTAGGCTATATTTAGCATAGTTTTATATTTGAATGACAAACACCGTCTCTTTTCTGTGACAGGGATTATCTTTGGCTGATATTATCTGGTTTGTGTAAAATAAATCTGAAATCACCCTGTGCATATTTTAGGCTCTCAAGCTTCCTCTTTTGTTAGTACTAATGTCATTATCAGGTTCCTCATGCATTTGACATAGGTGCATTTCAACAAAAGGGAAAGTTGTATCTAAATGTTTCTGTGCATGGAAAAAGTAGAGAAAGAATTATTTCTTCCCCTTGTATATTTATTACCTGCCAAACTGTCTGATATTTCATGCATTTTCCACTCTTCAGTTTAAAAGAAAAAGTAAAAATCTCAGCTGTTCATGGGTACATTGTTCACTCCTTAGTCTTCATACAGACAAAATACTAGATAAAATGTTTTTAGAGCACGGTCAATTCAGCAGTTGCAGGTTTTGAGATGTTGTAATAAAGGTAGGCTCCCTAAATCCACATGTAGCTACTGAGAGCAGCATTTAACACAGATAAACATAACTTTGTAGGAATTTTGGTGTATTCCAGTGTGAATTCAGATTAAATCAGTATAAAATCTGGGATTTAAAGGAGATTTTCTCACCTGAGATCAAAGCGAGCAAGCAGAAAACACAACCTGAAATGCATAGAGCCCCTCTGCCTACAGCCATGGGGGCTCCACTGCATTTAACATCTTAGCTCCCATGACATATGGCAGAACTATAGGATATTTCTTTACACAGAAGAAAATGAGTTACAGGGAGCTTGATACCTGAATAGCTTTGAGAATTTTGGGCAAACGGAAAATTCTAGCAATGGTTTTGCAGAGATTTCGGAAACAGGTCTCGCTGAAATCAGAAGTATCTTGATGCACAAAGTGAGCTCTACTTCTAAATCTCCCAAGATCGAACCCTATCTCTTCACTGAACACACTTTCTCCTCCTCAATGGGAAGTCACTGATAAGATGGAGGTGTGTTTTATTGGTGTCACCTGTGGGTGGGATGTACTATGATATGCTGAGCCTCCTGCTTGGCTTCTGAAGCTGTCTGGGGAAGCATTATTGAGTGGGCCTCCCGAAGCTGGTTGTAGTGGCTCTGCCCTCCCAGCTTAACACTATGCAGACTCACAGAGGTGTCAGTGGTACAAGCATAGCTGCTCACTACCCTTTCCTTGACAAAGTGTGCAACTTAACCCATAAAAAGTTTTCACTATGTAGGTGCCTCATTTTCTTCAAACAATAGAGAGAGCCTAAAGGGAAACTATGCTTCCAGTCCAAGGCATTTTCTTATTACTGTCCCCACCACCAAAAATTATGTAAGAATTTCTTAAACCGAGATACTTGCAAAGATTTGAATTGGAGCACAATTAAATGGATGTTTAAACAAGAACAGAGGAGATGGGAACTTCTAGCAGAGGTGACACTGAAGAACTGGCCTGTACTAGCCACCTAGCATGTCAGCTGCTGAAATCTTTGACTCTTATTTTCAGTGACAATATTACAGGACATTATCTATAGATTTGTATAATACAGAGCTTATAGAAAGACCATGTACACTACCATCAGATGCTCAAAATTAATCCACATCTTAGTTTACAAGGTTTTCTTCTGTGCTGATTAGGAGGGAAAATACAGCAGAAAAAAGAAAGGAAGAGATTAATTTCCACTTATTATCAGGGATGATCAGTATTTTTGCAAACCTTATATTAAAATTCAACCTGCTAAATTTGGTTCAGTGACACTTTCTTGAATAGAAATAAGATTTCAACAAGAAATCAAATTTATTAGCAAAAGAGCTAAAAATACACTGTATTTTCTCTAGGCTACAGTATATATATTTTTTTTTTTAGCATTTTAATATCAAGGACTGTAATATTTTTGTTTGTAAAAGATAATCCTGGTGCTTCTATTTTTAAGTGGAAAGTGATAATTATTTCAGTATTATCAGACATTTCTAATTATAGACTGCAGTGGAACTTTATCATCTGTGTGATGGTCTTACTGAGAATAAGTGTGCTGACAGAATCTTCACTCTATATCTGCACTAGGAAAGAAAAGCAACTTGCTGTCCATTAGAATGAAGACTGGGAGTCTAGTTTGGGAAGGCTAGTAAGCTAACAAAATATTTAATTCCTAGAAATGACTAGGAATCCTCTCTTTTCTGTTTTCCTCCTTTGTAAAAAATACTGACTAAGAAAATACAAAAATACTCAGCTGGCCATTGCAAACTAAATAGCAGGAGAAATCAGCTCTCACTGCCCTCAGTAGTACAAATAAAATCTATTCAGATTTTAATCATGCTAAACACATACAGATATATACATAATGTTTCCAGCGAACAGTGGGATGAACTAATCTTGTTTGTTCATGCATACCCACTCCATGATCTCTCCACAGTCCCCTATAATGTCTCCCACGTCCCTCAGCATTTCGGTCAAAAAAATAGCAACACATGCTGTCCTGCAGCCAGCAGTGTGTGCAGACTGGGCATCTGCAAACCCTTCAAATGTTAATTGGCTTTTCTTTCTGTAGCAGCTCTTATTTAGGTCTCCTTTGCCTCTGCAGCCATCAATTTCCACAAAATGTGTAAGAAGTCAGGGTTTCTGGGACCTCCTGCTTGCTCATTTTGGTTGTCACATAGTAACTGGTTCAAAAGTTATTACAGAGAAGGAATAAGCAAGACATATGGACATACTCTTCACTATGTGATGGCTTAAGCCTCACTCCTCTCTGAAAGCAAGATGAACTCACACACATATCTCTGTATATTTAAGTTGGGGGAAATACTAAGGGAGTTATCTTAATTTAAATAGACAGAACATAAAAACTGCTGCAGAAGAGCTCAATCAGAAAAATGGAGTATTTAGTGTGGCTCTTTTGTACTCATCTCACAATTCAAACAAGGCAGTCATGGTGTTTCTCGTGTTGGTCATACCAAGGTGCAGCACATGTGCAAAGTGCAGACTGCAACAGCTCAGGAGCCTGATTCAAGCAAACAGTGGCTTTTGCACAGGCAGACTGCTGTTTCCCACTGATGCGTACCTTCCAGTTTTGCTGTCTGTCCTTGACGTGTGGTTGCACCAGATTCAAACCCACCTGTGAAATCTGAAGTGTGTTTTGGAACACTATCAAATGAGGTGAAACAATAAACCCATGAAACTCATAATGGCAGTAGAAAGTCAATTTCAGGTACCTTGACATCCAAGGAGTTAAAGGTAGAAGTGAATCCTTTTTGCTCTTTGACAGCTCTGGAAAGCTTAGATTTTTATAGAAGCTATAAAACAGTATGATGGACTTTCTTTTTCATATATTCTTGGACCAACCTAGCATTGCTGAAACAAAAAATCCTTTAAAAGAAATGCAAGTGTTTGTATGGGTACAGCAGGAAATCTTTGGTTCACAGCCTTTCATTCAGGGAAAGGCCGATGCGCTGGTAATAGCTGCATTCACAAATTTGAAGGAGAACAGTATTTAGATTTCCATAAATGATACTCTAAAATATGGCAGAAAGCCCCAAAGCTGCAGAATACCTGCTACTCAGCAAGCCTTGGTTCCCATCTCTCCCTCTCAAGTGTCTCAGTGTTATGTAACAGGAGAAGGGAATGTTCCTCACTTTTGGCAAAGGATGCCAAACCTAGCAATTTGTCTTGATGGGGCTGAGCAGAGCACATGAAACCAAGTGAGTTATTATGGCCTGCGGTTTCAGGAACTGGTTTAAAGATAGCCTCCAAATTATCAAAATTTACATAAAGAAAGACATCTGACTACGGCCATGAAATACTTCTACCAAGTTTGGAAAGCAAAACTCAAGCAATGAATGGTCTGTGTCATAAATCAATTTCTTGGCTGCCTGAACAGGCCAGTGAAGAAAGAACATTGAATAAGCAAAGGTTTTAATATTCTGACAATTATAAACAGTCTTTTGCTTTTCTTTTTCTCTTACATGCACATGGGTGTGGGCTGGGGAAACCATATATTCATAAAACATCTGGTGTTCAGCTTGTTGTTATAATCAATCAGGCTTTTTTATTTTATTTTTCCAACACTGTGGAAAAAAAAATGAAAAAGGACTTGGATCACTTAATTAAAGAACTAAAGCTTCCTCCTCCTAGATACAAAGGCAGCAGGATCTGGCTCACAGTCTACTATCTGGAAGATTTGCCTTGAAGGAAAGAAGACCTCATGGTTGGAGAGAGCAGTTTGTTGGGGTTTAATACCTTATGGTAAAAGCCATTAAAGTATTGGTAGATAGCCTCCAGAGCAATTGTTTACTCGTGGGACAGAGAAAGGCATTGCCAACTCACTCTGTTTTCAGCATTTTCAGTCATTACTTCTGCGATACTTCAGCTTTTAGTCCCTATACTTATAAATATAGTAATGTAGTAATGACACAAGCACACACAGTAATACAAACATCAACACACATAGTAGTGTATTAAGCATACCTAGGTAATAGCATTTTCACAGAACTACAATACTTCCTAGCTCCTATCATTCACAATAAGGAATTGCAGATTCCGCACACTGATTTACAGCCTGCTGGTTCTAAGTTGAAAACCTCATTCAATAGCTAAAATCACTCCGTTTACTGGTAGAGGGTTCTTTTCATATCTCTGAGAAAGAAGGGCCATATTTGCAAAAACAGTTTTAATCCTCCTGTCCCTGCAGAGGACAATGAAGCTGTTAGCTGCAGGATCTTCAAAAATTTGGCTCTGTTTCTAAAATATAGCTAGTGGTACTAATTTTTTCTTCATTCTTACCTGTAGTTCTGTCATTTTTTTTATGCTGAAAGGGGACACACAATTACTTAGCAACTACATTCTGGCTGCCCCTTCATCTTCAGATCTTTGGAATCTAAGAAATAAATAAATACTAAGAATAAACTAAGTTATCAGACATGCCTGTTTCAGTATAGTAGATGTGTCATATTTATGTGCACGATTCACACATTAACGTAACTACATGCTAATCATTAATACTTTCTCTTACTTTGTCTAGTTGAGACACTGTTGATAAAGCCATTGTTTCTATCTTCCCAGAGCTACATGCAGCCATTACATAGGTGATGGGAAAGAGTACAGCCAGGGGTCTGACATCTCAAAAATCCCTGAAGAGCAGCACTGAGAAATAACATAGAATACACAGTAGCAGAAGCAAAGATCATGTATCGTGTGCATACTGCAGTACACTGATGTAAAATGACTGAGGCTAGGCTGTAGCTCCAGGCTTGAACCCTAAAAAGTGCAGTTCCTATCCTTAGGAAGAAGTTCTTCATAGAAAGAGTGATTGGCCATTGGAATGGGCTGCCCAGGGAGGTGGTGGAGTCACCATCACTGGAGGTGTTTAGGAAGAGACTGGATGGGGTACTTGGTGTCATGGTTTAGTTGATTAGATAGTGTTGGATGATAGGTTGGACTTGATGATCTCAAAGGTCTCTTTCAATCTGGTTAGTTCTATTCTATTCTATTCTATTCTATTCTATTCTATTCTATTCTATTCTATTCTATTCTATTCTATTCTATTCTATTCTATTCCATTCCATTCCATTCCATTCCATTCTTAACATATCTGTGCCACTTGGTATAGCCTGGGATACCCTGATCACCCAGACTGTGCTGACAGATAGGGACAGGGCCCACCTACAGGTGAACTGAACCCCTCTGAGGAGCCAGAAGGAACCTGGTGAGAGACATTTGGCAATCTCACATGACATTAGACACCCACACTTAGGTAAATGAATCCTGGCCAAGCTCTCCACTTCTCCACCAACAGGAAAAGAAGCTTAGTTCTCTAGTTTAAGTGCAGGCACTTTTATTTAGATGCTTAAAATGAAGTGTCTGAATCTGAGGGTGGACCCCAGTCAGCCAGCACGATTTCAGTGCTTGATGGAATTTGCTGACCAGTTTTCAAGAACTGGACCTCTGTCAGTGACTAAGTGAACTGCAGAGCAGTGTGAGTCAAGACAGGCATTACAAATGCACAAGATGATTGGCGCACACCCTTACATTAATGCGAGCGGGGTGTAGCATACTTTTTCACAAGTTAGATAAAACTTTAAAACTCAAAAATACCCCTGACTTCTTTCATCTCATTTTGAAAGAAATTTCCCCCACCCCCTTCAGGTTTGTCTCTTGTAAACGTGTGAGAACACCACAAGCAAGGGAATAAGATAACACGCTGATGGAACGACTAGCCACAATGAATGTCCTCCCTCTGCAGGAAACCTCGTCATGGCTTTGCCTTGCCTACACATCGAGGAAAAAAAATCTTGTGTTTTGTAAATAAGCTCTGCAAAGTCTGGTGGAAAAGTGCTTTCTTCCTTGTTTCATCAATAAAGTTACTATGAGACTTTTAAAAATTCCACTGCACTAGGAAAACTTCTGCTTCCTTTTATGTCCAGATTTAGCAAGTTTTTCAAAGCCCTTCTTATTAAGAAAAGTTGTGGCTGGAAACGTGGATAAGTAGCTACAACGATTCCAGAAGCTATAAATATTCAGGTTATGATATTCAAAAAATGATCCTCTCTGAGGTGGGCTTTATTGTCTCCTAGGGCCCACCTGCAGCTAGGTAAGGGCCTCCCCAAGTGAAGTGGATGGCCCTAAATGATTATAGGCGGTTTTTGAAAAATAAACACAAAATTAGTTTCACACCTACTTAGACAGTTTAGAATTTTAATGTGCAAAGTCTGCCAGGGCTTTGCAGTGAAATAAGGCCATGCATTCAGCCTCCCTAAAGCCAATCAGAGAGCCGGGCTGAGTGCTACCCATTTTGCAATTAGGAATCGCTGCTCTGTACAAGAGCACGTTATTAATGAACAAACTGGTACTTTGATCGCTTTTTTGCATTTGCAAGCTTACAAAAACTAACAATGTACAAAAAAGAACTGTTCCAGCCTTAAAAAAAAAAGGGGGAAAAAAATAGTTGAGATCTGTTTCATGTCACTGTCTGCAGCCAGTCGAGCACACAGCAAGCTTTTCCAAATTTTTCTGAACGTCTTCCCTTCTTTCTGCTGAAAGGTTCCCTTTAGGCATGTTTTGATACATTTATGTTGGGGTTTTTGGGGGAATTTTTTTGTTTGGTTTGGTGGAGGGGGTTTGTTTGTTTGTTTGTTGGTCTGGTTTGTTGTTGGGGGTTTTGTCGTTGGGGGGTTTTTGGTGGTGGTGGTTGGTTGGGGTTTTTTTGTGAGTTCTGGATATCTGGTAGCCCTGCCACAGGTCAAAGGCTGTATATCTGGGGTCACCAGACATATGACAGCTCAGACCCATCTCCTCTGGGGTGCCCTGTCTGACCACTCACTTTCACCTGGCACCTCCAGAGAGAAGCAACAGACAAGCAGCCTGAGCACTGCCCCTTGCCCTACACGTGCAGCCCGTCCAGCATGTCCTGCGTTTCTCTTGGATTTATTCCACATCTGCCAGACAGCTCTTATGCACATTAGCAACTTGGAAAAGCTCTAGGTATGACTGAGCTTTACTCAAACCAGTCACTGCCTTTTGAGGAGGACTGGATAAAGGTATATTTCACTGTTTACTATTAACATTTCTTTGTGTTATTTGACACTGGAAGGTGCTTGTTCTTACTGCAGCTCCAGTATTCTGAAGGATTTCACTATGCTACTTCCGTTTCAGGTTCTAAGGTGTGTGACGAGGCAGGCTCAGACCAGGCAGTTTTCCTTTATAGCCTGTAGATACTAAATAGGCATCAGCCTCCACTGTGCCTGGCACTGTTTGCATTTGTATGAAAGAATATTTATTCATCCTGCAAAAGCCTTGCCAATTAACACGGCATTGTTTCATTTGATTTTTATTCCATTTGCTTACAGTGAATCGTAAGTCCCAAAAGACATTAGTTTATGATAGCAGGATAATCCTGTCACTGTTTTTTTGAGTGCATTTTATATTAATGGGATTCAGGCCCATAAAGTTCCTGCCCAATACCAAATACAAACAGTATCACATGATGAATGTCCTCATAATTAGATTCATTAAAGGACTGTGGAGCCCGAAGTGCACCTCCAGTTAAATCCAGACCCACTTTTAGGCCTAATTTAGTTAGTCAGTGCAGGACAAGTCTCTCAGGAGGACTCCACCACAGACAGCACATTATTCATAGAGGGAAATAATTTAGGAAATAATAGTTACTCTTACATTGCCAGATATCTTGGCATCCCCCCACAACATTCTTGTTTATCTAATGTTCCTAAGCTAATTCACAAGCACTAATAAGATCTCCATCTTTCTTTTGAAACAAAGCAACTGATTCTCTGTGACACTGGACTTGCAAGTCACTCAAGGGAGATACAACTCAAGGATCATTCCCATCAACCTACATGGCTGTCTACAGCTGCTGCCCCAGTCCCACCATCACTACAGCCTCAGCTATGACTATTTTACATCAACTGGAAAAAAATGCATTTTGCTGTGTAGAGATAGCCACTGAGGACAAATATGTCCCTGAAACATTTCCTCTCTTTGTCCTTTATCTGAGACCACCTACTCAGAGTCCATAAGCCAGAGTTATATGCAGGTTTTTCTTTGCTAAGCTGATGATAAAGATGATGATATCACCATTTTTATTAGAATAGAATAGAATAGAATAGAATAGAATAGAATAGAATAGAATAGAATAGAATAGAATAGAATAGAATAGAATAGACAAGGTTGCAAAAGACCTTCGAGATCATTGAGTCCAACCTATCACCCAACACCATCTAATCAACAAAACCATGGCACGAAGTGCCCCATCCAGTCTCTTCTTAAACACTTCCAGTGATGGTGACTCCACCACCAATTAGCTTACCACACTCAGACTCCTGTCCTGGCAGGGATTGGTTTCAGCCCATTCCCCCTTCAAATCTATTTTAAAGCCCTGTCAATGAGTTCAGCCAAATCCCTTCCTAGAACACTTTTCCCTCTGGAGGATAGGCCGTTCTCATGTGCTAAGATCTTTCTCCCGCTCTGGGATGGATGTACTCCATCTGTTGCTATCAGACCTGGTGCTATAGAAATTTCCCCAAGATCAAAATACCCAAAATTCTATTGGTGGCACCAGCTTCTGAGCTACTTGTTAATTACACCTGCTTTCCTGTTCCTTTCAGTATTCCTTCCTGTAACTAAGGGTTTTGATGAAAAAATCACCTGTGCCCTTGATCCCTCAACCAGTTCTCCCAGAGCCTTGAAGTCCTTTTTGATTGCCTTTGGACCTCTGGTTGCAACCTCATTGCTCCCCACCTGCATAACTATCAGATGATAATAATCAGAGGACTGTACCAGACTAGGAAGCTTTCTGGTAATATCTCTGACCCAGGCCCTAGGGAGGCAGCAGACTTCCCTGTGGGAAGGATCTGGCAGACATATGGGACCCCTCTGTTCTCTCAATATATAATAGCCTATATCCAGGTCTGGGGTGCCTAATTTTAGCACCCATCTCTAGGGCATATCTGCCTACATCTGACACCTGTCACCCACAGTGTGTGAGCTCATTTTCAGTGTGTGAGCAATACAGGCCTTATAAATGATGCAATACTTCCCTCTACTCTCAATGACCATAGGTGCCAACGAAGAGCTCCAGAAGGCTCAAGGACCATAAGCGTGTGTTTATCTATATAGTCTGAACAAAGAGCCGATGCAAATGCTATGTGAGTCCATCCCAGCTGAAATCAAGGTTCCTCACCTTCTGGGAAGAAGACCCACATTCAGAATGATGGGTATTTTTGAACAGCAACGTAATCATTGGAACATCAATATTCTAGTCAAGACTCTAGTCATAATAAGACATTTGTGAGATCATTGCCTATTTCATCATTATGACATGCCTACAAAGAGCAAGTTTTAATGGCACAAATTGTTAGCTGTTGTTTACAGCTTGCTTGCACTATCAGTCACAACATCATAATTTCTGTAGGGAGTAAAACACCATTAGCCTGGGAAGGAAATGCGAAATTACTTCAGAAACTTTGATTTTTACTACTGTCAGTGGAATGGGGAAGAGGAAAGGATTAGGAAATACAGATACAAAGGAAGTATAAATAGTGTTCCCTCCCAGGACAGCACTATTTATCTTACCCTGGCTATAAAGTTGCTTTCTTTTCTTAACTACCTTCTTTGGAAAGAAGCCACTAAATAAAATAAAATGTGATTTTTATAATGCAAGGATGATTGTCATGATTGAGTTTTTTAACTTATTGAACTGGAGAATTGTAAGAAAGTATTAAGTTGGAGAAAGATTTAGTTGATTCTGATTTTTTTTTTTAAAGAAGAGGAGTTCCTTTGCAAGTAAAAATAATCCAAACTAATGATATTAGGAACAGTTTCTCACATGTATCAGCAGTGTCAGCTTCTCATTTTCAGCAAGAATATTGCAATTCCCTGAATAGTTATACAGAAAAAGATGAAAATAGAAAAAATAAAAAGCAACAGCATTTGAAGCAAATTACTCAAAGAAAATATGTAAACCTGTGATCAACCAACAAGTGTAAAACATGATTGCCTAAGCATATGGCCCTGTTGTGACTACAGCCACTGCAGGATAGCCCAGTGGGTGCCCGGCTTCCATGCCAGAATAAATCCCCTATAGGCTCTGTGTTGCATTTCCCAGCACTAAGTGAATGTTAGGTAATTCAGAGCATCTTGAATGGCTCCAAATGCCTTTGTTTGAGAAAACAGACCTCTCCCATGGAGTCATTCCTCATCCTTATTTTTTAAAACACTTCCTAAGTTATTACTTGAAACTCAGTACTTTATCCATACCTTGGGCCCACTCAGAATCACAGAATCACCAAGGTTGGAAGAGACCTCAAAGATCATCAAGTCCAACCTGTCACCACAGACCTCATCACTAAACCATGGCACCAAGTGCCATGTCCAATCCCCTCTTGACCACCTTCAGGGATGGTGACTCCACCACATGCCTGGGCAGCACATTCCAATGGCTAACGACTCTCTCTGTGAAGAACTTTCTCCTCACCTCAAGCCTTAACTTCCCCTGGTGCAGTTTGAGACTGTGTCCTCTTGTTCTGGTGCTGGTTGCCTGGGAGAAGAGACCAACCCCCTCCTGGCTGCAACCACCCTTCAGGTAGTTGTAGACAGCAATGAGGTCTCCCCTGAGCCTCCTCTTCTCCAGGCTAAATAATCCCAGCTCCCTCAGCCTCTCCTCATAGGGCTTGTGCTCAAGACACACAGTAATCCAATGATGGTATAGTACAGGCAATAGCTTTGTCTCTGCTGCTAAATCAAGAGTCATTTGACACTGATTGAGCTCTCCTGAGAAGATTTGTCTTGGATACAGATAGTTGGAATCATCCTAAACAGAGCCAAAGAGCAGCTTGTTGACTGGAGTGCACAATCACAAGTTCTGCACTCAAACCCTCTCCCTTGTGTTTTCTCTTTTTCATTGTATGCAAACACACACATAGATGCACCCCTGTGTATCTGCCTATATTCAAAACCCAAAGACCCCCAAAGACTCCAAAACTTGCATGAACTTTCATGAACTCCTGCTGTGGTACTGGTCTGTGTTATCTCCATTACATGCTGTTGGATTGCCATGACAGTGAAATTCTAGAAGCTGTTTGATTTACAGAGCACTATTATCAGATTGTTGTGGGGGACAGGATTTTTCCTCTCTGACAGGCTGAGAAACATGTTGCTTTAGAGTAGACACCAGACTTGGGGAATACACGTTTAAGAAAGAAGAAAAAATCCACAGGACAGACAGTGAAGAAGGGGACAAAAAGAGCGAGAAACAACAGAGGTAACATCAAGGTCAGAGGAAGGGAGGAGATGCTCCAGGAACTGGAAGAGAGATTCCCCTGCAGCAGACTATGGTGGAACAGGTATTTACTTCCCTGCACTACACCAGAGCAGGCTCCTGAAAGGAATTGCAGCCTATAGGAAAAAGCAATGTTAGATAAACGGGAAAGTACAAGGAGGACAGAGTGGCAGAGAGGAGCTGCTATGGTCTGGCCCCAATCTCCTTTGCATCACTAGTGAGGGAAGAGGTCAAGGAGCTGTGAATGAAGAAGCTGAGCTGAGCCTGGGAAGAAGGAGAGGAGGGGAAAGGTGTGTTTACTTCTCACCATTTTAATCCATTTTAACTGGCAACAAATTGAATTAATTTTCTCAGTGTAGAGTCTGCTTTGCTTGTTAATAGTTATTGTTGAGTGATCTCCCTTGTCTTAGCCCATAAACTTGTCAATCCTATTTTCTTACATGTACCTTGCTGAGAAGAGGGAGTGTGAGAGCAACTGGGTGAGTTTCTGCAGCCAGCCAAGGTCATCCCAACTCAGGGCATTAAGGTGTTCATTCCTGACAAAAAACATAACTAAATCAGAGTCCCTCGAATTCCTTCTGATCTAGCTGAACTAAATAGAGGTAAAAGACATTGAAAGTTATTAATGGAATCAGTATGCACTGTGCTGGTTATAAAGTGATAGGATACAGTGCAAGGAGGTGGAGCAACCAAGAGATGCACCAGTCTGGGCCAAAACACTGACTGAAACCATTAAGTACATCTCGTGTAACACTGAAAATTTTCTGTAGTTTTAGGAAGAGAACATCATAACCTACTTTCCTCAATAAGCTGGAGCTCATCCTCGTTTTTATTAGGCCCATTTACTATTGCAAGATAAATAGAAGTGCCATAAATAGAACTGTATTGGCATAAACATAATTTCTGTGCTTGGCACTTGACTTAGGTAAACAGCTATGTATTCCCAGTAAGCCTTAGGGATGAAGCCTCATCATTTCACACTATCAATGTAGCATTCAACAATTAGGTAATTTAAATCTGAGGCAGGCTGAACTGACCTTTGGAGTTGTCTGATTTCCTCCACTGGTCACAGAAAGAGCTTTGTAGAGCACTGTTCTCTGCTTGTATGTCCCTGGCAGATCAAAACTCTGTTTGCAGTGTGCCTTCAGGGATGTGCAGACCCAGACACTCACAGGCCAGACAGATCACTTGCACACCACTACCCTGCAGAGCAACAGAGTGAGCTGACTCTCAAGCTGTTGATGTGGACAGTGGTGATCCACAACATACAGCTGACAGAATTTCATCTCTGGGAGAGGCACATGCTCCTGCCCATTTTTTCTGGCTCCCACAGAATTCCCAGGGCAGCAGAAGCTGAGAGAAGTAATATGCAGAAGTAAGAGAACAGAAGACAGACATTCCTCACTGCCAGGAATAGAGGAAGACAGATGTCATCTTCACAGCCTGTCAGGAGTCATGGCGTGGGGTTTCTATAATTCCCATCCAGTTCTCTCAGTGATGTTAATTTGAAGCTGTGGATGTGAACATTTAAGTTATTTACAAGGCAGTAGCTCCAAAGTCAGCTTTCAAATGTTACAGATTGCTGAAATTACAGAATGCACAAAGATTAATGACTGTAATCCCACACAACTAGAAAAAGAAAAACCACAAGTATCCATTAAAGAATAATAAAGATGTAGTACAGTATTTGTTTGACATAATTGGAACTTCTGTGCCTTAGCTGAATCATGTGGACGTGTTTGACACTGCCATCAAATTCAACATGCATCTGGGGAGTCTGCTAATGGTACATGGGTGTCCTGTTCATATAGAATCATCTACAAAGATGGTGACATGAGCAAGACCTGACATTTATTTGCAAAGGAAATAACTTTCTTGCACTGAGAAACACACACACAAAATTTAAGCAGTGTCTTTGTGATTTTTACCTTGTTGTTACTCTGGTTTGTGAGTTAACTTCATCTGCAGAGGTTGCAAACTCCTTCAATGGCAGCACTGTTCCCAGTGAAGCATGCAGCAAGTAGTTAATCAGTAATTCTCCATGGTTCATATTTGCTGCTGTCTGCTTTACTGCATATAGTTTGGTGTAGGTTCTTTCAATAGATTTAACGCTATCATTAAGAGTCACATGCTGGATCTTTATCTGAACTATTATCATAGCCCAGACATAGCACTGCAGCCTCCCTTTGTAAGCCAAAGTTATGGAGTTCAGAAAGGCTTAAAACTTAATAAATAGTGTGGGGTTTATGGTAATGGAACAGCTGCAATGGCAGACTGACATACACACACACTCTGACTTAGCCTGCCTAGTTGCTGTAAACAGGTGCACCTAGAGGCTAAAGCTCTTTTTTTTTTTTAATTCATGACACTGATTTCATTGTCAAAGTCTTTCTTGACAATTGTGTGTGTGTTGGGATAATGTAAAGGAATCCAGACACATGTGGTGAGTGAAATTCCTGGGTCTTGTAAAGGGGGAGAATTTTTAAATTTGAATTACAATTATCCTTGTACAGCTAAACCAGCCAGCCACTTGCAGGGAAGGAGAAACAAAACAACAACAACAACACCCAGCCAAAACCAAAACAAAAATCCCAACCCCAAATGAACAAAAAACCCAAACAAAGAAAAAAAAAAACACACCAAAAAACCCAAACCCAAATGAACCATTAAAAAATCTCTTGATATTACTGGAAATAATAATATGTAAGTTGTAGGGAGACTGCTCTCAGAATAATGAATGTCACCAAACAGTGTGGATGAGGGTATGTAGCGTTCATTTCAGGTACAATGTGGGAAGTTCTAAACATTTATTTTAAAATCTCAGAGTCTGGGTGCTTTGAAAGAACAAGTTTCTCACTATGTTAAAGTGCACAAGTGGGAAGACAGAGGCGTTTGAAAATTTCATCTCAAGTGCCTTAGGTCAGATAACTAGGCCTGTGCCTCACTTATTCCACCACACCAGAAAGAGTTTCCTCCTCCTCACTGTAGATTAGTCTGTTTATTTCTTGGAAGATAATCTCTAAAATCAGGATCAACAGAAAATAATTGCATTTGGTGTTTCAGTTTGTTGATGTCTTCCATAGAGGATTCAGTGAATTTAGCTTGCATTGGACGAGTCATAGCTCACCAAGTGTTTCTTCCTTCCAGCCACTTTTGGAGAGTCTCCTTAGCCAGATGTGATGCCCCAAAAAGGCCAAGCAAAATCTAAATAGTGAACTACCTAAAAAGTCTGTACCTCAGTACACCTTCTATATGCTAATGAGCTTACCTGAGAAGCAAACAATAGGAGCCTGGAAGCCTGGATGGACTCCTATGCTCATACAGTTATAATGTTTCCCATAGCCCAGCAAGATTATCCAGGGCAGCTTCTAGTATCTGCATGACACTAAACTGTGCTATACACACATACCCTCCTACCATGGCTTTTGAAAGGGCAGATTTCCCTTGTTTCAGGTAGTAAATGTGGAAAACCCATAGAACGCAATAGAGATAAAGCCTATAAAGATACAGAGGAATGTCCTGTAAAAAATAACTTAGATACTTTCTGAAAAATCTCTAAGATGTCAAATAACATTCAACATAGGATTACATCTCTGTTTTAGAAATTGATGAGTATTTTGAAAGGTGAATAATCTCTTTAAATTCCATAGAGTTTTCCTCTGTGTGCCAGTTTGAGGCAGGTCCTCTCTTGCCTCCCACCAGGGCAAAAAAAAAAAAAAAAAAAAAAGATGAGACTCACACAAATGGATTGCAGAAGTGATGGGAAATTGAAATGGAAAAGCAGTGAGTGTTTCACAGAAGCTGCAAGCACAGTGACCAAAGAGATCCCAAAGCATACCCAGAAGCCTCCCAGCACTCCCCTTCTCCCTACCTGAGGGTACACCCAAAACCCCCAGAGCTCTTTCTTCCCCCGCCTCCCCCGCCTCCACCATTAGGCTAATCCCAGCTAGCCAGATCTGAGATTGCCCTTCCCCCTTCTCCTCCTGGTATTAGGCCTAGCCAGGCCTAAGAGGCCTTGAGATAACTCCCCTCCATTACCAGATAGGGAGCATCTCCCACGGGGGCAGTGAGGGAAGAGAGAGGAAGTGTGAGACCTTGCTGATAGATTTATAGGGAGCAGGACATTATGGGAATGAAATATGCAGCTTCCTGTGTCCACCCACTGGGCTGGACACCCGAGACACTGGAGGTGTATCTTATGTGGCAGGGGCAGAAGCAGGAGGCACCCAGCCTAAACTGACACACTCTGATGACCGGAGATTGTGTAGCCATAGAGACACAGTTTTTAGGATTCATATTCTAGTAGTCAGACACTGAATCCAGAGTTTCCTAAGACAGTTTTTGTCACCTCTCTTTTATACAGAACTTCTTGGCTTTGAAATTGGCAACTGTGACCTGAGCATTTTGTGGAGATGTCACAATGACACTTCCTCCACTTGCTATCTGAAAATGTCATCTTTACTTGCCTTTAAGAAATTAAACTTTCCAGACAATTTCCCTATAGTGAGACGTGCTATGGACTTGTAATGTCTCAAAATTGATTTAGAGATATTTCTAAGAGGATGCTCTGCACATTGGCCACAACAACCCCAGGCAGTGCTACAGGCTGGGGTCAGAGTGGCTGGAGAGTGGCCAGGCAGAGAGGGACCTGGGGGTACTGGTCGATGGTAGGCTGAACATGAGCCTGCAGTGTGCCCAGGCAGCCAAGAAGGCCAATGGCATCCTGGCCTGCATCAGGAACAGTGTGGCCAGCAGGAGCAGGGAGGTCATTCTGCCCCTGTACACTGCACTGGTTAGGCCACACCTTGAGTCCTGTGTCCAGTTCTGGGCCCCTCAGTTTAGGAAGGATGTTGACTTGCTGGAGCGTGTCCAGAGGAGGGCAACAAAGCTGGTGAGGGGTTTGGAACACAAGCCCTGTGAAGAGAGGCTGAGGGAGCTGGGATTGCTTAGCCTGGAGAAGAGGAGACTGAGGGGTGACCTTATTGCTCTCTACAACTACCTGAAGGGAGGTTGTAGACAGGCAGAGGTTGGCCTCTTCTCCCAGGCAACCAGCACCAGAACAAGAGGACACAGTCTCAAGCTGCGCCAGGGCAGGTTTAGGCTGGATGTTAGGAAGAAGTTCTACACAGAGAGAGTGATTGCCCATTGGAATCGGCTACCCGTGGAGGTGGTGGAGTCACCTTCATTGGAGGTGTTCAGGAGAAAACTTGATGGGGTGCTTGGCTGCATGGTTTAGTTGTTGGGTGGGTTGGATTGTTTGATGGGTTGGACGCGATGATCTTGAAGGTCTCTTCCAACCTGGTGTATTGTATTGTATTGTATTGTATTGTATTGTATTGTATTGTATTGTATTAATAACCTTCAACCAGAGTAATTTTGCATAAAACCCACTGGAGAGAGGCCAACTGGGCTTGAACTTCCTTGTGTTTAAGTCCAGAAAGTTCCACACATTTTTCAGAAAGTAGTCTATCAAAAAGTGGTCTGCTGTCAGATTTGATAAAAGCTAGTGCTCAGTGTATGATCCGAAACAGGAAGCACAGCATCCGATTAAGTAGATGACAAATCGCCAGCAGCGGATATCTGGAATATGCATTCCTCAAAAAGAAAAGATATTTTGCCATTGGGCAATAGTTCACAGAAATCAGCTGCAATTGTCTGCTTTCACTGAGTGCTCTGCAATTCAGATATCTGAATTGTTCTGAGAGCCGTCTCCACACCCCTTGAAATTAGTGAAGAAAATGATAGTGATTAATCTTTTCTTCTGCCAGTGAATGAAGAACATAATTTCCCTTTAACGCTTCTTCAGTGTGCACTGCAGATTTATGAATCCAATACAGGCTGCAATTTTAGGTTAATTCAGGCAATTTTTTAAAACATTTATCTTTATTTATCGATCTTTAATTGTTTCAGCCTTTCCCATAACCCTTGTATCACAAGTCAACACTACATTTTTTGTGATGTCTTCTGGCCCAGCAGTTTTCAACATTTCTCCAAAGTCATAAGTGTCTTAAACTCAGTCCCTTGCTCCCTTCCTTTTGATGAAAATTTTGATTAAAATCACACTGGTGTGCTCTGGGAACAATTGGCCTTCCTGTGACCTTAATCAATGTTGTAAAAGATTTGTCTGGTAATTTCCACTCCTTGTCCTGACAAAATAATCTACATTAAGACATATACATTACAAATATTTGTTGTTTATACATAATTGCTACCTAGATGTAATAGGAGAACTCCCAGACATTCAAGTAATAAGGAAAGTGAGGGGCCTAACTGGGTTTTTTTTATAGATGCCAAGAGTCAGCCTTGACTGCAGAGAGCAGGGTCCACACACAACTGGAGTGGTCAGAATGCAGCTATTTACAATGCTTACCATTCTCTGTTTGATGGTTGTTGGTTGTGGTAATTTTTAAATGTAGGTGGCCCGAATCTGATCATATTCAGTTCTTTCTGTTACATTACCAATGTTTTTCTCTTCAGTATTCTCTTGTCTCAGTTTTGTGGTTTTGTCTCTTTTTTTGTTTGTTTTTCTCCGCTATTTCCACTACTTAACCTACTTTGTTCCACTTATCCCTGCTCCTTTTATGATCTTTCTCATGACTTTTTGTTTCCAAGCCTGCTAAGTACACAGACAGCTCTGATGATACAGTGCTAATAAGAATATAACATGTAAATAAGTCTGTTCCCCCAAAATAACTGTATTTCCTTTGTTCTGTGGCATGACAAATCTAATTCTACTGGTGCCACTGAAAGTGAAGTGTTACTTCTGAAGCCAATATAAACCAGAAGTAAATTAGAACTGTTAGCCACGCTAATGAAATTGGCAATACTTACTGACAGTAGCAATGAGAAAGGCAAATATATGATGATGCACGTGCCCCACATCCTTTACAGATCAAGATGTGAGTCACACATTCTAGAATCACAAAACTGGCAGCAATATAGCCTGGTCAAGGAATAAACCAAACTCCTCACCCAAGGAGAGATTACATTGCATGTTAATATTTAGTTTTAAGGCAGGCTTTTACAATTTGTTTTATTATTTTTCCTCAGTTCCTGTGGGACAACTGGCTGGCTGCAAAATAAAGAGTAATAAGAAAATTAAAATTAACTAACCAGAACTACTAGAAAAATTCCTGTCAGCCTCCAGACTCTGAGTTTTCATCCATATTTAAGAATTCAAGCAGACTCTGTTCAGAGGTAAAGTAGCTACCAGCTACTAAATCTAAACGATTACCCCAGAAAACAGGGACCATTAGAAATAAATGGAACAGCTGTCTCTATGGCTTCAGCTATAAAAAAGACTGTATTTCAGTAAAGAAACACAAATAGTGGAGTATTTTCCTGGGCTATGGTAGAAAGCAATTGGTAGCTTTTCCCTTTCATACTGGTGTTTCCCCCTGGAGCTTAGAGACCACCTGTTCCAAGGAGCTTGTGGGACTTGATGGCTGGAAGATGGATTTCCATCTGAAACAAAACCAAAGGCATGGAGGATGTCAGCAGTCCAGAGTAAAGGAAGGTTCACTATTGTTGTTGGTTCAGCTGTATAGTTTTTTTTTAAACAGAAAAGTGATTTCTGCTAAATATTTAGTTGCTTAGGGCTTGTGATTTTTTTAGTGATTTGTCCTCATGTTTTCTAAGAGGTCAGTAGAGCAGTTCTCCTAACAGACAAGGAGTAAGGAACAAACCTGAAAAGAGGTTTTGCCCTGAGTATAATTTACACCAATCTGTTTTGAATCATGTGACTCAAATGGCAATGCCTAGGCCCATGCAAACATCTATTTTCTGCAGCACAAAACATTTCTTTATAGCAGTTATGTTTCATGTTTCTAAGGAGAAATGTTTGGGTTATTTCTGTGTTGGGAGGAAGAATTAGAGAAGTAACCTTTCTACCATCTTTTTTTCACATCCAGCTTTCTGCTAAGCCCTGGCACCAAGCCAGCCTCTGCTGTAGAATGTAACAAGTGACATACCATGCCCCTTCTCTGCTCCTTATGGAGAAAGGAGCAACCTAGGGTACAATTGACGTCTAGAGATGCACCTCTGGAAGACAGAATGACTCCAGATTGGTTCATGACTACGTGGTTTAGGCAGTTCATTCGGGATTTTCAAGTGAGAAATTCACATTCTGGATGAGGAAGAGATGGCTGCATTAATTTAATAAAAAAGATAACTTTGGGGGTTTGGTTACATAACAATAGTACTAAAAAAATCTCTTTCAAAACTTGCAAGATTGTTTCCCTAAAATACAAAACTCTTTTTAAAAGCATATTAAAAGCGTTAACACAGCTCCTGCTGCCAGAAGAGCCCCACTGCAGTGCTGCTGAAGGAAGGAGGACAGCATCGTTATTTATGAGCGTCTGCACTCTCTCAGCCTTTCATGAAACCTTAATTTTATTTGGCAGCCCTTAAGAATCTCTGAGAAACTGGGTGCTTTGTTACCACTGCATCCATATAACTTCTGCACCTAAAAAGACATGGACACTTTTTCACAAATAAAGAAGTCCAAACTTTATGACATTAATGTCACACTACTGTTTTACACCCTAAACCTTCAAACTCTTCCTCTCTCAGCAAGCACCAACAAGTGCCCCTTTTCACTCAACTTCCAGCTTTAGCTTTTACAATAATTTTGCTGAGAAGAAGATCAGGCCTCAGTCATTTGTTTTCTTTGGGGGGAAAACCAAGACAAAACAAAACAAACAAAACCTTTTTATCACTCTTTGACAGGAATATAGTTAAGCCCAAGGGGATTATTTTTCTCCCATTAACTTTTTCTAACCTCATGCTTCCCTCATTTTCTTTCTCAGGTTTACTCCCAAACAATTTGTGCATATATGTGCCTGTGTGTCTGTGTCTGTATGTGTGTGTACGTGCACATTTATCCTCGAAAAGAAAAGCAATCTATCTCTTCAGATAATTTGCTGTTGTTTGCAACGTGATACAGCTAGTCCTTTTGACTTCAGTGTGAACAAACAGCCTGATCCTGTAAAATAGGCCTTTTCTCTCCCTGGAGCTTGTTCCAAGATTGCGGAACACAGGCTAGCAAAGAACATCTGCAGCAGTTAGTGGAAAGCCTAAGAATTCTTGTGAATAAATATATTGGAAACAAAGTTGGAAATTTCTCAGTGAGATATAAATTTAAAAAAAAAAAAAAAAAAAAGTAACAAATGAAATCCAGTTGAAGTACCCAGTTTCCCTGGGAGAATACAAGTCTAGCCAACCCAAGTCTAAATACATGTGTTAGTGATCACTGTACGCTGTTTCCATTTTATCATCAAAAACAATCATATCAAAATTATTGTTGTTCAATTTAGCTTCTAGTAAAGAAATGTTACACTTTTTATCCTAAGTTCAATTGCAAACCTCCTGTCTAATGATGTTAGAAAAAGATGAACCAATGGATTGTTTAAAACTTCCTCTGCAAATTTTTCCCTATCGACAGATATAACCAGAATCCTAGATGAACATTAAGTGCATCAGTAAAAGCCACCAATGACAAGCAATGCCGACCAGGTAGATTTAAGGGCTGCAACTCAAGTTTTACACCGGTCTTCTTTTCAGAATATTAGTGGTGGTAACTCATTGCAGATCAGAATCAGTGGAAAACCTTTTTATCAAAGGTTGGGATCTCTTAAGTATTTCGACTTTCACTTTTATACTCTTTTCTTAATTGTGCCTTCTTCATTTCAGTTACACGCTCACTCTCCCAGTTGTTAAGTTAACACGGTCCCCTAGAGACTGTCTTCAGTTGGGTTTTTTGATGCTTACCACTGGCAGTGTTATAAAGAAAAAGATTGGGTTATACAGATTAGAAGCTAATAGATAGAACTTACAGGCTTCGTGGGAAATACTTCACTCTGGAGGGAAGGGGGGAAAAAAAAAGGAAATATTGTTTGGCTTGATTTAGTATAGCTTTGGTACGTAGAATAAATGATTTGCAGCTGGCTTAGCCATGCACATGCTCGGGGGTGAGGAACACATGCATGTTATCAATTCATTATTTGTGCTGCAGTTCGTTACCACTTACGTGCTGGACAGCGACATCACTGTCTACCCTACATCTGAGGGTATAATATTAATGGCAAGAGATATCAAGCTGCTGGGAAGAAAGCAAAAGCTAGACTGTGGTCAGATTAACATTTGCTTGCCTGAACAGCAGAGCTTTGAAAACATGGGAAAATTTGCCTAGTGAACAAGCTGGATTTTTTTAAAAAACATAAAGCCTGCCAAGCTCCCAAACCTAAGGGGGAAAAAAGAGCTAGTGGAGAGCTTTAATTAAAGTAAATGGATAACTCTCTCCTCTTTCTTCTGAAAAAGACTTAAATACTCTATTTTAACTGTGTGCTCATATTGGCTCTTTTTCTCTACTCAAAAAAAAAAAAAAAAAAAAAGCTTAAGCAAATTTTTGCAAGTATTTTCTAGTCTTCCAGCCCTTATTTCCCCTCTTTTGGCCTATATGGTAGAGAGGAGAAAGCCTGTTCTAGTGAATACTGGCCAATATGATTCCACAAGACCTAGTGTTTCTCATAAATATGCACATATACCAAGTGTTTACTCAGTTTAGTCTACTTTGGAGCAATGTGAAGGTTGCTCCTACTCTTTGCTGTATGGGTACAGACTGCTGAAGTGACTGTACTAAGGATGCCCTCTACTGAGAAAAAAGGATAGAAGTCTAAATATGAGAGCTACATGGAATCTATACTAGCTAGTACAAGCAGTAAAAGACTGGTTGTTTTCAGGAGTGTAGAACATTGAGCTTTATTTCAGTTTTCGATTTGAGAACAGTGATGATCAACCTGTGGACAGGCTTGGCCACAGAATTATGGGTTGTAGCTTTACTACTAAATTAAACTGTGACAGGTAATGCTCCCAAACAATTTGTCTTGATTATCTTCACTGTTCAAATGCTAGAAGGGTCTTCACATAACTTCGGCTAAGACAAATTAGCAGCTTCCCAACCAATTTGTGAGTGTGGTTTGACAGTTGGCACAAGCCAGTGTGCATCTTGAGTAAGTTGGAGTCAGTCACTTTCTTTAGGGTGGCCAAGACAGCTTAATATTATAGATGCACATTACTCTTGAATAGGAGTGGACTCACTGGATTCCTGATTTTAACTGGAATCATGCTGCAAAATGATCCTAGCCAGATTCAACTTCTCAGTATAGACACAGCCTTAGAGAATAGGGATACAAAGAACCTGGTAAAATAATCTGGTTCACTCAGTAGGGTAGAGCATGCAAAACAAACTCTCACTGCTCCTTATTGATGCTCATCCAGCTCTCAAAAGCCTCCAGGGACAGAGACCTCATAATCTTCATTGGCTTTTCATTTAATTGATAATGACACCTGGTTTTCTTCAAAGCTAAAAGGCACCCTACAACAGTGCTAGTTAGCCATAGTTTTCTGGACCCAGTGGTGCAGCTACCATTTAATTCTTTGGGATGATGACATACAATTTCAGTGTTTTCTTCTTAAGATTAAAAATACTTGGTTATTTGAAAGTTTCTCATGGATTATCATTTGCAGATCTTTAATATCACATACCCATGGGAGGTATTTATTGACAAATAATAGAGCATAAGAAAATTCAGTCAGCTCTATTATCAATATAAAGACATACACAGCTTCCAAGGCTGAATCGTCTTATCCAGCACCAGCTCATAGAAGCTCAATGAGTATGTTCTGAAGATACCTAGATACCTGCATCTTTTCACTGACAAAAGAATGAGTGCAGGGTTATTAATTCCTAGTGAAATGTTTTAAAACAAGACCTGGAGAAGGAAGTGTGAGCTGTTATGACTGTTTTTGAACAATTGCTAAAAAGTCAATCAGCAAATCCTGGGTGTTTGAAAACTGCAACACCTGTAACATGTTGTTGTAATAGCTACCACTGGCCCAAACAGAGCTAGATAGCTTCCTGAAAAACATGAATAATTTTGTTCTTGCTCATCTGTGATTGCCCATTGGAATGGGCTGCCTGGGGAGGTGGTGGAGTAGCCGTCACTGGAGGTGTTCAGGAGGAGACTTGATAGGGTGCTTGGTTGCATGGTTTAGTTGATTAGGTGGTGTTGGATGGTAGGTTGGACATGATAATCTTGAAGGTCTCTTCTAACCTGGTCTATTCTATTCTATGCTATGCTATGCTATGCTATGCTATGCTATGCTATGCTATGCTATGCTATGCTATGCTATGCTTCATCATCAATATCTCTAGTGCAGTCAGCTAGCACATGGGCTGCAGACATTTAGGGGAAAGCAGTAAATTCTCTGCATGCTGGGCGAGTAGATCTGATGACCATAATAATTGTGTTCAGATGAGTCTCCTGAGGCAAAACCAAATATTCTGTCTGAATGTGGTCTACATGGTCTTCTTACTACTATGCACAAGGTGACATATATAGTGTAAGACACTACAAACCATTTATGAATGCACCAGGCTTCACTGAACCCATTCTTAAGCAATTATACAAAATATATCTTCTGATATTTCATCATCCTCTTAACTGTGAATAAGAGACAGATATAACTAGCCTTGGCCATTGTTAAGAGCTCTATTCCTGGAGCCTGAATATCCTCTACAGTAATAAGGAAAACATTTGTAATGGAAAGCAAAGCATTTGGGTTTCTTTTGCCAGAAGGAATGCAATACTGGGAAAAATATTTTTCAAATTATGTTGCCCACATACATTATTTACCAAGTTTTCTCCACACTATGAAAAGGAAGGCCTGTTTTATTCCCAATTTCTGTGTCAAAAGAAGTGTGGCCTACTCCCTCCTTTAATGTGGGAGGAGGGAGCTCACCAGCCGTTTTTTCAGTGACAAAATCTGGGAACTCTCCTGAGTACCCTCCCTTTTCAAGGATCTTTGAGGTTTTTCCGTGTCTTTTGATCCCAGAAAAGATGGAGCCAGACAGGCAAATGCTTCCCATCACTTGATGGCCTACCATTGTTATCCAGACTCCTTTGAAGCTGGGAACCTGAGGCCCTTATCTGTGCCATTGTTCCACCTTTCCTGTTAAGTTCTCTAGTCTTTCCTTTTAGAATTTCCCCTGACTTCCCTGAGCATTCAGACATGCACCAGCAGAGGAGAAAGCAAAGCCACACAGAGCCCCTGAAAGGCTGCATAGATATTTTCCCAGCATTGCCACAGAGGCAATTTCAGGGCATGGAGGAGCGGTGGTTTGTTTACATATTTCAAGAGAGTCTGCCCAAAATATAGGAAAGTGTTTTCTTGGTGACTATGACAAATCACACAGGGTACACATTGGATGGCATTCCCTGATTTCACCATCTTTTGAATGGAATATGAGCCTGGAAGCTACAACAATGGTGTGAGATTGCCAGTCCCTAGAGGCTGAGGCATCCTTTCCCTAGAGTCTCTGGTTACAAGGAGTCCTTAGATGAAGTTCAGGCATTTGGAATTCTTTCTGTGCAATTTAAAAGTTCAATGCTGAAAATTTGAAATTAAATTAGTACTGTCTTCTCCGTTCAAGGGCTTGGATTTTTCTGTATCTATATTCTGATCATGTGACACACAAATCTTTATATGTGCTTGAATAGTTGGTTACCTGATGAGGCAGCAACGATCAAGATTTAAGTAGACAGTCTCAACTTTCTTAGTAAGTGCCTAAGTTAAAAGGCTAGTGCCCCTATTTTGATGTTCTTCAGAATACTATGTAAAAAACAGAATCACAGACAACATCCATTTGAAAGAAACCTCAAAGATCATGTAGTCCAATCCTCAACCCAGCACTGAAGGGTCAGCACTAAACAATGTCCCTAAGTGCCAGGCCCATACACTGCTTAAATACCTCCATGGATGATGACTCCACCACTGACCTGGGCAGACCATTCCAATGTTGGATAACACTCTCTATGAAGAAATATTTCCTAATATCCATCCTGAACTTCCCCTGGAACAGCATGAAACCATTTCCTCTTGTCCTGTTGCTTGCCACCAAGAAGAAGTGACTGTCTCCATCCTCACTCCAACATCCCTTCAGGTAGTTGTAGAGAGTGATGAGGTGTCCTCTCATCCTCCTCTTCTCCAGACTGAACAACCCCAGCTCCCTCAGATACTCCCTGTAGGTCATGTGCTCCAGGCCCTTAACCAGCCTTGTCACCCTTCTCTGGACATGTTCCAGTACCAAAATGTCCTTCTTGTAATGAAGGGCCAAGAACTGAACATGGTATTCAGGATGTGGCCTCACCAGTGCTGAGTACAGGGGGATGATCACCTCCCTGTTCCTGCTGGCCACCATGTTTCTAATAGAATCCAGGATGCCCTTGGCTTTCTTGGCCACCTGACCACACTGCTGACTCATATTTAGTCAACTGTCAACCAATATCCCCACGTCCCTCTATGAGTCACAGCATTCCAACCACACATCCCCAAGTCTGTAACTTACCATGGTGCTATTGTGACCTGGGTGGAGAACCTGGCACTTGGCCTTGTTGAAATTCATACAGTTAGCCTTGGCCTTGGTCTAACTTGTCCAGATCCTGTTGTAAATCTTCCCTACCCTCAAGCAGATCGACACAGACACCCAGCTTAGTGTCATCTGTAGACTTACTGAGGGTGCACTCAATCCCCTCATCCAGATCGCTGATAAAGAGGACAGGCCCCAGTACTGAATCCTGGGGGACGCCACTAGTGACTGGGTGCCAGGCAGATTTAACTCCATTCACCACTACTCTTTGGGCCCAAAGAGTCTCTAAAGTATTATTTTGCTGTAATGATAATAAAAAATACCAGTAGGACAATATTTTCAGGCAAAAGCAATATCTGTTCTTTGATCAGCTGGTGTTGGTGGAAGAATAGACAAGCCTTTCAGTATAGAAATCTTTCTTCAGGTTGGAAAGAGAAGCAGCAAAAGCCTTGACACCTGGAATTGGAAATGTATAGTATATCCTTTGTTAACAATTTTGGTACTCAAAGGAGGGAGTTTTCAATACTAATAGTGCTGAAAACAAAGATATCCTTAAGAAAATCTAGGATCAAGTAAGAGAAGAAAGTGGTCATAATTGCTGGATTTTTTTATTATTATTATTTTTGCCTCAATAGCTTTTGAATTTGCCTCAATGGTTTCATGTAATTAAAAGACAACAGAGCTTCTTACTATTTTTTTTTTTTGCTGTTCTATTACTTTCCTGTATGGATATTAATATTTTTGTTCAGTAGGATAACAAAAAAGAACAAAGTATGGGAAACTGAGAACAATTTCAGTAGAACTATATGATGAAATTAAGGCACTTTTGAGAAATAACCAATTAAGCTTTTGAAAGAAGATTTTTGAATCAATATGAAATACACAAAATTCATATGGTGCATGTTATTTAATTTGGATTTTAGATAACTTTCCATCCACTTTTTGTCTTTTTTAAAATCTTTTTCTTGGGTTTGTTTTTGTTTGCTTGTTTTTTAGTTCTGGTGACCTTTTGAAACGGAAATGTCACTTTAAAATCAAAAAAATCAAAATTTTAAATTCTGCATATGTCAAAACATCCACAGGCAGCCCCTTTGTGAGCCAATAGGCTCATATTATATCTTAATATGATCACAAATAATCATACAGAATCACAGAATCACCAAGGTTGGAAGAGACCTCAAAGATCATCAAGTCCAACCTGTCACCACAGACATCATGATTAAACCATGGCACCAAGTGCCACGTCCAATCCCCTCTTGAACACCTCCAGGGATGGTGACTCCACCACCTCCCCGGGCAGCCTATTCCAATGGCGAACGACTCTCTCTGTGAAGAACTTTCTCCTCACCTCAAGCCTAAACTTCCCCTGGTGCAGCTTGAGACTGTCCCCCTTGTTCTGGTGCTGGTTGCCTGGGAGAAGAGACCAACCCCCTCCTGGCTACAACCAATCAGGTAGTTGCAGAGACAGCAATATTGTGTGGTTGTTTATCCTCACTTCAGTGTGAATATAAGAAGGGCCGGTTGGATGAGCCAGGAAATTACAGGCCTGTCAGTCTGACCTCAGTGCCAGGCAAGATTATGGAACAGGTCATTTGAGTGCAACCACACAGCACTTACAGGATGGCCAAGGGATCAGGCCCAGCCAGCATGGATTTAGGAAGGGCAGGTCCTGCCTGACCAACCTGATCTCCTTCTATGATCAGGTGACTGCCTGGTGAATGTGGGGAAGGCTGTGGATGTAGTCTACCTGGACTTCAGCAAGGCCTTCGACACCATCCCCCACAGCAAACTCCTGGCCAAGCTCTCAGCTCATGGCTTGGACAGCAGCACTCTGTGCTGGGTTAGGAAGTGGCTGGAGGGCAGAGCCCAGAGAGTGGTGGTGAATGGTGCCACATCCAGCTGGCAGCCTGTCACTAGTGGTGTCCCCCAGGGATCAGTGCTGGGCCCCATGCTCTTTAATATCTTTATTGATGATCTGGATGAGGGGATTGAGTCCAGCATCAGTAAATTTGCAGACAACACCAAGCTGGGGGCAGGTATTGATCTGCTGGAGTGTAGAAGGGCTTTGCAGAGGGATCTTGACAGGCTGGACAGATGGGCAGAATCCAAGGACATGAGATTTAACACATTCCAGTGCTAGACTCTGCACATTGGCCACAACAACCCCATGCAGTGCTACAGGCTGGGGTCAGAGTGGCTGCAGAGTGGCCAGGCAGAGGGACCTGGGGATAGTGGTTGATAGTAGGCTGAATGTGAGCCAGCAATGTGCCCAGGTGACCAAGAAGGCCAATGGCATCCTGGACTGTATCAGGAATAGTGTGGCCAGCAGGAGCAGGGAAGTCATTGTGCCCCTGTACACTGCACTGGTTAGGCCACACCTTGAGTCCTGTGTCCAGTTCTGGGCCCCTCAGTTTAGGAAAGATGTTGAGTTGTTGGAACATGTCCGGAGAAGGGCAACAAAGCTGGTGAGGGATTTGGAGCGCAAGCCCTATGAGGAGAGGCTGAGGGAGCTGGGGTTGCTTAGCCTGGAGGAGGCTCAGTGGCGACCTTATTGCTGTCTACAACTACCTGAAGGGTGGTTGTAGCCAGGTGGGGGTTGGTCTCTTCTCCCAGGCACCCAGCAACAGAACAAGAGGACACAGTCTCAGGCTGTACAGGGGGAAGTTTAGGCTTGATCTTAGAAAGAAATTCCTCACAGAAAGAGTGATTGCCCATTGGAATGGGCTGCCCAGGGCAGTGGTGGAGTCACCATCACTGGAGGTGTTTAGGAAGAGACTGGATGGGATGCTTGGTGCCATGGTTTAGTTGATTAGATGGTGTTGGATGATAGGTTGGACTCAATGATCTCAGAGGTCTTTTCCAACCTGGTTAATTTTAATTCTAATAATTTCAGTTTGTCTGTTTTATTTTTTCATGTCCACAGTCTGTGAGACAGAAATGAGTTTTCATGCTGTTTTTATAGAAATTCTTGCCTTAAAAAATGTCTGTTGTATGTGTAGGCCTCTGCAATGTTACAGCCATGCATATGCCATGTTAGAAGTCTTTCAATGGAACTT
The DNA here is from genome assembly GCA_033816785.1 of Picus viridis. Taxonomy (NCBI): domain Eukaryota; kingdom Metazoa; phylum Chordata; class Aves; order Piciformes; family Picidae; genus Picus; species Picus viridis. The sequence continues at coordinate 70,286,747 of CM066566.1, forward strand.
TTTTGTATGGAGACAGGTAATTAGTCAATGCTGAAATATTTCTCAGAAATCATCTGCGGCTGAAAAAGTTGTGAAGAAGCACATGTGGGTTTCAGAATCTGCTAATTCTGAAAGTTTCCATCTAAAACCTCAGTGTTTCTTCCTGTTCTTTTGCTTGCCTTGCTGATAGGCTACCAAGTGGATTGTTGAAGAGATGAACCTGAAGGCTGTCAGTCCTTCATTAGCTCATATTGCAGGCAGGCAAACAAGACTGATAAATATATTATTCACAGAGAATGATGCCTCTGCTTAATGTCACATGTTACAAATGCTGCAAGTAGTGTATATCCACACCATTATGCTTTAGCTTCTCTGGAGAACACCATGTCCACTTGTCAGTGGACAGTAAGTTACTTCAGAGCCCCATGAGTTTGCCTGTGTTCCCAAACCATAACATACTGAACACATGCTGACCAATCAGCACAGAAAAACCCTGTCCTTAAAACAAAAGCTAGGATTGCAACGGAGGGCATTATTTCATAAAACCACATGTCCTGTCAGAGTGTAGCCATAGCTTTGATCTCTACCCACACTGGTATTCTTTTAGCCTTAAGCCATGTTGACTATTTTAGAATAGAATAGAATAGAATAGAATAGAATAGAATAGAATAGAATAGAATAGAATAGAATAGAATTACCAAGGTTGGAAGAGACCTTGAAGATCATCGAGTCCAACCTGTAACCACAACCTCACAACTAGACCATGGCACCAAGTGCCACATCCAGTCCCCTCTTGAACGCCTCCAGGGACGGAGACTCAACCACCTCCCCGGGCAGCCCATTCCAGTGACGAATCACTCTCTCGGTGAAGAACTTTCTCCTCACCTCGAGCCTAAACTTCCCCTGTTGCAGCTTGAGACTGTGTCCCCTTGTTCTGGTGCTGGTTGCTAGGGAGAAGAGGCCAACCCCTTCCTGGCTACAACCACCCTTCAGGTAGTTGTAGAGAGCAATGAGGTCTCCCCTGAGCCTCCTCTTCTCCAGGCTAAACAGCCCCAGCTCCCTCAGCCTCTCCTCATAGGGCTTGTGCTCAAGGCCTCTCACCAGCCTTGTTGCCCTTCTCTGGACACGTTCAAGTGTCTCAATGTCCTTCTTAAACTGAGGGGCCCAGAACTGGACACAGTACTCAAGGTGCGGCCTAACCAAAGCAGAGTACAGGGGCACAATGACCTCCCTGCTCCTGCTGGCCACACTATTCCTAATGCAGGCCAGGATGCCATTGGCCCTCTTGGCTGCCTGGGCACACTGCAGGCTCATGTTCAGCTTCCCATCAACCAGCACCCCCAGGTCCCTCTCTGCCTGGCCGCTCTCCAGCCACTCTGACCCCAGCCTGTAGCACTGCCTGGGGTTGTTGTGGCCAATGTGCAGAACCCGGCACTTGGATGTGTTAAATCTCATGCCCTTGGACTCTGCCCATCTGTCCAGCCTGTCGAGGTCCCTCTGCAAAGCCTCTCTGCCCTCCAGCAGATCAACTCCTGCCCCCAGCTTGGTGTCATCCACAAATTTACTGATGATGGACTCAATGCCCTCATCCAGATCATCAATAAAGATGTTGAAGAGCATGGGGCCCAGCACTGATCCTTGGGGCACACCACTAGTGACAGGCCACCAGCTGGATGTGGCACCATTCACCACCACTCTCTGGGCTCGGCCCTCCAGCCAGTTCGTAATCCAACGCAGTGTGCTCCTGTCCAAGCCATGGGCTGCCAGCTTGGCCAGGAGTTTGTGGTTTTTTTGCAGATTGAAAGTGCCTGAATATAAGCACATTCTCACTATCATCAAAGTGACAGTAGAGAAGGCTCTGAGGAGACCTTATTGTGGCCTTCCAGTATCTTAAGGGGGGCCTACAAGAAATCTGGGGAGAGACTTTTTAGGGTGTCAGGCAATGATAGGACTAGGAGGAATGGAAAAAACTAGAAATGGTTAGATTCAGATTGGATGTTAGGAAGAAGATCTTCACCATGACGGTGGTGAGACACTGGACCAGGTTGCCCAGGGAGGTGGTAGAAGCCTCATCCCTGAAGGTTTTTTAAGGCCAGGCTGGATGTGGCTCTGAGCAATGTGATCTAGTGTGAGGTGTCCCTGCCCTTGACAGTGGGTTTGGAAATAGATGATCCTTGAGGCCTTTTCCAACCCTAACAATTATATGATTCTATGTTTCTAAAGTGGGTTTTTTAATGGATGAATAAAAAATTTGTGTGGTGCAAGCCCTGGGATGTGGTAGGAGGACAAATGGCTGTTTCATTTTGTACAAAACCAGACAGAATAATACAGAACGTCTGTAGAGAGCAGACATTGCACAGTCTTATCTGTAGCACCTTTCAGAAATAAACTCTGGATTGAACTCTTACGGGCTGACTTTGGTAGAGATAGCAGTGGAAGTTGTTTACTTGTCCACCTGCATCTCAGGAGGTTTAGCAGTGGAGCATATATTTACCTGCTGCTTGCTGGAGCAAGTCGATGCTTATAAAGAAGGCTATGAGCCCATGGCAAGTCCACATTGTGGCAGGATCTTTGCAGGACCTATGGACTCATGGAGAGTGAACCCTATGCTGGAGCAGATTTGCTGGCAGGACTTGTCATCTCACAGGGGGCCCACACTGGAGTAATCTGTTCCTGAAGGACTGCACCCCATGGAAGGGACCCAGGCTGGAGCAGTTTGTGAAGAACTATAGCCCATGGAAAGGACTCATGTGGAAGAAGTTTGTGGAGAACTATCTTCCATGAAAAGGATCCTACATTGGAGTGGAGGAAGAATGTGAAGCGTCTTCCCCTCAAGTAAGAAGGAGCAGCAGGGACAAAGTGGGATGAACCAATTGCAACCACCATCCCCTATCCCCTGTTCACCTTTTCTTAGAAGAAACCCAGAAATATCTTAGTGAAAATACTAGGTAATACCTGTTACTTTGCCAGTCAGGGACTCACACTGTGAAGCTACTACATTAAGCAAGCTGAAAACACTTTTAAGAGACATGGGCTCTAGCCATATTTATCCATGCTGTTTGCACGCAGAGAATGATTCTGATAGCTCAAAGGAGCTGGTGGGGTGTGTGTGTGGGGAGTGGGAATCAAGAAAAGCTTTCACACCTATTTTTGTCTAAATTTTCTTTTTCAAAATGGAATTAGAGCAGTTACAACTCTTACAAATCTGAAGAAAGCTTTCTGGAAATAGTTATGCAATTACATTGGATGAAACAGACCATAGCAGCAAAGAAGAAAATGGATTTAAGCCTCCAAAATGTGGAGAATCATACTCACGAAGAGTTCACTGAACTATACAGTCTAGCTCCACAACCATTAGAACTAATAAGTGTTAGTCTTATTTATTTTTTTCAGTTATCACAGAACAGGACAGAAAATGCTCTATGCATTTCAGAGAGCAAGCACATCTAGGTGATTATTGACCAGTGTTATTTGGTCTAAATCTGAGACAAAGATAAATACATGTGTTAGGAAATTCCATGATGGAGCTGTTGGTGGGCAGAGTTTATTGTCAAGTACAATGACAAATCTGTAACAGGACAAACCATAAGTATGCATGGTGTTTAAATCATAAGAATGTTTTGAATTCAACCTGACTGAACTATATATAAAAAAATCCTCTCAGAAAGGACATTATTCCAGCTATTTATGAACTCATGGTGTATAGGGTTTATTTTAGTCAAGCAGATGAAATGCTCTAATTCAGGGCACAACAAATGAAACATTTATGTATACAAGACAAATGATTCTTAGTTCAGGCAACATCTCTGTTTCTTGTAGTGCACAAGGATGAGGGAAGCTGCCACTGTGTGCTTGGGGTGTAGCTGCAAAAGCACAGAATCATAGAATCACCAAGGTTGGAAAAGACCTCAAAGATCATCAAGTCCAACCTTTCACCCAACACCTCATGACTACTAAACCATGACTTCAAGTGCCACGTCCAATCCCCTCTTGAACACCTCCAGGGATGGTGACTCCACCACATCCCTGGGCAGCACATTCCAATGGCTAACGACTCTCTCGGTGAAGAACTTTCTCCTCACCTCGAGCCTAAACTTCCCCTGGTGCAGTTTGAGACTGTGTCCTCTTGTTCTGGTGCTGGTTGCCTGGGAGAAGAGACCAACCCTCACCTGGATAAAACCTCCCTTCAGGTACTTGTAGACAGCAATAGGGTCTCCCCTGAGCCCCCTCCTCTCCAGGCTAAACAATCCCAGCTCCCTCAGCCTCTCCTCAGAGGACTTGTGCTCAAGGCCTCTCACCAGCCTCCTTGCCCTTCTCTGGACACATTCAAGAGTCTCAATGTCCTTCTTAAATTGCATGAACAGGTCAAACAAAATGTAAAACCTATTTGCAAAAACTTATGCAACTTGACCAAGAACCTTATAATTTAGTCCTGTAAGGTTTACAAGAGAAGGTATATTTCCTGACTTGAGAAAGATGGAAGTTGTAGGAAACATAATATAATTTTCCTCCCAGCAAGCGGTCACTCAACTTTCTCTCAGAAGTCTCCATCAAGAAAATATTAATAACTCTCCAAGAACCTTATTTACTGCACAGTTAATTTCTGAACAAAATGCTAGGGTAGTGGGAAGTGGATGTACCACCATCTGCCAGATGACAAGGGCACAGCCACCCTCACTAGATTGGATAACAGGGTTTGACACAAACAGGGTTTGAGAAATAGTGGAAAAATTAATAACTGATCTATGCAACAACATTTCCTGGTAAGAGGGAAGCTGTAGCTTCACACAGCCTCCAAGGATGGGATGACATGTGCCAAGGGGTGGCAGAGGAGCAAATGGAGTCCTGAAGGACCTTAGCCTTCCTCCCTCTCACTTCTCTGGGGAGCCTCTCCCATTGCCTTACAACCTTACAACAGTGAAGAAATTTTTTCCCAATGTCCAACCTAATCCTTTCCTGGAACAACTTAGGGCCATTTCCTCTTGTCCTATCACTTGTTACTTGTGAGAAGAGACCAACACGCACTTCACTACGACCTCCTTTCAGGTAGTTGTAGGGAGCAATATGCTCTCCTCTGAGCCTCCTTTCCTCAAACACTTTTCACATTATTTGTGTTCTAGACCCTTCACCAACTTTGCTGCTGTTCTTTCAACGTGTTCCAGCACCTAAATGCCCACTAAGTTGGTCACCTTTCACAGAAGATGCCATTTGTCTAGCAAGACCTGCTCTTCATGAAATCATGCTGACCTGCCCCCACTCACCTGGTTGCCCTGTGTGGGCCACATGATGGCACTCAGGATGATCTGCTCTATGACCTTCCCTGGCACTCAGCTCAAACTGACAGGTCTATAGTTCTTCAGATCCTCCTTCATTCCCTTCTTGTAGATGGACATGACATTTGTTAACCTTTCCTGGCACCTTCCTGGCTAGCCAGGACTGCTGATAAATGTTTGAAGGTTGTTTGATGAGCACTTCTGCCACCTCCCTCATTATCCTTAAGTGGTTCTCACTGGCCCCATAGACTTGTGTGTGTGTCTAAACAGTGTAGGTGTAGGTTTGGTTTAGGATAAGAACAGATGCACGATGATTCTCCCAAGGACAGAAATGCCTACAGGAAATTCTGTGGAACAGTGTTGCCGTTTATTAGTATTTAAAACTTGAATGGTATCTGCCTCTTTTATTAATTTTATTGTATTTATTCAGATTTCTTGTGAATGAACCCTAGAATTATTTCTTTTTCCAAAACTTATATCCAGCTAATATTTTTCATACCTCCAAATAAAGGCAAACATTCCGACTCCATCAGGTACATTTTAGACAGTAGGAAATCATTGCAGTATTATCTCTGGCAAGTTTTCTCTACTCAAATGCCTACTTCTGCAAAACTTAAGGGAAACAGAAATTTTCTATGAAAATGCAACAACACTGACAAATGGAGCTGTCTGTAATGAAATGCATATTTTAATACATTTTACTGTTTAATGTTTTGGGCCTTGGTATCTTCAACCACCACCGTAACTTATTTACAAAGTACATTTACAGATTCTGTAATTTGATTGAGAGTGATGCATTTCACATATGAAGACAGGTAAATGATTGAAGCACAGATCTAAGGATTTCCAATTCAGCAATTTAAACTGGAAATAAAGGTGCTGTGATCTGTGGTTTCCAACAAGGGGGATTCTGTAGCAGATTAGCCAGGGATTCACAGCTTGCTTCTCTGTCTGGTACCTTCCCAGATGCTGTGACTATAATTCAAGCAGCTCTTGGCTCAGAGAGAGCTAGGGGCCTTTCTCTCTCTTGTGTGTTCCACTTTTCCATGTCTCTTGTGAAATTCAGTTCTCTTGAGCTCCCCCCCCCCCCCTTGGTCCAGGTGCAAGGCCCAGGTGTAGTTGGTCTGCTAGGGCAAGCTCTTCAGCTGCTACTATGGAAGCATTTGGATCTTGTTGCTATCTGGGTGAGAACAAGTTGCCTACCTTCTCAACTGGTTTAAATACTGTCCAAAGACAATTAATGCCCTTTGGTAACAGAGAAACCTGATAATTGAGCCTGTGGGGTGAGGCTTACCCAAACATGGCCAGGAGCACACACAGATCACAGCTGTGTTACAAGGTTAATTACATGTGCTATATATTTGCCTGGACCATCCAGACCCCAGGAAGCATCCAGGTTTGCACACTCACAGGTGCTTAACCCATTGTCTGGGTTAGGGCATGTTTTGGGGTTTGACCCTTCAGGACACTGTAGTAGATCATATCAAGGGTCTTTGAATTCCAGTTTTCTCTGTCATATTGAAAATGGGAATAAACCACAATATTTCCATTAATATTTTAAAAGGTAAGTATTTTTGTCAGTTACCTATGTACCTCACTGCCTGTCAGTTTAGTATCTCTGATACTCTGCTGTGGCTTGATTTGCTCTGTCATGATCCATTCCATAAGAAGCTGATGAACACTGATAACAAGTCAGCACGAAAGGTCTTTGCACTTATTTTGTCTAGGTATGTTGAAGAGCTTCACTTTTAAGAATACACTTTAAGAGAGATCTCTAATATGTATCATTGAATAATAACTGGAAAATAGTTTATTTAAAGATATATTTCTGTCAGTTGTCAAATTAATCACCAACAAGCTTCCACAGTGTTCTGCCACATTGCAGTAACTGAGTGGTTTTGAGCCAGAAAGTAATTCCAAAATCTTATTTTCTTTTTTGCCTACATGCAGGGAACTGAATCAGGAATGGAGGAATGGATTTCCCCAGCCAGACCAGACACAGCACTGAGCTGATCTCCTTCCTTCTGGGGCTCATTCTTGCAAAGCTGAGTTGGAGTGTAAGAGAGGAGAACAGATACAGATTGGGGTTTCTTCAGATCACACACTATCACAGTATCACAGTACATTAGAGGTTGGAAGGGACCTCAAAAGATCATTGAGTCCAACCCCCTGCCAAAGCAGGATCACTTAGGGTAGTCTGCACAGGAATGCAGCCAGGTGAGTTTTGAAAGTCTCCAGAGGAGACCTCACAACCCCTCTGGGCAGCCTGTTCCAGTGCTCTGTCACCCTCACTGTAAAGAAGTTTCTCCTCATGTTGAGCAGAAATATTCTATGTTCAAGCTTGAACCTGTTGTTTATTATTATTGCACAACACTGAAAAGAGCTTAGCCCCCTCCACTTGACACCCACCCCTCAGATATTTATATACATTGATGAGATCCTATCTCAGTCTTCTCTTCTGAAGACGAAACAGCCCAAAAGGATTTTAGTCTCTCTTCATAGGGGAGATGCTCGAGTCCCCTAATCATCCTCATGGCTCTCCATTGGATTCTCTCCAGCAGGTCTCTGTCTCTCTTGAATTGGGGAGCCCAAAACCAGACACAGGATTCCAGGTGTGGCCTCACCAGGGCAGAGTAGAGAGGTAGAAGAACCTCCCTAAACCTGCTGGACACACTTTTCCATTGGTTCTCTTTGCCACAAGGGCATGTTGCTGTATCACAGAGAACTTGCTGTCCACTAGGACTCCAAGGTCTTTCTCCATGGAGCTGCTTTCCAGCAAGGTAGCCCCTAACCTGTACTGGTTCCTGTTGTTATTCCTCCCTAGATCCACACAGACATTTAAATTCAGTGAAGTAAGGAGTAAGTCTCTCCATCCTACACCTAGTACAGATCTGTTATGATAGATCAATGATGAAAATGGTGAGAAGGCAAATGGGTGTGGGAGTGTGTGTGTGGTTACTGCAGTACTTGCCATCTTGTGACAACTCACTGAAGGTGAGATAAGAAACAAGAAATATTATTGTGAACTTTCTTTATCCTGTAGAGTTGGGAGGCTGTTTACTTCCACTTACTTTGTGGCTATATATCAGGGATTTCTCAATATCTGAATGGAAGCAAACACACCTTTTTATGTCATCTTTGTCACCTCATTTTGGATGCATATGCAGTATCCATGGAGCTTGAGAAGCAAACATGTGAACAATCTTGACCAACAGGTGAACTAAACAAAGAAGATGCCAAAGCAGGAAGACAGCTTTCCTCTCTGTAAAAATATACATGCACTGATCAGCATCGGAGAGAGTAGGACCATGAAATTTCTGATGGAGTGTAGCAAGTAAAAACAGATTAAACAAAGAGAATGAACAGGACTGAGAGGGAAGGGAAGGGAAGGGAAGGGAAGGGAAGGGAAGGGAAGGGAAGGGAAGGGAAGGGAAGGGAAGGGAAGGGAAGGGAAGGGAAGGGAAGGGAAGGGAAGGGAAGGGAAGGGAAGGGAAGGGAAGGGAAGGGAAGGGAAGGGAAGGGAAGGGAAGGGAAGGGAAGGGAAGGGAAGGGAAGGGAAGGGAAGGGAAGGGAAGGGAATGTGGAAGGGTATTAATTTTAATTTAGGAGCTTTCTTCAATATGATGTCTATGTAGCTTGATAAAAAATGGATAAAATTAAGGGAAAAGGATAGACACCTACTATTCTAATTGCTGCTCCCAAGGTAGTTTTTCTTGTTTATCCACTGATAATCTAACATCAGGAAGGTGCAGTCTGCCATTATCTGGGTCCACCTAGGCCCCACTAAGAGCTTTAAGGGCTCCACATGCTCTTTGGATGAAAGAAACATGCTAAATAGAATTTCTGTTCTGTTGTCAGCTTACTGTCAGTGTGCTAACCACACAGCATCTCCCTTCTTCTGTCAACATCCTAGACACTCAGCTAATCAGCACACATGGGCAATGTCATTATGTCAAATGAAAGTAATCATTGGTTTGATGAAATCTCATTTTTCGTTTTCTTTTCCAAGGGGCTTGGGTAGCATTTGTGTGCCTGTCCTCCTCAGCTTGACTGCTTTAGATGACAGACAGACACCACTTCCAAGCAACAGCAATCTGAGCATTTGCAGGTGAATAAAACCAGGAACCAAAAGAGTTTTCAACTAGGTAGTGAGGCTTAGTGGCTTACTGAATTTAGGTGCCTATAGGATTAAGAGAGACTGGGAATTGAGTGGCTTTTTAGGATCCTAAATCCCAGCATAAGCAGGATTTTTCAGACTGGATCCCATTCAGCATTTTTATCATCCAGTATCTTAAATGATACAATTCAAATAATGATTTAATTGTTCTTCCACTTTATGTGTCTCCTTAACAGACAGTTTTTGCTAGCTTTCAAGCTTAGAAATACCTCTGAAAATGCCTAAATACATTTTCTGCTGCTGGGTTTAAAGATCAGATTTTGACAGTTAAGGCCCACAACATTTGGTTAAAATGTTTCCAGCACAACTGTATTTCTTTTCAAATCAGTGATTATTTTGAAGTCACATTGTGAATAGAGTTGCTGTGAAGCATTAACTCAGAACTTTACAACAGCATTCACCTTATTTGACACATTCTAGCGCTGTTGCAACCTCCGATAACACACAAGAGAGGAAGGGAGGGGATGAGGGGGAGAAAGACATGCCAGGGAATGAGCATCAAGTGCTTGCACAAACCTTTCTTTCAGTTCAAGTATGTAAAGTGAGATAAATGGTCAAACTGCAGACACTGCATGCAGCAGGAGCCAAAGGCTGCTCCCTGGACTGGCAGCTCGAGAGACCGTCACCACCAGATCGTCTCAGCAATTACCAGCTCAGAAATGTCCTTCCATTGATTGTGACGGACGTAAACCAGCTGCATCCCAATAGGAAGAGAACAGAGGGAGGAAGAGCCAGACAGCAGGATACAAACAGCACCAAACACTGGGACCAGCTGCAGCCTGCAGGTCACACTTCCATGTCAACAAAAAAATTGTTATTTGATATTTGCCAAACACTGAAGTAATTCATCACAAGGTATAAGTGGATCTATAACGTCTGAGATTGCCTGTTGAAGATTAGCTGGACATATCGTGTTTCCAGTGAAGCAACTTAAATGGGAAACAAAATAGCCTGAACCTCACAGGCAAGGCACTTATTCATTCTCTGCAGTAGGAAGGTTCCCATGCTGGTCAGCTTCAGCCATGTAGTTTAGGAAACCCTCATGCCAGAATATTTGTATGCATGGAGGATGGTGCTACAGCAAGACAGTGCCAGCCTGTCAGAATTCAGCTAATGTGAAGGTCTGATCAAATGTGCACATCTGTCTTCATCTAATCTAGATCCTGTATAGAACAAAATTACAGTGAATCACCAACTGAGAGCGGAAGAACTTGATTATTGCTTAAACATGGAGATAAACTGGCAACAAACGTTTCGCTGCTGGAGAGCAACACTAAAAATATCTGCTTTCCCCTGCAGATGTTCTTCAAATGGACACCAGGCTTCTTGCCTGTCAGAAGGGCACTTCCAGAAAGGCAGAACTACAAGTTGTCTGCACACACATTCTGTACTTGCTTTGCACCACTTCAAGATTTTACAAAAGAACAGAAAAAAGCCTTTAAAATACACACTACAGAGGGAGGTCCCACACAAACTTTGCGGAGAGAAGAAATTATGCCACATATTCCAAAGCGGAGATGAAAACAAGAGGCTGGAAATGGCTTGTAATTTTTGGTTTACTACTTTTTAGCACATCTAACTCAATTTATAGCTGGTCCAATTGTATCTAAAAAGCAAATAAATATTAATTCAAGCCAAAAAGTGACCCAGAAACTGTAATGACTGATATTCCTATTCCATGACCTCTGACTGTCCATATCCCGGTTGGATTCCAGTACTGCTATGCATTGACTCAGGTCAAGAGTGATGCTTAGGTGGCGACTGTGGAATGAAATAGTTCTGACAGAGGACTGCAATACTGTCCCTACTATTGTCCCTTCAGAACTGCCATTTCCTGCTGCAAGTATGAAGAGGCAATAAGATAGCAAGTTATGTACATTTCCATAGTCATTATGCTGTAACTAACCCAGAGAGTGCTTCTACAACATGCTATGTCACAGAATTTCCTCAGTAATTACTTCAGGATCTACCCATAACTATTATACAAAAGCCATAAACGTGCCTCTAGAGAATGAGTAATTACAAGAGGTTTTAAATAACACAATTAAGTGTTTAAAATAATAAAATATTTCAAGGTCACAGAGTGATGAGAAAGAACATTATGCAGTGCTCTCCTTCTTGTCACAACACTCCTTCTAGCACTGTGCAGGATTCATTACATGGCCTTCGCAGAAAATCTTTCTCCATATCATAAAGGGCAACATTCATAGTATCATAGTATCAGTAAGGGTTGGAAGGGACCACAAGGATCATCTAGTTCCAACCCCCCTGACATGGGCAAGGACTCCTCACACTCAATCAGGCTGGCCAGAGCCTCATCCAGCCTGGTCTTAAACACCTCCAGGGACAGGGCCTCAACCACCTCCTTGGATAACCCATTCCAGGGCTTCACCACTCTCATGGGGAAGAACTTCCTCCTCACATCCAGCCTGAATCTCCTTACCTCCAGCTTCATTCCATTCCCCCAGTCCTATCACTACCTGATAGCCTGAGAAGTCCCTCCCCAGCCTTCTTGTAGGCCCCCTTCAGATACTGGAAGGCCACAATGAGGTCACCTTGGTGCCTTCTCTTCTCCAGACTGAACAGCCCCAACTCCTTCAGTCTGTCCTCATAGGAGAGATGCTCCAGCCCTCTGATCAACATTCAATTCCCTTTTTCCTTTTGCTTAGTGTGCACATTTGAGTTACAAGTTTGCTGCTGCAGCAAACACAAGACTCAGGTTTGTGTACAACTTCCTTCACCCATTGAGGGTGTAGGTGTTTTCTGCAAGCCCAGTTCTTGTTCAAGGCTGGGTGCTATGGAAGTTTTGTACCCAAGCAGCCTGTGCTCTAATTCCTCCCATTCCACTTTTCCATTTCTAGTATCCTTCTGCAAAATTTCCTCTCCACCTACTAATCCTTACCTCTTCTACCCCAGCTCACTAGTTCCCCATTCTCTTTAGCATTTCTGGAGCATATAATCTGTTTTTGTTGTTGCTGTTTTGGGTTTGGGGTTTTTATCTTGTTGTTGGTTTTGTTGTTGTTTGGGTTTGGGCTTGGGCTTTTTTTCTTCAAAGCTACATTTTTGCTTGAACAGCTGTGATGAAAATGCAGCTTTAAAAGATTTTGAGATTCGTCAAGACATTGAATCTTTGTGATCATAAGGCAAGTTTTTCATGGATTCATAAGTCACAAGGTAGTGAATTCCAGAGGTCATCACTGGTAACTCTAATGCACAAAATTAACGAATGGTACTATTCAGTCAGTGTGGACTCCAAGACCTCAATTTATACATTCATAGAATCATAGTATCATAGAATCAGTCAGGGTTGGAAGGGGCCACAAGGATCATCTAGTTCCAACCCTCCTGACATGGGCAGGGACTCCTCACACTCGATCAGGCTGGCCAGAGCCTCATCCAGCCTGGTCTTAAACACCTCCAGGGATGGGGCCTCAACCACCTCCCTGGACAACCCATTCCAGGGCTTCACCACTCTCATGGTGAAGAACTTCTTCCTCAGGTGCATTCCCCTCCTGTCATTCTGCTGTGACAGAATCCATAGTATTTTTCTTGAAGTATTAAAGATACATGACTCCATTATTTTTCATGGGAACAGTGACAAAATGCAGTACTTTTATACCGCAGTATCAGTTCTTCTGTCAGACTGCAGGGGTGGAGTTCACGTATCCTGCTGCAGACATCTAAACCTACAGATGGACAAGTCTGAATACAGTAGACAGAAAGAAGCAACACAGAAGTCAGGAATCAAGCAAAACTTTTTTTTTAACTTTTTTTTTTTTTCCCCCACCACAATTGTCCTTCAATAAATTTGGAATGATCCATTTTTACTGAGAATAAAGATCAGTGCTGACAGTTCAAATGTCTGGTACAGCTGTTTCCTCTGTACAGGTCCTGTCACCACTGCTGGGAAAACATTGCCAGAACCATTTGTTTGGTATGAAGAGGAAGAAGGACATGCCTGTTCTGTGTCATTTTTTAAAATTATTTTTATTTTATTCTTTTTTTTAGTTGTTTTTAATAGAATCATAGAATCAGTCAGGGTTGGAAGGGACCACAAGGATCATCTAGTTCCAACCCCCCTGCCATGGGCAGGGACACCACACACTAGATCAGGCTGGCCAGAGCCTCATCCAGCCTGGTCTTAAACACCTCCAGGGACGGGGCCTCAACCACCTCCCTGGACAGCCCATTCCAGGGCTTCACCACTCTCATGGGGAAGAACTTCTTCCTCACATCCAGCCTGAATCTCCCCACCTCCAGCTTCATTCCATTCTCCCTAGTCCTATCACTACCTGATATCCTGAGAAGTCCCTCCCCGGCCTTCCTGTAGGCCCCCTTCAGATCCTGGAAGGCCACAATGAGGTCACCTCGGAGCCTTCTCTTCTCCAGACTGAACAGCCCCAACTCCTTCAGTCTGTCCTCATAGGAGAGGTGCTCCAGCCCTCTGATCATCCTTGTGGCCCTTCTCTGGACCCCTTCCAGCACATCCACATCCCTCCTGTAATAGGGGCTCCAGAACTGGAGGCAGTACTCCAGGTGGGGTCTCACCAGAGCTGAGTAGAGGGGAAGAAGCACCTCCCTTGACCTGCTGGCCACACTTCTCCTGATGCAGCCCAGGATCTGATTGGCTTTCCAGGCTGCAAGTGCACATTGAGAGCTCATGTTGAGCTTCTCATCCACCCGCACCCCCAAGTCTCTCTCCTCCGGGCTGCTTTCCAGCCAGTCAGTTCATCTCAAATAAAGCATCTCAAATCTCATTGTACAGCAGCATCTCAAATCTCATTGTACAGTCAGTTCATCTCAAATAAAGCAAACTGTTTATCCAGGCAAGCAAAGTTTTGTAGGTCAGACAAATTTACTATCTGATGGTAAATGAATTAAGTAGAGAATAAGATTTTCCTTCCTTTTTTTCCTCTTCTCAGGGCTGCTCTCCAGCCAGTCACTGCCCAGCCTCTCTTATTCTACCAAGAGCAGTACCAAGGCTTGTCAATACACATCTACCTGAAACGGAAACTCTAACAAGCAAGAACTGATGGATAAGCAGTCAGCAAATTTTCAAGTTCCCTTCTGATAAAATTCCATCTTTCAACATCTTTTTTTGAGAGTTAGTTTTCCACTGGAGTAACAGAGAAGTGGTGAGGAACATGCCCTATTGTCAAACATAAATGTTTAACTGACAGTAAGGCTAATTTTGATTACATTGCATGTAAAACTAAAAGAAGAATTAATTTTTACTTTTTGTTTTGTTTTGTTTTAGAAGCAGTGTACTTATCAACAGCCTCTTAAGGTAATGTAGCTATCCAGTTATATTTAACAGAAGCCAGCTTAGACACAGCAGAGAAAATTCCTGCCTTAGAAGTCAGATATCTTAGTTAATAAGCAAAGACATGAAGGAACGAGCCCGACATGAAACTTCCAAGAGATACTGTCAGGACGAGGACTCATCTCAGCAGGATCCCAGCAAGAGAAACCACCAGTGAAAGTAGCATGCAAGAGTTTGCCATCACCAAGCTCTCAGCATGACAGAAAGGAACAGAGCAGAGCAGGACTTTGCCCTGCCTGGAGGAGATGTGAACTTCTGATCATAAATAAAAGGAGGATGAGTGACAACTGTTTAAATCTATTTCCTTTATCACAGCTGGTGGTCTCACAATTAGCAAAGCTTAGGGCAATTGCAGGACTTAAATCTCCTCCCTTCTACATTTTGTGGGTTATTTAGGTATTACTTTACATTAGTGCAATACTCCAGCACTTTTCAGGCTGAAATGACTTTTCAGGCTGTGTGCTGAGGTCTCTGTCCTGCAAGACTATCCGTGGAGTCAAACCAGAGAAGTTTGCGCACAGGTGAGGGGCCACACTGGGGATAGGGGTGCCCATGACGAGGATGTTCAAAGACAGTAAAGAAAGACAGCTGCTGCCCAGGAAAATGAATGCCAGCTGAAAGAAGGGATTAACCCTTAAATTCACAAAGGCAAGAGGAGCTTTTTTATTGACAAACAGAATAGAGAAGGGATTGATTTTAACACACCTGACACCTGAGAGTGCAGTGCAGCACCACAAAAACAATCAACATCAGCTCTGAAATAGGTAAGAAAGTCTACCCATGACAAGCCTGTTACAAAATTTGGGACCTCTATTTCTGCTGAAGGTTCCCCATGGAAAACAAAAACAAACAAACAAACCAACAACCATCAAACTAAGAAGTTGATCTTGATTTTTTTTTCTTAGAATGACAGAGGGATAAACAGGGGCTGTGTCATCCTGAGTTATTCACATCTTTCAACACTTTGAAAGAACATGTAGCATTATTTGTACTGTTTGCATTGGTGATGTGTGCTTATAGTATCCAAATTCCCTCAGAGTCATGCTGTGTGCTGCACATATGCCACAGAAGCCAGAGACTCTCCTCACCATCCCAGGAAGGAGTTTCTAGTCAAAATCAACAGGCAAAGGGTATGAAAAGAAGACATGAACACGGAGTTGAAATATCCTTGTTTGCAGCAAGGCAGCAGTTAGCAACATGGGACACGCTGAGATAAACTCCACCCAAACATATTCTTGCTCAGGTTTACCAGGATTTTTTCCCAGGTCTCAACCCACTGCTTTAGTTGGGAAGCCAGGTCTTCAAAACTGAACAGCCCCCTTTCCTTCCTTTCAACAGCTGGACTGGAAGGACTGTCCACTTCTAACTAATAACACAATATTTAAGGTTCATTTATGGCTTGTGGGAAGTGGCAGAGAGCAGGAGGAATAGGAGAAAAAACTCTGTCTTCCCATCAACATACTCATTTCAAACCCCTGTCAAAAATCTGCTCAAATGGAGGTGTGGGTGAGCTTAACTCACTAGCAGATAGCTCGGATGTGCCCACTTTAGGTGATGCAATCTCCAAATACCTGTCTTTTCTCATGAATTCATGTCATAGCCTCTCTCGTTTCTTGTCCTCACAAGCAAAAATCAGGAATAAAAGATTTCCGTGTTCCACAGGGTGCTGTGAACACAGACATAAAAGGTACTTGAATTCCATGTGAAGGGAATCATCCTTCTGTCCTGCAAGAAGTATTTTTGCAAAAAGTGCCTGACTGCAACTAATTTTAAGCTGAGCTTTCTTTAAAGTGTCAAAATGAGTGTATAAATACCTTTCAGCAGAACACTCAGCACACATTGTCCTTTATAAAGGACAGCTTCTTCCTGTGTTGGGATTTTAAAACTTCCTCAAAAAACATAACCTGCCCTTCACCACCCCCACCCCCAGACTCTTATCCAGAGTCTCTGCCTCGTGCCTAACTAAGCAGTGTTGTATTATGATTACCATAGCGACTGCAACCCAACAGCTGCCTTGACATTTCATCTTCTACTGCTTTTAGAATGCTTTCTTTTGCCAAGGAAAACTTTTCTCAATTATTTAATTTTTTTTCACTACACACTCTTCACACCACTTGCAAAATAAACATTTAGAAAAAAAACACACGAAATCAGCAGAAGCTGCCTTAGTTTTTATTGCTTTTATTCTCCTTGCAAGTGATTTTAAAGGTTTCTGAGGCTGTACGCTTAAAAGCTTACACTTTGTTTTGCAGATAAACTGGTGGTTGTGCACTACTGTGTAGGGCCACTATGGTGAGCAGGAGCCACCTCCAGACCCCAGGAACCTGGCCCCACCCAGCCTCCTTACAGGGAGAAATGAAGCCTGTCCTCATCCTCCTATCTGCTCAAATCTAGCCATCCCACTTAGTCACCTCCCCATTTTGCTGTTCACTATTCCACCAGTGCTTTCAGCATTCAGCTTTATCAACCACATGCACTTCCCATGAAGCTTTAAGCCTTTTGTCACTTCTTTCTTTTGAGGAGGTTAAGAGCCTTTTCGCTCCTGCCCTAAAAGAGGGAAGCATGATGAACCACTTGGTTGATGAAGAAGCCACCATTAGGGTTTTGGGAATGCCAAAGAGGGTGCATCAGGGAAGGACCACAGTCCCCCACTGGTGACACAGCCACAAGTACTAGGACCTGAAGTTGTGACATTTCCCTGTATGACAGAGATAAGAAAGTATCATACAGATTTTGAGTAGGTACAGATGTGCTCTGCTAACTGACAATTCATTTCAGTGCTACTCCAGCAGTTTTTAATCAGCTAAACTGCTCTCCCCTTTCTTTTCCAAAAGGAGAGGAGGGCATAGTTTTCCTTTGAGCAGCCTGGGAAGTGTGAGAAAGCACCTGCTCTTTCAAAGTGCTTGTCCCCAGGTTCTGCATTTGAGCATGTATTAGGTGGTCTAGTGCCAGGAAAGTGTGGGATGGAGACATGCTGGGTCATGGAAGTGTGACCAGGATATATTGAAAAGTGATTGATTCAAAATCCCACTAGGTTGGATTATCTGCAGTTTGGCCAAGGCAGGAGATGCAGGATGTTTGTGTGTGTGTGTGTGTGTGTGTGTTGAATGGATTTTAACAATGGTAGGGATAAGGTTAACTCTCACAGCTGTTTGGACTGAGAAAGATTAGGATTTAAAATGAAAGCTTCAGATTATTTTTTTAACAAGTTTTCTTTAACTATGAGATGTAATGACAAATTAGAATTAACAACCCTTATCTGAAAAGCATGTGTGTTTAACATGAGGAAGAAGGAAAACACCTTCAGAAGCAGTCAGCTTCCTGTCTGAAATCTAGCTGATGGCTCACAGAACAGATCTCAAATATGTATATATATATATATATATATATATATATATAATCCCCACAGTTAAAAGTCATCTATTTTAAAAGACAAGTGTTTGTGCACATGAGGAACACTGTACTCAAGCATTCAGTCTTTGTGATCCATATGGATTTCATCAACTTGTTTGCCAGGAATTTAGGAAAAACAAACTTTATTCATGTTCCTTAGAGAAATGAATTCAGTTCGTAGTCTGAGCAAAAAGAAATACAGCTTGGGAACAAAAAACCCCGGACATTCCTGGAACTGGAAGGTCAGCGAGCCAAAATAATTGATCCACTTAATATGTGAAACGAGTGAATTGCAACTGCATCTTCATCAGCACTAGAAGTACACAGTTTCTGCTTAGAAAGTGGTTTCATGTCACATCCCATAAAGGGCCCCCAAACTTGAAATGCTTTCAGAAACCCCACCAGGATCCAGGCACTCCCATTGCCCTGAGAATACCACTAACTCCAAATCCTGGGCTTACTTTTCCGCTCACAGGGTCACAGGATCACAGGATGTCAGGGGTTGGAAGGGACCCAAAGAGACCATCGAGTCCAAACCCCTGCCAGAGCAGGACCATACAATCTATGCTCTATTGCTCTCTACAACTACCTTAAGGGAGGTTGTAGACAGGAGGAGGTTGGTCTCTTCTCCCAGGCAACCAGCACCAGAACAAGAGGACACAGTCTCAAGCTGCACCAGGGCAGGTTTAGGCTGGATGTTAGGAAGAAGTTCTATACAGAGAGAGTGATTGCCCATTGGAATGGGCTGCCCATGAAGGTGGTGGAGTCATGATCACTGGAGGTGTTCAGAGGGAGATTTGATGGGGTGCTTGGTTGCATGGTTTAGTTGATTAGGTGGTGTTGGATGATAGGTTGGATGTGATGATCTTGAAGGTCTCTTCCAACCGGGTTTATTCTATTCTATTCTATTCTATTCTATTCTATTCTATTCTATTCTATTCTATTCTATTGAAGAAATTTAGAAGGAAACAATTTGGAAGGAAGGAAGGTATTTGGAAGGAAGGAATTTGTAAGGAAAAAGCAAAAGAGAAGAAGGGAGGGAAGAAGGAAGGAAGGAAGGGAGGGAAGAAGGGAGGGAGGAACTCGGAAGGAAGGAAGGAAGGAAGGAACTAGGAAGGAAGGAAGGAAGGAAGGAACTCGGAAGGAAGGAAGGAAGGAACTCGGAAGGAAGGAAGGAACTCGGAAGGAAGGAACTCGGAAGGAAGGAACTCGGAAGGAAGGAAGGAAGGAACTCGGAAGGAAGGAAGGAAGGAAGGAAGGAAGGAAGGAAGGAAGGAAGGAAGGAAGGAAGGAAGGAAGGAAGGAAGGAAGGAAGGAAGGAAGGAAGGAAGGAAGGAAGGAAGGAAGGAAGGAAGGAAGGAAGGAAGGAAGGAAGGAAGGAAGGAAGGAAGGAAGGAAAGATACATCATTAGGTTCTTAAGCCTAAAGGCAGCTCTTTTGGTAAATATTTCCATGAAACACGGCATCCTGACCAGAGCAGAGTAATTTAGCCTTTTCTTCACAAGATTTAACATTTTTTTCAGAAGCTGCTGTGAAAAAAAAATAATGAAACCACAATTATTCTTCAGATGATGCTGAGAAAAACATCCCTAGCTGATCTATTCTTAGAAAATGAACCTGATGTATTTAAGTGTGCACAGCCTGGTGCTGTCAGGGAGGTAGGGACTGTTCCCTTCTGTCTCTGCTGGAAAGGCCCCAGCAGTGTTTCCTCTGTCCGTTTCTCTGAGAAGTGCAAAGGGACCAAATCACATGAGCAAATCCATGGTTACCCCTGTTTAGCATTCAGATGATGACACTTGGCTTGCCTTTCTCATGGCAACAACCACCCTCAAATGCATTCAACTCCTTGGCTGCCCATCTCTCAACTAGTCTTCAGATGGCTCTTGGATACACACTCAGAAAATGAAAAATCCCATGTGACATGGGTTAATTTTTATGTCAATGATGACTGTAGCTGTTTACTTTTTAAACAGATGCGATATATACAGTGTAACTGGCTGAGTGCACAGCCAAAACCAGACCACAGGAAATCTCTTGGACAGTCAGGAAGGCAGAATTGTTACCATAGGTCTGCATTACAGTTAAAAAAAAAAAAAAAAAAAAAAAAAAAAAGTAAAAAGAATTGTGAAATCTCAAGAAGAAAAGTTAATGCTACCAAATAAAACCCACAAAAAACCACAAATGGCTGGTTTCTAAGAAGAGACATCTATTAATAGCACAGGCACATAAATAACTCTTTCCATTTTATCTGAAGGACTATTGTGGCTTTTCACCCCTGGTTTTCTATTTATTTTTTTCCAAGAAAGTAAAGAAGACTCTGTAATACCAAGCAAATAAACTAGCCTAATATAAAATGCTTGCTGGAGATAAGAAAGCACGCTAGGCTATTTACTGCTGCATTTTTACCTCTTGCTTTGGTTCTCCTTTCGGTCTGTATTAACACCGGCATTAAGCGGACAGCTTGGGGTCAGACTACAATACCGAAAGCCAGTCACGTATAAGGGAGTATCAAACTATTAATTAAGGATGAGCTACGAGTTTTGGTTGAGGCAGTTGTGCAGAGAGTAGAGATCAGTTCATAAACTTAACATGTTTACCGATTCTTTAGAAACTGAACAGCTAGAGAAGCTGTTCGGACTCCTTGTTTTTTAAGGTATAAGCATCTGCAGCAGACACCGGGGTTGATTCTCCTTCCAGTTATGGTGGTGTAACAAGAGTTGCTTCACAGACAGCAGTGGAATTTCAGCAGTAAATGAAAAAAGAATAAGGCTCATTGTGCTTTTAATTTTGTTTCATGTAGGCAAGAGGGGAGAAAATTGATTTTAGTCCCAGCCCTTTTTTTTTTCTCATACATGTCACTGATGCATTTTCAACCCTTGGAGAATTGGTGAATGTGGGAATACAGGCTCTAATACAAAACACTTGGCCTGTTTTCAGATCCTAACACATACTCCAGAGTTCATGTTATGGTTATCAGAAAGAATCTATGAAAAATGAAGCTACACACAACTGCAGACCATCAGCGTGGCTTAACCCCATCAGGCAGGGATGAAGCAGGAAGTGCTTTGTGACACTGACTGGCAGAAATACAAACTGATGAAGAAAACACGCGGCAGGAAAGAGGGTCTTAGATGGTGAGTTAGAGCCGAGGACATTAACTACGACTATACTCTGCCAGGGCCAAGATCAGAGGAGCCTGACATACTTGTTAAAGGTTTCATCAAAAGGATTAGTTCCAGCAGCTTTTTTTAACTTTTCCTACAACACAATTTACCCAAAGGTGGCCAAGGGCAACAGGGGCTGCCCTGTGAGATAACATTTTTAATTGTACAGATGCCATTCTTGATGTCATAATCCTGAGGTTAATGCAGTTGTGGGTCCCAAACAGATGTGTAATAGGCTGCCTGCTGTATAGAGAAGTAGCCACACAGACAGTTAAAGTGGCCACAGTTCACTGATGAATTAAGCGACCACCCTGAGTGTTTTACTAAACTTCAACCACCTACTTTTGCACTCTATAAAATACTCTTAGGCCCTATGCAAAGAAAACCCAACAAATAATTTGTACAATGCGTTACTAATGATCAACAGGCAAGTACAGACACTGCCTTCTGGGATAGCTCAGGTGGTCTGTGAATGAAGGAAAGGAAAAAAAGATCCCAGGAAACATCTGGCTACCACCATGGTAAATCCTATCCTTGTCATACTTTGGAGTACTGATTAATATGTTTTTTAAAGAGAACCTTGACATCTTTTGTTAAATTCAAATACACCTGCTGGAATTTAGCAGAGATCATATTTTCCACATGGGGGAAATCTGTCAGTAGGTTTGTAGATGAAGCACTTTCTTCTTCTTCTTCTTCAAGAAAAAGCATTTCTTAGAAGAGTTATTCACAGCACACATTTCAAAGAGTAGAGTTTTCTTCACTTTTAAACAGAGCAAATGGTTTGCTCCATATGCTAAACTGTCACCTATGCCACCAGTTCCCAAGGAGGGAAGGATGAGTGCATAGATTGGTTGCAGTTCAGTTAAGCAAATGAGCTGAATCTAAGCAAAGGTCATGTGAGGCCAGCTTGTATATTTCTACATCACACTTCCAAAATCCTCAGTGTGGGATAGAGCAGTTCAGAGACATTCACACAGGGGTGGGAATGGGTAAAAAGCATCAGGCAGGGGCACTGGAGAGGACAGTGGTTCTAAAAAGGTAATTCCATTTCTTAGGTCAGAATTTTGGCTGGGTGTCTCTTCTCTATGAGGCACATGAAGTTGGGTCACTCTCATACAGGCTTTAGAAAGGCTGGGGAAAATCATCAGCTGGTTTTATTCCTGTTTCATATGTCATCTGTGTTGCTTGCAAAACAGGAGTGGATTTGTGATCCAGCATCTTCTGTCCTCAGGCCTTGGTTATCAGAGGTAACTGCATGAATTATAAAACTGAAAGGTATCTCACCATGGATCCACATTTCTCTGCCAGTGGCCACAATCTTGTATTGCACATCTTAGGAATGAGTTAAAATATCATGGAAGTGATGCTGTGATTATCAAGGACCTGGTTTAAATTTCAGATTTCTAGGTTATTAAACCCTCTCCTGAGTCATTTCAGTTCTATACACCAGCTGAATCTTACAGTCTTAGGTTGTGCTCAACCATCAATAATATGGTACTAATGAAGCTTATCCCTGCAAGAAATGCACTGCATAGTACACATCTCCTTATAGAAGTATGACTAAACAATCATTAGGGTTGAAACTGCCACACAAATTCTATCCTGAACTGTTTATCATGTCTACACTTTGCAGCAGCTGGCAAGAAAAACTGTGTGTTTGCAGAAGATATGTAAAAGAAAGATCACTCTTCCTAAATACTGAACTGATCAAAAAAGGAAAAGAATATTTAGTGCAGTGGAGTAAAGTTACTCAACAAGAAAACTGATGGAATTGAGAGAGGAAGGGGTTATTTAAAATGGGAATTGGGGAAAACCAACAGGTGCTGGGTAGCACTCAGGTCATACAAAAACATCTGCTAGAGATGTCAAGAGCACAAAGGTAACTCTGTGTCTGGGAGTAGAGGGTAGGATAAAAATGACAACCGAACAGGAAATGTGAAAGGCTCGGACTGCGGAGGTACATCCCAGCAAAGAAACTGGGTGTCAGATGGCAGAATAGAATACAAACAGAGGAACAAAAACTGTGAGTACAGACACTTGTGAGTGGCCTGTAAAAGGATTTAAAAAAAAAAAAAAAAAGTCAGTAAAACAAAAAAAAAAAAAATTAAACAGGTGCACTAGAATGGCTGGCACAGAAGAACAATGATAACATAAAAGCATTTCTGAAAGGCAGCTGAGCTGTAAATGTTAAGGCAGAAACATCCTACCATTAGGCTTTATAAGTGAGTGAGATGCCTTTTGAGAGACACCCTAGCTCCTCTACACGCTGTAGACTTAACTCAAAACTGTTAGCTGACTTACAAAATGCATTATGTAGGAGAGCTGACAGGATGTTCATAATGATCCTCTGACTACAGTACAGACATGAACCAGAATAAAATGTAAGAGATGGACAGATCAACTTGCACAGATGAAGCAATTTATAGCAGCAGTTCTGTGAGTTTTAAGTTATTGAAAGCTGATCTTTTTCCTTTAACAAATGCATGACTACATTCAGTCAGCTTATGGGAAAGCATATTGCATTCATCTGTTTAAAGAAGTGAGTGAAAAAAGAGTTAAAAAAACCAAAACCTGCCAGATCCTTTATGCAATATACTTTTGTTTTATACAAAGAACACAGAACCTTTTCAGTTAATTGCATGTTTGATCATCAGTACCTTGTCCTTTGTAAGTAAATACTCCCACACAAGAAATTCAAATAAGGTACTTCAGAGTATAGAAGCCTTCAGCTACTTTCAGTTTATTTATCTAGGTTATTCCACATGTTAGTGTTCATCTTGCTCATAAAAGGACTTGAAAACAATATGCTTGATGAACTTCAGTAAGAGGCAAGAAACAGGGCTAACAATATGACTTGAAAGTAAACATACAGGACCGGTAGCATTGTATAACATGAGAGAATTTGTAAAACTCTCTCAGCAAACCCACTTGAACAGATTTGTATTCCAACAACATCTATACCTAGGGCACGTGTGAATTTGCGCTTCATCTCAAAATGAATTGCTTTTCCAAAGAGTGAGCACTGCCTTGCTCCTGGCTTCTCTACAAAGAAATGTTTGTAAGATAAGGATGATCCATTGCCACCAAATCCATGGCAAAAGTCCCATCTGTGGTAATGGTACCAGATAAGTTACCCACACAAATACTACCTAGGTGTTCTAGACATATCAGCCCAGAGGCAGGGCTACCTCCTTTCTGCAGGTGATTCTCTTTCTGTTACCCACACAGGCAAAGAAACTGCTCTCAAACTTAGATACTTCTTGTGATTTCAGGTGCACTTAGGGTTCAACTTTTGAGGCATTCAGGTGTTGCATATTGGAGGTTAAAAGCAAAGCCTAGAAAAGCTATGGGGTCTATTCCCTGTAATGTTAGAACTGGCACTACAAGATACATAGAAATGTTCATAACTCAGCAAAATACAATGAAGTGAGTCACTTCAAAACCAGCGTAGTCTCACCTGGTGGGTCCTGTTATTTGGGGACTGTAAGACTCTAGCCCCTACAGCCTGGAACTCATGGCAGGTAGCACAAGTGAGCTCTGGAAAAGACTCAAAAGATACCCCCAGGCTAAGGTCTGTATGGCCATACAGAGCAGCTACCAGGACACAGTGCTTGCAGAATTCTCTCAGTGCTCTTCTATGTCTATGCATTATCACAGTAAAAGTACCCAACTCACAATTTTTACAATAAACTTTCTTTGGTACCTAAATATCTTTCTCCTGAGTATGCTCACAATCACCTAAGTTTTCATGGTGTCAAGAAAGCTGGCACCTAATTCACATATAAAGACAAACAATTCACAGAGTACATATTCCTCCGCTTGCAAAGGCATCTAGGAGCTGCTTTTGTGTCAGATTTTTCTGCATCTCGATCAACAAAATGGGCAATGAAGTCTGCAAGGAACTGCAACCTTCGGTATGGAATTCATGGCCATGGACCCTGTCTTTAATGTCAACCATTTCTCATGAATGGCAGTCAAAAGAGGAAAGAAAGGCTTTGTCAAAGAGTACTTTAACCCTGGGTCTCATATTATGCTGGCCTTTATGAGGATAGATGCACTAAAGTGACCAGCTTCAGGAGTTATTTCATAGCTGTGACCCCAGTTAGGAGGAGACATCTTTTGAAACCTCAAAGTAATTGTTTCACTTTCCGAAGCAGTGCCTAAACCACACTATCTCAGAAGTATTTCCTAATACCCAACTAAGTTTTTCCACTCTGTACCAACTTCTGTGTGCTTTCTGGCAGTTTCCTTCTGGTTTGATTTCACTACTGGCAAAGACACAGATTCCTCTGTCAGCAGTTCTAATATCAGCAGTCTGAAAGATGAATGTGTAATCTAAGCTAGCCCTCTAGGCCCCCTCTATGGTAAGCAGAGAGGAATTGGTGTTTCCAGACAATGCTATGTCCCTTCCCTCAACAGCCCCATCTAAAATGCTGTGTTGAATCCACTTTTTAAAGGAACTTCTAAGAGAAACAAGGTAAAATGAAATTGTGAAATGTGGTAGCAGTTAGAAAGATTTTTCCATTCTTCTCAACAACACTCAGTGGTTTTTGAAGGCTTTACCTAAATCCTCAACACCAAGTGGTGTAAATCAGTCCATCAGTTCCTGTGACTGTAAAATCTGAATATATTATATTCCAACTCACAGCTATATAAGGGTTTTTGTTCCCAAACAATGAATATAAGAAATGGCAAGTGCCTGTACGACTCAAAGCCAAGCACTGACAATGTTCGAAGTCAAACTAAAAATACAGACCCTGTCCAGATCCCAAAAAAGGCAAGCAACAACTTCAGAGGGTTACAGGGGATACAATGAGAGGGATGCACAAACACATGCACAGCAATACACATTATACCACTGCTGCATTCTCATGCTCCCTGCTGCATCCAGTCAGTGCATTTCCTTGCATTTCTTACAAATATTTACTTATTTTGCCTTCATTCTCAGAGATGTTATACCAATTTGGTAAATTCACATCAGACTTAGCTGGTTGATTTCCATGTTTGTGTCAGGTAACTCATTAATGCAAATGGCTTTTCATCAGTCCTTGTTGAGTAATACAGTGCCTGTCCAGACTTCTGTTATCGTCATGTGCTCACACATTCTTAGCATGATGCAAAATCTTCCCCCAAATAAGTTCTGTCATTCACCAACATTGTGTAAGGCAGGCTCCTAGTTTGAATTCCTGATCACTGCAGGAGCAGTAGGAAGAAGACTTCAGGGCCCAGGGGTCAGTGTTGGGAAATTCCTTCTGTAGCTTTGGAGCACGTCATCTTTCTTCAACTGATTCTCCCATTTCCATTCCATCTTCTTATGTTATGTTTGGAATCAGCAAATAGCTTAGGTAAGT
The DNA here is from genome assembly GCA_033816785.1 of Picus viridis. Classification (NCBI taxonomy): domain Eukaryota; kingdom Metazoa; phylum Chordata; class Aves; order Piciformes; family Picidae; genus Picus; species Picus viridis. The sequence goes on from CM066566.1 coordinate 70,313,410, forward strand.
ACACTCATGTATTAAAGGTAGAGGCACTGTCCAGCTTTTAAAGAAATCCCATCTGTGGCTTTGTGCTGTGGGTTGTTCTAAGTTGTTGTTGAAAATGTCTCTGTATTAACCTGATCATTCTCTGGACACCTTGACTTTCAGATGGGAACTACCTTTGTTTGCTTATGGTAAGATTAAACTTGTCTAAATGTAGGTATTTAACATGCAGTTAGCTAGCCTAAGTATACTGCTTGTCTCACACATGAATGAAGGGAGAGAAGAATCCCTGGAGAGAGAAGAATCCCTGTTTCAGACCATTCCTCTTGAGTGAGATGAATCCATGACCACAGGGGAACCTCAAAGGATGACTTTAACATGGAGCTAGAGAGACCCTAATCACAGCAACCAGTTCTGGGATCATAAACTGTATTTTTATGTATCTGCTTCACCAAAAAATGAAAGTTGCAGTTTTCAAGTACAGGCTTCTCTGGAGACAGGATAGGAAGGTTTTTCTGCTTTTCAATCAATGTCCTATGTGGTGCTGTAGAACAGCATCAACGCAGCCTCATCCCACCCCACACCCTTTGGGACCCTACACTGTTAAGGAACGTATTTTCCACAACTTTGCAAGCAGCACCTGGGTTCTGTAGCACTGGTGGGAATTTGCATGGCCTGCACAGGAAAAAGGAATTTGCCACATGGAGTTACATGAAATACTTAGACAAAATCTCAGGCTTGAAAAGCCAGAAGACAAACCGGTTGACTGAGTGTGGTCTAGTGGAAGCTATCATGTTAGAAAATGTTTGCTTTTATATGTGTGTGTAGCTTGCTTTTATAATCTCAAAACTCCCAGAAGTAGCAAAGGTCCTTCAAAGCTCAGGAGGATGATACTGAGTAGGATATTTTCCCCACTGATGTTCGGATATGCTTCCTGACACTGCACTCTGAAATTTGATTTACTGTGAAATATGCATTAAAGCATCAGTCTATCCCCTCAATAAAGATTAAGGTTCTACAGAAGCGCTAGGACTTTATTCCTCTTGTTTTGTTGGGTTTTTTCCCTTTCTCTTCTCTTTTTAGTATTGAATGTGGAGAGGAAAAGGCAGGCAGATGCATGTCATAAATAAACTCAAAGTGAACAAAGAACAGATCTTGCAAGGAACTTGCTGTCTCAGTACTTGGAGCACAAAGAAATGAAGTAAGCAAGGCCCTTCATAGAGGAAGTCCTTCACTTCCTCAAGAAGTTCGAACATGCCGAGAAAGCAAAACAATTTCACAAGGCCAAAGTATATCAGCTTCTAATCCCATGAAAGTAGTACATGCTCTGCTGCAAATCCAGAGTCAACAGAGCTTTCCTTTAACACAGGCACAGCACAGTTAAACCATGGGTCTAATACTGATAGGGTTGCTATCACTTAGGAATTCTTTTAGAAAGTGCCAGGTTTTTCTTTGCAGGATTAAAGCAGAGATTAGAAAAAATTTATCTCGGTCTCTTCTTTTCCTTCCTTTAGCTAATTCAATGGATTATAACATAAATGGATCTTAACGTGCTTCAGACCTGGAGGGCAAAACAAGCATGAGAACAAGGAAAGCTGGTAAGCATTGTAAAGCACTATCTCCTTTAAAAACTCTTATCCATTCACATACTGGTGGGCAGACCCAACAACCTAAACCAGCAGGGAAAAATCATGCCGAACTCACTACATGCTGCAAAGAAAGGTTGGTAGCATCTGTTCTAATTACTCTGCATTAAGTACAATTGTTTTATTTCCCTTTCAGCAAATCCCATACAAACAGAGCTGCAGGCGGGTGCAGCGTTAGGAACACGGAGCAGAGCCAGACATCCCCCTGCTCTTTCGGCTGCTGCCATTCAGCACGGGGCTGCAACAAGCAGCAGCAGCGTGGCAAGGAGATGACAGCTGGGGCAGGAAGGAGTTGGAGGAAGGAACCGCTACACGCAGCACAGCTCCGGCCACAAATATTTACTTATAACCATTGCTGGAGTGATGGTGGTCTAGGGACAAAAGCAAGGAAGAATATGGAAGGAAACATCACATCTTTTATTAGTCCCAACCAATATCACTGGGGAAGAAGATAAAGATAAGATTTCATGACCTAAAGATGAGCCACTATATTTGGAAGTTTTCAATTTTTCAGCAGGATCATTATGCCTAATAAAAGATACTGCCTCTCCCAACAGCTCTTGGCTCCTATAGGCTCCCAGATTAACTTCTTTTGCTATTACATTTCTAATCCTGTCCTTCAGAAAGCTGATAGGAAAATAAAAATTAAGAAGCCACCAATTCCAAGCCACAGGGAGCTGTAAATAAATAAAGAAATAAATAACCACCCTAAAAATCACATGGTCCTTGCCAGCTGCAAATTTTTGACTTGGTCATATACCTATTTTGACAGCTCTTCGTACTGGCATGTGCTGAGGAAGAGGAAAGGGAAACAGTAGATGGCATTCCCAAGATTACCAGTGGCAGTCGCACAGCAATTGCAACAGTGGACAGAGAGCTGGGTCTCTCTTCCAATTAAGGTGGAAGATGGACAGGAAGGAAAGTAAGGATGTAGGATGCCTAGTTCACAACAGAGCCATGATTCCTTGAAGTGTGAGGCTTACCCAAGGACTACAAGTAACATCTGTTCCTTGCACCACATATAGGGTCTCATTTTCACTGGAGCAATCACCACCTCTCACTTTTGGTCTTTTCATTCTCTCATCTTTCCTCTGCACCTGTTTCTGTTCTTCTTCACACTTCCCTGCCCTGCTGTACTATCAACAGGCCCTGCCCAGCTCTGCTATTATACCTCTGTCTCCTCCTGGGCTGGTCCTGCCTAGAACCTTTTAGCTCCCACTTCACGTAGATAAGGCAAGAGCTTCTGGGCCAATCCAGAACTCCTTTCCTACCAGCATGGCAGCAAACTGTTTCCAAGGTACCACTGTTGTCATCAAGGGGCCAAGGAAGGACGGCTTCTCTTCTGCAGGAAGCAGCTCCTCTGAGCCCCAGACCCAGCTCCTGCTCACCCTATGATCTCCTTGTGCCTAACCAGCAATGGTAGGCTGCAGCCAGCAAAGGCAGACTTGTTGGTTGAAAACATATAAAACCACAGACATCTACTGCCAGTGGGATTTTTTTCCCCTGCATAATCCAAATTTCGTCACAAACAAAGGATCTCTCGGATCACTCTGAGTGGGGAGGGGTGTGCTGCAGCAAGGAGTAAAAGTTTGGAGCCACAGAGAGCAATTAATCTTTCCAATCACAGGAGCAACACGAGGGGCAGGAATATGCCATTTTGTAATGTGCTCAAGGAAAAGCTTTCTGAAAAAAAAAAAAAAAAAATCACATCTATAACTATGTGACTCTTTTTTCCCCCTTATTCAAACTCCTATATCATCTTTTTCTCCGTACACACACATGCCTTCTTATATATCATCCCAGCTGGAATGACAGCATTTGCCCTACAAAAGCCACTAGGAAAAGCTGCAAATACTGTTTGTTCTTAGAGCATTCTTTCATTTCTTCCAGCAGAATTTAAATCTTTTTCTGAAATTAGCATCCAAAGGGTTAATTTAAGATGACTTTTAAAAAAATATAAAATAAAATAAATGCTCACAGCTCCTGAGATAGTATCAGCCCATTAAACATAGGTAAGAATATGAGAGGGAAAGAGAAGGGAACAGATATTATATATGTAAGGAAAATTAAAACTCAGGATGTTGGGCGTGGGGGGAATGTGCTTTGAAGTACAAAAGATCCATTGTTAATGTGGGACAAAACCTCCCCAGTATGGGACAGAGATAAAAAGGAGGGAGTTTCTAACAGATCAAGGTCAACCAAGATATATGAATAACATAAATGCTATTAATCTCGTACAGCATGAATCAGAGAATTGCAGCAGGGTATAGCTGTGTGGCGGAGTTCATGGCATGAGTGTTTTATGCCACTTTGTATTAGATAATGAGCGTATTCATCACAGACTCCTACACATCATCCAAACTGGCAGAGAAGGAGCTTTAAGGAGCTTGAGAGAGAAAATCAAAGAGCTGGATCTAAAGCTTAGAAAGGTAATAGGGATGTTCAAATACTGCCCCAAGTTTAGATATTTGCAGGCACCCATACAATCTGACTCTGCAGGAAATAGCGTGAGAAAGAAGCTCTTAGTTGGACAGCTTGCTGCTTGTTATTTATGATGCTGCCTCTGTCATAACAGGCAATTTCACCAATTAGGAGAGGCAATGCAGGGAAAGACTACACCAGATAAAGTCTCTCTTGCCCTTTTTTTTTTTTTTTTTTTTAAACGTTTTTATTTAATTCTCATAACTGAAAACTCAAAGACACAAAGGGAGTCAATTTTCATCTTGAAGGTCTTAATCTAAACATTGTTGGGAAGCAAGAGACTGAGCCATACTGGAGTCAAAAAGTGCATAACCAGATGTAATTCTGATTTCACATGTTGCATTTCCACACATTTTAGTCTCCTGAAATTCCATAAACACGTGTTCCACAGGAGAAGCTTCAGGGATAATTTATCTTGAGGAGGAAGGAAATGAAAATGTATACACGCGTGTATATAATTGTGACAATAATCTGCAACCAGGCTGTTTGCAGCGGTTTGCACTTCCATTTATTTATTCCAAACAAACACTTTAACTCAATGACAGGGATCTGTGTAGCATGTTTTTCCTAATTGTTGTGCCTTTCAGATTTTTGAAAGAAAGCTGAAATACAGTTGGGACCAAATTAAAATTCCAAACCCAACTAATTCTTTCTCCCTGAGGTTAGCAGGGTTTTCTCAGCATGAACCTAGACTTGCATTCAATTCTACATTTTGGTGCCGTGTAATCAACGGAAAAGGGCAAAGCCCATAAGGGGGCCAGCTCTCTACAATGAGCATATCCAAACTTAAAAAAAAAAAATGAAAAGAAAGAGGGATTTTGAAAGAGGGGCTGGGTGTTTGCAATGCAGGAACATCTCGAGACTGTGCTGCATTTGGAGCTATTCTGCAGTACACAGTTACTCGAACGTGTCCAGAGAAGGGCAACAAAGCTGGTGAGGGGGTTGGAGCACAAGCCCTATGAGAACAGGCTGAGGGAGCTGGGGTTTATTTAGCCTGGAGAAGAGGAGGCTCAGGGGAGACCTTATTGCTCTCTACAATTACCTGAAAGGAGGTTGTAGCCAGGTGGGGGTTGGTCTCTTCTCCCAGGCAACCAGCACCAGAACAAGAGGACACAGTCTCAAGCTGTACAGGGGGAAGTTTAGGCTTGATCTTAGAAATTCTTCACAGAAGGAGTGATTTGCCTTTGGAATGGGCTGCCCAGGGAGGTGGTGGGGTCAACATCCCTGGAGGTGTTTATGAAGAGACTGGGTGAGGCACTTAGTGCTATGGTCTAGTGGATTAGATAGGGGTGGGTGATTGGTTGGACTTGATCTTGGAGGTCTCTTCCAATGTTGTTGATTCTGTGATCCTGTGTGTATATGGATACACTACGCAGGCATGCATATATGTATATTGTACATATACATATATGCATTACATACTGTAAACTACTTCTCTACCTGATCTTTAGGAGATAACATTGTTTGAAGTTAGAATCATAGAATCAATAAGGTTGGAAAAGACCTCAAAGATCATCAAGTCCAACCTGGAATGATAAAAAAAAAAAAAAAACAACCAAAAAAACCAGAAGAGCTGGAATGTTTAAAGGTAAAGCATCCCTCAGAAAACATCTGAGGCAACAGCAGTACTATGAGCATGACAAACACCACCATTCCTCCAGCTAACTTACAGAATAGGCTTGAGTGGGACTGGAAAAGCAATGGGAGAGCAAATGAAAAGCAGCAGGTTTGTTTGCTTCCTTGTTTGTTTGTTTTAATTGTCAGTACACTTATCAAATTATGAGGGGGAAATCCTGCAGAAGAACAGAGCAAGATTCAGACCACCAAATTCTCATTGTGGTTACCTATATTCAAGTAGCCAACAGATACCAAAAGCCTATATTGGCCAGCAGCATCTATACCTGAGGATCCTACAGCCTCCCAGCACCAGTCCAGTGAGCCTGGGAATTTCCCTTGAGCACCTCTTCCCTGTTCCATGGGAAGAGGTGCCCATCTTCCACACAGGCTCTTCACGCTCCTGCTTCACGTCCTTATCTATGCTACCCAATACGACAGGCTTGAGATGGTTAAACATTCTTCCTCTTACAATAGAAGCTTGCTGCATTCAAGATCACTTCTGGAAACTGCTCTGTTGCCTGAGATAGACAATGTCTCTGGAGAAGGCATTTCAGCCTTCACCTACAAAGAGCCCATGATGCAGAGAAGCACCTTGCCACCCAACTGCCCTGCTCCCAGAGACTGCTAACTCACCTGATGGGGACAATTCATCAGTAGCATGAGTCAGGAGAAGGAGGAGTTGGGGGCAGAGCAAACCCAACCCTACAGGCATCATCCCATCAGGCCATAAACAGATATCTTCAAGCAGCTGTTCCTCATACAGAGGTGGACTGCCTCAGTGAGGGGAAACTGTGGCAGCCTCTATTTCTGTCGGAGGGGAGGAACCGTTGTGAAAGGAGGCTCAAGAGTGGCACTTCCCATGAAAAAATTAAACACATCAGAGCATTTTCTTTACATCTTCAAGAATTCAAACATGACTGCCTCACTTGTAACAGCAGCCCCACAAAGTTGGGAAGACAGTGGGAGCTTCTTCAACCTTCACTCCTGCCCTACTATACAGACAGAGCGTATGAAGAAACACCACCCCATTAAAAAAAGGTAATATTCATAGTGGCATAGCTGTAGAATTGTGCATCTAATATTTGAGGGTTTTTTCAATGTAATTGCTACATTCCATTTATTTGTATGTGTGAGACCAAACAAAAAACCCACCTCTCTCAGAGGCTTTCACTTCCTAGTTAAATATAGTGGTGAAGCAGTTAACATAGTTATGTATCACCATGTTGGTATGGGGTTTTTATCTTTTATTGGCACTATTTTATCCCCGGAGACAATAGGAGATTGTTCTCACTGTGTGTAAGAAGATCTTGTTCTGGCAAGTAGGGTTTTCCCAGTCAACAATTTGAAAATCCTTGGTAAGGGAGATGTACACCGTGTTGGGACTGGCCTGCTGAGCATCTCCTCATGGCATCAATCACTTTGCCATTAAACTGCTCCCAGGGCTGCTGCAGCATGGAGCCCCTGCCTGCTGTCAAACCAAGCAGAGAAGAGAGCACCAAATCCACAGCTCTCTACTATACTGCTAGCACAAAGACGGGGTGGGGGGAAGCTGATTGATCTTCTCTAGATGTGACCTATATTGTAACTATCAGAAAGTGCATGGTGGGAGGAAAATGTGTGTGCTTAGAAGCTATTTTGTTTGCTAAAACCCACAAAATCCATATGAAAACAATGTCTTTGATTCCCTGCTTTGGGTGCTTTTGTTTGTTCCAATATAAAAGATGTACAGGATTTCCTTTTTAATTCATATCTTCCTGGTCGTATAAATAGGGTAATACATAGTTACAGCAGCCAGAGACATTAAGGATAAGAAGGTATTTACATCAGAGATGTACATACAAGATTACATGTGCATGGTAAATTTTTATCTCCATCTTTAAATAAATATTATGCTTCATCCACACCCAGAGTCTTGAAAGAAGGCTAGTTTAGTGTAAACAATTAACTTCCTGGCCAATTGTTGAATTATTTGATTACTTGCTTCTGAGATTTTCAGATTCTGTACTGTTAAATACCCCTTACAAATCTTGATTAGAGAGATAATCCACCCTATGTTCATCCAAACGTTGTAGTTTATTTGCAGTCATACCATGATGTTTGGCTGGCCTAGTATCTCAGTCGTTCTTATTTTCAGAGGTTACAAAGTGGCTGCTACCAGGCTTGTCAGCCATTAGAAATACAGCCATGAGCAATGACAGTCTCTCCTGCAGATTTCATGAGCAACAGATCAACTTTTCTGCAAAACATGCTTTGAATCTCAGATTACACTGAAAAATAGTTCTTAGCAGTTGGAGCTGCAGTCAGCTTTTAAAATGTTTACTGAGTCTACAGTAGTGCAACAGTGATTACAAACCAAAGCAAAGCCCCAGCCTCCACACCAATATGAACCACAGAGAAGTTCATAGCTGAACTGTGATCCCTTAGCCATGACTATTTTCCAGATGCAATGAAATTCATCATCTTGGAGCAGATGGAAAATGAAAAGCTATCTCCTTGCCCTGCAGGGATCAACCTGCAGCTGCATTTCCCTCTCTGTCTTTTCTCTGCAAGGCCCAGCTAACTATAGATGTGTCAATACGTTCCTTGGTTGTTGCTTTTTTGTTTCATTTTACTTAAGCCTTGGAGGTAAACCAATGAAAAACTAAAAGACCTTTTTTTTTTTCCCCTGCAAAGCAAAATGGGGCTTAAAGAAAGGTGTCTTCATTGACATTAAACCAAGTTAAATTAATCTATTCCAGGGTAAACAAAATGTTTCAACAACAGCCCGTGTGCAGGATTTAGGAGATACCGGTTCAGCCTCTCTCTTTCCCTATTGAGATGTGAAATCCTCTGCAGCCATCTCTCCAGAGTGGATTGTGCCTGCCCTGACAAAGCAGCCCTGCTCTGCCAAGCTCTCCTCCTGGAGCTGTTCCACTCCTTTGTATGAAGTAATTACTTAAATATACATTGAACAAAGAGAGAGGGAAATGACTTTAAGGCCTATCAGTTAGGGCACTCTACTGGGAGGTAAAGCAAACCAGTGAATAATTCATCAATGATATTGCTATTTCAGTGATCCAGTAAGTTTTTATTGGGGAAGAAAAAGTCATCATCAAGGATTGTGAGAACAGCCCCTCAACAACTTGTAACTTGGGGATGCTGTTTTGCAGGCATAATTGTCATGGTTAAAATGAATGTGAATTAAAAAGGCCCCTGCACATGAAATTAAAACCAAAGCCTCCCCAGGCAGGTGCTCTACTTTTTTTGTGCAAAATGGCAAGTGGGGTTTGTTTCAAAGCCTTAAAAAGGCTCACATCTTAAAAGGCAGTAATTGCAAGTATGGCTTTTAAGGAACACAAGTCAATCCACATCTTTGCTAAATTAAATAAACATAGTGCTGATCTGCAGAGTTCCTGAGCTAATTGTTCTAAAAGCATCCTCCCTGATTTATTTGGAGGCCCTGGATGCCAGGGACAGGGCGCATCCATGTCCTGCTGGCGTCTGGTACAGCTCCTTGGCTTGTTGGCACCACAGCACGGGAAGAGCTAGAGGTGCCGGCTGGGCAGAGACTGCCTGAGAACAACTTAGATACCACAAAAATCAATAACAGACTCCCACATTTCCTGACATATAAGGAAGGAAGAAGACTAAGATGCTTGATAGTATGACATTATTGGCCCCAAGTCTTGCCAAAGAAGGAACTGAAAAATGCAGCTTAATGAACCAAGTGTCATCAGGAGTAATGGCCGTGTCTGTCAAGGACAGACATGCCTGTAGTATTTTCAGCTTCTAAACAATAAGGCAAAGGGAGGGTGGTTGGCTATGTAAGGTAAATTATTGCAACAAAAAACATGTTGTTGGAGGACTTAAACATTCCTGATGCAGAAAGAGGTGACATGGTGCCTTGAGGAGAGCTCTCCATTCCACCTCCTCTTGGCCATGGAGAAGTCTGTCTTCCAGAGCTTGTAAACTTCACCATCTGTTCTCACTTGAGGAAAATGCTCATTTTATCTTTCCCATTTATTTTAAGTTGTTTTTAAACAAGAGAAGCTCAAAATATAGGCTGTGCAACAGCATATGACACAGTTAATTTCTCTCTCCATCTAATGTTAACAACATATGGAGATTGGCCTGAGCTGCCAAGGACATAAATCTATCCTTGACTCCTGGTTTGTTCACTGTATCTCCATTTTTTATTAGTGCAAGTTCCTCCACAGGACTTCACCAAAACACCTGGTGGGGACTTGCAGAGGAATGAATCTCACTCTGCAGAAGATACTCCTCTGGCCCTCAACCCCCCAAAAAAAACCCCACCTCATGTCCGATCAATCTTTTCCCCCCAAATCTGGATTGCCATTTCCATTGAAAACACACATTCCTTTAATAACACTGATTCATGTTTACAATGTCATACAATGTTTGCAGTGTCTACAATGCACCGGGTGTTTCTTTCTCATTGTTTGATTTGTGGGTTGCTTCAGAGCTCCTGGCGACAAGGGACATTAGCATCAGCTAGAGCCAAAGTGACGACAGGCAGGTATTGTGCAAGTTTCCTCACCATTTTGCCAGCTGACCTCGCTCCTGACCTGCCAGTTTGCTGCTATTCCCTTCCCATGCCAAACTATGCAGCGGTTTTGAGATGTACACAAAAACTGTGAGGCTCTTTCCAACACACAGAATTAACCAATGTTTGAATACAAGATTCAGGATGAAGATATTTACTCAAACCTTGAACTCTGTTGTGACCAAAATTCGGCCACTTGTTCAAATTGCTATTCCTCTTGTACCTTTTATTTGTTACTGTAGAGAAACAGCAGGTGTAATATGAGGAAGCAAATTGTAGTGACAGTTTTTTACAGGTTTGAAAATGGGCCTACAGGGCAGCTCTGTGGAAAACAACTGGAACATGGAGCAACTCTGCAGATTTCAAATGGGCTTTTTTTCTTTCACTCACAACTTCAAGACAAAAGTGGATGTTTTTGTCCTTCTCCCTGCATATAAGGAAAAACTACACATTTTTAGGTACCAAAGACATGAAAGGTGCTTTCAATCAGCACATGCAACTGGTCTCCAAGGTACTTGCATGTGAATGTTAAAAGGGGATAAAGTCTGAGTTGTGAAACATACATCTGTCTTCAGTAAAACTGGAAGTTAAGTGATGCTTGTTTATTCTCCTCTCTATGTATCCTGTCATTTACAACATAAGTAATGCAGACATTTCATCTTTCAAGTCTGTCAGGGATGGAGCACTAAGCTACCATCAGTACTGTTTTCTTTAAAAAGTAAACTGTCTGTGGGACAAATTCTGACCAGAGTTGTCCATAGAACCTAACTCAACAATATTTTCCTAAAAAACAACCTGACTATGTAATCTTGAGTAATAATTCTGGGTTTTAGTATTTACTGGAATATTATATGCAGAACTGGATTATTAATTGCAAACCTTTTTTTCCCATAGAACCATAGAATTGTCAGGGTTGGAAGGAACCTCAAGGATCATCCAGTTACAACCCCCTGCCATGGGCAGGGACACCTCACACTAGATGACATTGCTCAGAGCCACATCCAGCCTGGCTTTAAAAACCTCTAGGGATGAGGCTTCCACCACCTCCATGGGCAACCTGGTCCAGTGTCTCACCACCCTCATAATGAAGAACTTCTTTCTAATATCCAACCTGAATCTAACCATTTCTAGGTTTTTTCCATTCCCCCTAGTCCTATCACTCCCTGACACCCTAAAAAGTCCTGTCACCCCCCCAGCTTTCTGGTAGGCCCCCTTAAGATACTGGAAGGCCACAATAAGGTCTCCTCAGAGCCTTCTCTTCTCCAGACTGAACAGCCCCAACTCTCTCAGTCTGTCCTCATAGGAGAGGTGCTCCAGCCCTCTGGTCATCCTTGTGGCCCTTCTCTAGACACGTTCCAGCATGTCCAGATCCTTCCTGTAATAGGGACTCCATTACTGGACACAGTACTCCAGAGTGGAGTAGAGGGGGAGAATCAGTTCCCTTGACCTGCTGGCTGTGCTTCTCTTGATGCAGCCCAGGATGTGATTGGCTTTCTGGGCTGCAAGTGCACACTGCTGGCTCACGCTGAGCTATATTGTCCTGCATAGTACAAAGGCATTTGTGTTTCAAATAATGCTTACTGTTATATATCTTTTCCAATCACTGTTAATTTATTATTGTTTTTCATCCAGGTTTGGGGCTTTCATCCCCAATTCTAGTTCTTATTGCCCTTTTTATGAATACATTACACCTAAAGGATATTAACATCCAATAAATATTATTTCAAGAAGGTGTCTTTTCCTTCTATAGGTTTTTATGTCTTTTTCTTCAATGATCTCGAGGGTCTTTTCCAACTTGGTTAATTCTATTCTTTGTATGGATAAATTAATTCAGAAATTCCTGTGTATTGAGAAAAGCCCCAAACCTTGGTGTTCCAGGTGGAGAAAGGAGAAAGCAGAAGTGAGTGCTGCTATGCACCATCCAGGCAGATGCTGGCATCTCTTCTTTTACAGCACGGCATCACAGCTTTGAATCCATTGCTTTATGGGGCTCAGACACACACCTTTCAAAATCAGTGAAAGAATCACAGAATCACAGAATGTTAGAGGTTGAAAGGGACCTCAAGAGATCATTGAGTCTAACTCCCCTATTGAAGCAGGATCACTTAGGGTAGTCTGCGCAGGAGTGCATCCAGGTAGGTTTTGGAAGTCTCCGGAGAAGGAGACTTCCATAACCTTCCTGGGCAGCTTCTTCCAGTGCTCCATCACCCTCACTGTAAAGAAGTTTCTCTTCTATGTTCGAGTTTGCATCCATCATTCCTTGTCTTATTACTGTGCACCACTGAAAAGAGCTTGGCCCCCTCCACTTGACACCCACCCCTCAGATATTTATACACATTGATGAGATCCCTGCTCAGTCTTCTGAAGACTAAACAGCCCAAAGGGATCTCAGTCTTTCTTCACAGGGGGGACTCAAGTCCCTTAATCATCCTCATGGCTCTCTATTGAACTCTCTGGAGCAGATTCCCTGTCGCTCTTGAATTGGGGAGCCTGGACATAAAACTCCAGGTGGGGTCTCATCAGGGCAGAGTAGAGAGGGAGAAGAACTTCCCTAGACCTGCTGGACACACTTTGACTGATGCACCCCAGAATATCATTGGTTCTCTTGGCCACAAGGGCACGTTGCTGTCCCATGGAGAACTTGCTGTCTACCAGCACTCCAAGGTCTTTCTTCATGGAGCTGCTTTCCAGCAGAGCAGCCCCTAACCTGTACGGGGATCTGTTGTTATTCCTCCCCAGATGCAGGACCCTGCACTTGTCCTTATTGAAATTCATTAGGTTTGCCTGCACCCAGCTCTCCAGCCTGTCCAGTCGGATGGCTGCACAGCCTGACAGGGTGATCACACCTCTCCCTCCCCCCAGCTTTGTATCATCAGCGAACTTGCTGAGGGTACTCTCAATCCCCTCATCCAGGTTGCTAATAAAGATATTGAATAAAACTGGACCAAATATTGATCCCTGGGGAACACCACTAGCCACAGGCCTCCAAGTTGACTCTGTGCCACTGTTGACAACCCTCTGAACTCTGTTGTCAAATCAGTTTTCAATCCACCTCATGGACCAGCCATTTATGCCACACTCCCTGATCTTTTCTATGAGGATATTATGTGATACAGTATCAAAAGCCTTACTGAAGTCAAGATATATGACATCCACTGCTCTTCCCTCACCTATCCATTTGGTCATATTTTCATAGAAGGCTATCAAATTAGTCAGGTAGGATCTTCCCTTGGTAAATCCATGTTGGCTACTCTTGATGACCCTCTTTTCTTCCATGGGGTTAGAGATGACCTCAAGAATAATACAGAAAGGATGCTGTATACTGCAGACACTATTTTATCACTATGTAAACAATAGTGTGGGCCTCAGCATTTAGCAAGGGCTGTTTGCTTTAGGCTTGAGAAGTCTTTCACTGGTTTGGTAGATGGTGCACACCACCAATTTCACCACAAAGTCCCCGAGTATTTTGATGTTGACACAGCAAGGTGCAGAAAGGCTGTGTCCAGCCATGGTACTTCATGGGTGGTGAGTTCAGGTCAGGCTCTCTCTGCCTCATTTGGATTCCTTGAGAAGGAATGGAGAGGAGAAGGTGGCCAGGGTGCAGAGAGCATGAGAAGCTCTTTGCCATTTGTGCTATTTCACAATGCTGAAAGGAGTCTCATAAGTAGGTTTATACAGCTGAATTCAGGAAGCCTCCTCTCAGTAGAACAATGGTAAAGGGGAAAAAATAGTAATAAAAAAGTTTTACTGAGACTTTTGGGTGGGCACAACACATAAGCCTGAAAGGGAATCCCAGGTGAAGCATTATCTTCCAGATACTCATCCAGCCCCTCACAGAGCAACCAGTTATCATTCATCCTTGCATCAACAGCTCTGTGACCCTTTCTGTACCTCTCCACAGAAATGCAAAGGAGGACAATTTGGCTACAATACTGTACAATTTACACATGCTGTCTTTTCTCTTTAAGCAAAATAATGATTTAAAAAAAAAAAAAAAAAAAAAGACTAAAAGCCAATCTTACAAAAAAAGGAGGCCTCTCTTCTTAACTCCCCCTCTCTTTGAAAGCAAGAGGACCACTTGGAAATGCAAAGCGAAGATTATGTTCTAACGTTGGCAGGATTTAAGGCCCTAAGGCTTGTGAAACTATCCCAAACACGGTGTCTCTGGCTGGGCAGGGTGAATGTATTCAGTAACACACCTTCCTTTCACGGTTGTTCAGACTTGGGGATATTTTCAGAGCTTGCTGCAACTCCCTTCCTTTGTAGGGAAACCAGCCTGCCAGAAGATGGGATGTGGAGCGGAGTCAGGAGCAGAGAGCATTCCTACATCACACGGGATGAAAATGAAATATTCATGTACACCTCCCACTACCTGCCTGGAAGTCACATGGACACAGCATTTTAACTTTGCAGTGGTTTGAAGTTGCAAGTGGTGGTAGACCATCCAGCTCCCCAGAGGCCACAATTAAATGCTCCTTGAGCTCTTCATCTTATTGCACTATGTTTTGGATCACTTCTCTTTTCATCTAACAGACTAAAATTTTCAGCCTTAACATTCCAATTCACAAGAATTCAATCAGTTTCTTAAGAAACCTACAATTTCCTGGAGCTGACAGGGCATTTGTACAGCTTCTTAACAGTATAGAGGCTTCATCCAGGTTTTTATCTGATTGAGCTTTTACCTAAGCAAATTTGTGGCATCATGAAAAGAGGTTTTAAGGTTATGCCTCCATTGCTCAATGAAGGAGTCAGAGACTGGACACAAGCACTGGAACCTTGATCTTCTGTACTGCTTAGCTGTTAGGACATCCTCTGTCAGTTTTGGACAAGCTCACTCCACATGACTGAACTTGGATGTAGTTCTGGCAAATTATTCCAGAGGAGGCTCCCAAAAGGCATCATTACTAAAACTGCACCATGTTTGATTCTCTTACTTCTGCTTCTCAGTCTTCTAAACGCTGCCTCAGCAGCCCAGGAACCATTGAGCAGTCCAGAATATTGCAGACCATCTGCTTCATGAAGCCTGAAAAGCTGCAATGCAAGCTACATTCCAGGTACTTTGAACTAAACTGTAAAATAATACTCTATTTTAGGATTCAACAACAGCCAAGGCCACATATATGCATTGTGAATGCTGCCAGCCTGTTGCAGGTCTGCTGGATCACAGTAGTAGAGGTGCAAGACATTCAGCATCACTGGCCAAGGATCCCTTTCTGCAGCTATTTAGCAGTGTACTAGGAGTCCCAGGCTGTGTCTCAAAACTGGTTTAATTCACAACAGTCAGTCCTTATGTGCTCTCTAGAAAGCACTGTTCAGTTCCCGAGCAGCAGTCCTGCAGCAGGTTTGTTGTTCATCATACCAAGCTGCTAAGTAAGGCTCAGAATTAATAGAGTTCTTGCTTTTGCAGGTGGGTGATTCAAGACTCAAATAGGGCTGTAGGTCTCAGAGCACATGGGTGACCTCTAGGAATCTCAAAATCTCAAAATTCTTGAAGCAGCAATTGACCCCAAAAGAGCAGCTACACATACTGCTCATAAACTAGGTAAACAAGCTGGGACTAGCAGGTCACTGCACAGCAATTTTAACACAGCTTACCAGCTTATCATTGAAACATACGACCTATGCATGCCATATGAAAAAGGAGCCTGGCTGTGGAAGTTGCTTTCTGTGGTCTTCATCAAGAACTTAGCCACTCTAATTACAAAAGATACAAAATACTTGAGAAAGGAGTCCCATAGCTCTATGGCATGTTTGGGGGAAAAAAAACAACCAACCAAACAGAAACCCACCAAAAGCACCCACCAAAACCCACAAAAACCAAACCAAACCCCAACCACAAAACATCACCACCCCACCACCCCCCCCAAACCCAAACATATGCCACCTGCTTTAGCATGATGGTTGGACTAGATGATCTCCAAAGGTCACTTCCAGTCCCTACCATTCTGTGATTCTTGCTCCAGATCTCGGATCAGAAGGGAGAGAACAGCTGATCCTTATTTGCTTGTGAAACAAAGTCTGTAGGAAAAAAGGATTTCACAAAGCCAAAACCATTCCATTTGAAACACCACAGACTGAAGTCTATTGCCAAATGTGAGGCAGGATCCTGAGGGAACCCAAGGCACTGGCAATTCTGGAAGCTATGGTATCCTCAGTCACAGGACAGATGTCTCTGAAGGGCAGGCACACTGGAAGCTGAGGCAAATTGCTCAACTGAATTTCAAAGAAAGAAAAGCAATTTTCCTATAAACAAGGAACTCTTCAGCAAATTTCATGTGACCAAAAGCTATTGTTTTCCTAAGAATCTGCAGGGCACATTCTAAAAGAGGTATTGAAAGGTACAGTTTGCAGTCCAGATACTTTTCAACGCTGATTCAGTTGACTCCGTTTTGGACATAGAGCTTCGGGTGGGAAAAAAAAAGCACCATTTGCATGAGCATTGCTTGATGTGACTACAGGGTAATCCTTGGTGACTAGCTTAGACTAGATGACTAAACTTTCAGGCAAATGAAATTAGATGGCATGAGTCCTGCTGTCATGGTGGATGCTGCCAGAATTCACAATTTAAGTATCTGGTTCCAGATACTTACACCTACAATTAGCCCAAAATAGAAATCCCAGGAGAATGCCCAGGTGCCACGTACAGAGGGAGAGGCCTTGTGAAAGACACAATTTTAGGAAAGATTAAGAGACTTCACAGCATCCAATGCTCTGAGCTTTGAGATAAATGCTTGAACAAGCTGGCAGGAGATAATGGAAGACCCATCATCCCTTTTCAGTGTTGGAAATATGGACAGTTCCTTGGAGATGGAACAGTCTTTCTCTCCAAAAGCTTTCTTCCCCTTTGTCACATGACAGCTGACCAATTTGTAGGGCTGCTCAGTAACCCAGAGCAGAGTTGCATCCTTCCTCGTGCTGGAATTTGTCTGTCAAGACAGAGCTCAGAGCTCCAGGGGGCTGTGGAAGGAGCCATTGACCACATCCCGTATCAAAACTTGGTCAGTGAAATCAAACAAGGATAATGCAATACTGTGACAGGCAGCCCAGGAAGAGTGGGGAATAACTGTGCTCAGGTTTTCAAGACTCAGCTAACAAAGTCTGAAGCAATGTGGACCAAATTCAGCACTGGCCCTGCTATAAACAGGAATTTGAACTACATTACCTCCTGTGGTCCTCTCCAATCCAAATAACCCATTCTGCAGGGAGTGCAGAAACTATTAGTCCAACATAAAGCAGGCAAGAGGCTATTCAATCCTTTAACCTAGTTACAGCATTCAGGTGGCAGTTGGGACTCTCAGGAGGGAATTTCATATTTAGGGTAAACACGGACATAACACCAAGAGTAGGAACTCAGCTTCAAATTATTGTCCATCCAAACAATACAGCTAAAACTGGGTTTATGAAGGAACTTAAATGTGATGTACAAAAGCCTGATACTCATTTCTCACTGTCACGAAAAAAGACAGCTAAAATGGGTGCACAAATTGTGCTGAAGAGAGTGATGGTGACAATCAGATTGACCCAAAAGGCATATACTTAAGTCTGACCAAATTTGCTTCCCCTGAGTTACAACCTGCCCTATCAATCCCAGGCTGTCTCCACATTAAAATTTCTGCATCCCAGTAGTCCAGATACTAGAGACAGCCTCAGAAAGCAAAGACATGCAAATATCTTGGTGGCAAAGGACTTACTAGCTCAGCATCTGGGATATCAGCTGCCTGTGATAACTTTTCCAAACTCAAACCTAACTTGAGGCCCACAGCACTTATAGCTGCCATGACTAAACTGAAGAGTGAGAGCTGGAAGCCAAACAAGACCAGTGCAGGTGTCATCCCATGGCATTCACTGATTCATCACACAGATAAGCTGTCTCTGGATAGTTGAGAGTTAACTGTATGGTATTTCTCATTTGAAAAGCAAAACAATTCTGTACTAATTAGGAGCACAAATACTACTGGATGGCATTTTTTTCACTTCACAAGCCCCAAATCTGGATTAAATCACATACACTAGCTGTTTAAATACTTTTGTAACACAGATGCTGTCTAATTAGAAGCTCTAAAGAGATGGGGAGAAGGACTGTGCTAAGCACTGCACAAGCATTAACACAGGCCTCAAAAACCAGAATCAAAAAAATCCCAAGGAAATAAAGATGTAAAAATCACTTCAATTTACAGTTTAGGGTGATGCAGAAGTAACAAATGGTCTGCTGAAGCTTCCAAAGCAAACTGAAAATAAGCACCACTTGATTTATTTTTTCATTCTTTAAAACACATACCATCTTTTCTCTTGGCTTCCTAAGAGAAATGTATACTTCATGCACATAAAATACAGCAGATCATTTTAAAGGCATGGACCACAGAGAGCACATTCTATGTACAGTACTTATACAGCCCAAATATCATGAGAAAGGCTTTACAAAAGCCACAAGGAAATAAAAACAAACAAAAAACGCTTTGCGATAACATACACTGGTAGCACACATAGGAATGACTAAATTCATAGACTCATAGAATATCTTGGGTTAAAGGGACCTTTGCAGGTCATCAAGTCTGACCTCCCTGCAGTGAATTAAGCAAGAACACCTTCAACTACCTCAGGGTGCTCAGAGCCCTGCCCAACCTGACCTTGAATGTTTCCAGAGATGGTGCTTCTACCACCTCTCTGGGCAACCTGGGCCAGTGTCTCATCACCTTCATCATAAAAAGTGTCTTTCCTACATCTAGTCTACACCTACATTTGTCCTGTATCAACAAGCCCTGCAAGAAGCATTGTCCCAATCATTCTTATAGCCTCTCTTAAATATTAAAAGGCCACAGTAAGATCTTAACAGAGTCTGCTCTTCTTCAGGCTGAACAAGCCCAAATCTTTCAGCCTTTCTGTACAGGAGAGGTGCTCCAGCCATCTGATCATTTAACACACACACACACACACACACACACACACACACACACACACACACACACACAGAGAGAGAGAATCTTAAGAACTGCATTCTTGGTAACAGTGATGCTGGTAGATGAAAAGCTCAACATGAGCCAGCAGTGTGCACTTGCAGCCCAGAAAGCCAATCACCAATCACATCCTGGGCTGCATCAAGAGAAGCACAGCCAGCAGGTCAAGGGAACTGATTTTCCCCCTCTACTCTGCTCTAGTGAGACCCCACCTGGAGTACTGTGTTCAGTTCTGGAGCCCTTATTACAGGAAAGATCTAGACATGTTGGAATGTGTCCAGAGAAGAACCACAAGGATGACCAGAGGGCTGGAGCATCTCTCTTACGAGGATAGACTGAGAGAGTTGGGGCTGTTCAGTCTGGAGAAGAGAAGGCTCTGAGGAGACCTTATTGTGGCCTTCCAGTATCTTAAGGGGGCCTACAAGAAAGCTAGGGGGGGACGGGACTTTTTAGGGTGTCAGGGAGTGATAGGACTTGGGGGAAGGGAGCAAAACTAGAAATGGGTACATTCCGATTGGATGTTAGGAAGAAGTTCTTCACTATGAGGGTGGTGAGACACTGGACCAGGTTGCCCATGGAGGTGGTGGAAGCCTCATCCCTAGAGGTTTTTAAAGCCAGGCTGGATGTGGCTCTGAGCAACGTCATCTAGAGCGAGGTGTCCCTGCCCATGGCAGGGGGGTTGTAACTGGATGATCCTTGAGGTCCCTTCCAACCCTGACAATTCTATGAGTCTATGATTCACTTCACAACATCCCATTGAAAATTCTAATCACAGAGTTGAAAAGAAAACCCCAACACCTCACTAAGGACATTTCTCAGAAAACAGCAAGTGCACAATATTGTAAGTGATTTAATATCAAAGGACAAGTACCTTTCTTAACATCGTTAATTCTCTTTGTGGCAAATTATTACATGATGGATTAAATATATGTGCTAACTGTGGGATGGACTCTAAACACAAATTCTATTGTAACGGCATAATTTGAAGGACACTTTCATCTGCTGAGATTTTTATTAACACTGATCTGTTAAGGCAAGGCTTACAGAACTAAGTTTACTTTTGCACAACTCCTTTTTCTTTTGTTCCTCTTTATATCTTGAGTATCAGAGTCCAACATGATGGCATTCAACAAATCCAAGTGCCAGGTGCTGCACTTTGGCCACAACAACCCCATGCACGGCTACAGGCTGGGGTCAGAGTGGCTGGAGAGCTGCCAAACAGAGAGGGATCTGGGGGTGCTGACTGACAGCTGCCTAAACATGAGCCAGCAGAGTGCCCAGGTGGCCAAGAAAGCCAATGGCATCCTGGCCTGCATTAGGAATAGTGTGGCCAGCAGGAGCAGGAAAGTCATTGTGCCCCTGTACTCTGCACTGGTTAGGCCACACCTTGAGTACTGTGTCCAGTTCTGGGCCCCTCAATTTAAGAAGGACATCGAGACACTTGAATGTGTCAAGAGAAGGGCAACGAGGTTGGTGAGAGGCCTTGAGCACAAGCCCCACGAGGAGAGGCTGAGGGAGCTGGGGTTGTTTAGCCTGGAGAAGAGGAGGCTCAGGGGAGACCTCATTGCTCTCTACAACTACCTGAAGGGTGGTTGTAGCCAGGAAGGGGTTGGTCTCTTCTCTCTAGCAACCAGCACCAGAACAAGGGGACACAGTCTCAAGCTGCAACAGGGGAAGTTTAGGCTCGAGGTGAAGAGAAAGTTCTTCATGGAGAGAGTCATTCGCCATTGGAATGTGCTGCCCGGGGAGGTGGTGGATTCACTGTCCCTGGAGGTGTTCAAGAGGGGATTGGACGTGGCACTTGGTGCCATGGTCTAGTCATGAGGTCTGTGGTGACAGGTTAGACTCGATGATGTTTGAGGTCTCTTCCAACCTTGGTGATACTGTGATGCCTTCTTGGTCAGTTTGATTCCTAAATTCTTACTAAGTCATTGCTTTTGAAACATCCTGAAGCAATCTGCACGTTCACATAGTTCAAAGAAGAACGACCCTCTAAGAACAGCCAAATGAAATGATTCAGCCTAGGAGAACTGCAACATTCACCCTTCAGCTGTCTGCATCCCCCAATGGAAGAAAACCACCATAGAAATTAAATTTTAAAATCAAAGTTAGAAGCAAACAAAAACCTCACTTCAATACAAAAAAATTAACACAGTACTTCAAATATTTCCTTCATTTAAAGACATATTAGACACCAGTAGTAATGTCTGTGGCTATGCTCTTGCTGCAGCTGTCGCTGTTACTGGAAAGAGAACATTTTAAGACACTGCTGCTTACTAGAAAAGTGCAAATTTTATGGGTAAAATGCCAGTAGCTAAGTAATCAGCAACAAACCTTAGCGACCCCTTTCTACTAGATAGTTACAGACAGGTCCACACAAGACCAGGAACAACACTTCATGAATGCATCACATCCATCAGAAAGATTTAGAAAAGACATGCTGGGAAGGAACATACCTTGTTCTCCACCCTAGACTTAATCTTGGGTAGCTACCACATTAAGTGAAATGGTAAGATGTCCAGCAGTGTGAGATTTGTGACAAAATACAAAGCTGACAACACGGATTTCTTCATTAATGTAAACCTTAGTGTTGCAAGAGCTGAGGTGGTTGCATATGCCATGCAGATTGCATAATCGAAGACAGGGATGCAGATTGCATTCCTGCTGGCAAGGCAGGGAAACAGCCAGAGGCATTTCCCATGGGGCCAGCTAGGCTAACAACTGCTGGCCAAACGCCTCCACAAACAGCCAACTGGAACCTCATTCTCCCTATCTGAATGAAGGAGAACTTACTGCTCCAGTTGTCTCCAGGAAGAAAAGAAAACGTAAGCGCCCTTTCCAGAGAGGTACATGGAAGTACACAAAGTGGCCGGGCAGCTGGGAAGGACAGCAGTGAAGACTGCACTTAGATGTGCTCCCATCATCGTGACAAAAACACCTGCTACATCGGCTGTTGTACACCCAGAGTCAAAGGTCCAAGCACCCTCCCTTCCCTTGTTTCTCTTTCTCCCTTCAGAGTGAATCTCTGCTTAATACTCGGCAACCTCAGCTTGAGCCTGCGCTGTATCAAGAGCAGACTGTGTAGCAGCACTCATCATCCTAATGACGGGAAGGATCAGGTAGAGACCCAAGCCAAGCCATATGCAATCTGCCAAGTCCAACATATCGCATCAGCTTTCAGAACTCAGAACACACGCAAGCAAAGTGTGCTTTATAGTTATTTTAGTAACAATTTATAACAGCTGCAGTCTGTTTTGTCTGAAACTGGGTATTTGGAAGCCATAGGACCACACCAACTTAGAAAATTAAGAGGGGTGGGCACCTGTGCAGCCATATGTAATTAAGAAACAATGAACAACTACTTGTATTACACTGGGGATAAATCCAGAAACAAAGTGGAGACAACCTCTGCTGCATAAGAGGACTGGAAGCATGAATGATGGATCATCTGGAGTGGCTGACACACCAGAGGGTTGTGCTGCCATTCAGTGGGACTTGGGCAGGCTGGAGACCTGGGCAGGGAGAAACTTAATGAAATTCAACAAGTCTTGCACCTGGGAAGGAACAACCCCAGGTATCAGTAGAGGCTGGGCACTGACCTGTTGGAGAGCAGTGAAAGAGAAAAGGACCCTGGGGGTCCTAGTGGATAGAAGGTTGACCATGAGCCAGCAATGTGCTCTTGTGGCCAAGAAGGCCAAAGGTATCCTGGGTTGTATTGGAAGGGGTGTGGTCAGTAGGTTGAGAGAGGTTCTCCTCCCTCTCTACTCTGCACTGGTGAGGCCACATTTGGAATATTGTGTCCAGTTCTGGGCCCCTTAGTTCAAGAAGGACAGGGAGCTGCTTGAAAGAGTCCAGCACAGAGCCATGAAAATGATTAAGGGAGTGGAACTTCTTCCTTATGAGGATAGACTGAGGGAGCTGGGGCTCTTCAGCTTGGAGGAGTCTTAGGGGTGACCTCATTAATGTTTAGAAATATGTGAAGGGTGAGTGCCAGAGGATGGAGCCAGGCTCTTCTTGGTGGTGCCCAATGACAGGACAAGGGCCAATGGGTGGAAGCTAAGGCATAGGAAGTTCCATAGAAACAGCAGGAAGAATTATTTCACTGTGAGGGTGACACAACACTGGAACAGGCTGCCCAGGGGGGTTGTGGAGTCTCCCTCTCTGGAGATATTCAAGACCCGCCTGGATGAGTTCCTGTGTGGCCTGGTATAGGTGATCCTGCTTTGGCAGGGGGCTTGGACTAGATGATCTCTTGAGATCCCTTCCAGCCCCTAATATCCTGTGATTCTGAAATGCATTAATAGAGTCACAGGCTATATGAATCATATTCAAGATGTCAATTTTCCTATGATGTCCACATCAATGAAAGTAGATGAACTAAAGAAATTAGATTCATACCAGTTGTTTGAATAAAATGGCATTTTTCTCTCCCCACCTAACCTCTCTCTGCTGTTTCTGCTCCAAATTTCAAAGCCTTATTTGCATTAATACAAAATCTGTTTACAGTCAACTTCACTGATACTGGAAGCTTCCCTTCCCCTTCCCCCTCCCATCCCCCCAAGACACAAAGCAAAGCTGGCCAGGTGTCTCTAAACCACAGAGCCAGCTGCTCTTAACCAAGCTCACAGGAAATAGCAAGGAAAATATGCAGCATTTGACACATCTGGAATAGATTGCAGAGTCTTTGAAAACAGTGTCCCAATTCCGTTCCTCCTGCTGAAGAGATTTCAGGCTAGCAAACTGCTGCATCAACTACAGAGATTAGATAATGTGCACATTTTTAACCCTACATATTCTTTTTATCCAAGTGAGATCATGGTTTTTTCCAAGCTAGTCCTAGAAAAATAGAATAAAAGCCAACAATAGAACAAAAAAAAACCCCAAAACCCAAGTATCTGTATGAAGCTTCCTGTAAAATGTAGTGGAGCAAACAAAAATAATTCAGTCAGAAAGCTGTTATTTAATTTGGGAAAATTGATAGAGCTGGAAAAGCACTACTTGATATTGGTAAACTTAGAGAAAGAGTAACTATGACATGTTTGGCAGTTGTATTAACTAATTAACAGAAATGTCCTTACAGGGTTTCTATTTGCTACAAAACACAAGACGAAAAGATGAGTAGAGAGGATTGGTTAGTTCCCATTTTGCAAGGTGATTTGTCTACAATTCTAACATTCCAAATATTGCAGTTTGCATCATTTGGTGCAAAGTACAAAAAAAAAAAAAAAAAAAAAAAAAAGGCAAAAAGCCTCAGTTAGCAAAACAAAGCAATGTTTTATTATCTGCTTCCTTTTCATATGGACAATAAATGCAAAAGAAAACACAGAAACAAACAGGTAAGTTCAGAAGGAAATCCCAGTCAGATATTGAACACAATACTTAATTTTCTTATTTCCATAAAAAACTGGGAAGTGGACGTGCCCCTAAAGTTTTAGTCACTTTCAGTATCTCTGAAAGATTAAGAAAATTCATAATGTGACCAGTTTATATATGTATATTTTAAACATTCATTATAGATACAAAACTGAATACAGCACTAGCTTGAAACAGCATAAACCTCACAGTTTTTAATATTAGTAATAAAAAGGCAGCATTCTAATATAAAAAGAAAAACTGGAGGAAAGCAGTTGTTGTTTTTTTCTTCTTTTTTTTTTTTTTTTCCCTTAAAGGTGCAGCCACAACCACCGTATTTTTGCAACTGAGATTCCAGTTGTACAGAGGACCGAGAGATGTATTCTCCTGCTTAAGGAGAAGCATAAATTTCACAATTTTCAAAGGAAACTACACATGCATGAACAACAGACAGTACCCCGTAAAGAGATGATATTTATAAGAAAGCAATGGTGTACCTGAAGTGAAGGCTGGGAGAGGTGCAATGCGCATTTTCTGCCTCAGGAGTTTTAAAAGTAAGGTTGTTCTCGTGGGTACTGCATGACCTTTTTTTGAAAACCAACTCATCTCACAATTTTCACAGATGATTTCCAAAATTACAGTTGAATTAGTTTATTCGTAGGAAATGGCTAAGTATTTCCTCCAAACAGCGTTTGTAAAATAGGTATATGAATTAATTTTTCTTTTGAGACTCCCTCACAGCGGAAGTTGCATTTATATTGAACTCAAGATTTCTTAAACAGAACCAGTGCCATAGCCCCAAGGAATGCATTTGCAATACTTTGTTTCAGAAACAAAGGTGCACCTATCATGATCCAAGGACTAAAGATGTAAGCCTGTCCATCTCTGTTAACATGAACAAACCCTATCTTTTAATGGGATAATGCATATGAATCATGGCTATCAGGCTCAAGGCCAAACCAGTTAATAATAATTCATATAAAGAAAGTTAGGACGAGACAAACAATTCAATGCCTTTACCTCCAAAATTACATCTAATAGTAACAACTATACCCTTAATAGCCAATTAACAAAAAATATCTATATAGCTCTAAGATTAAACAAAATCTAGAGAATATGCTGTTACAAAATATATTTTGACATATTTCCTAAGAAGCAATTCCAACAGTCATGTATGCAGAGTTATTTACAAGGGACTCAAAGTGAAGCATCAGTTTTAAGCAAACCAGTACACTGGTTTGAATTTGACAGAATATTGGCAAATATAAGTTTGTGACAACAAAGAACTTTGGGGTTTAGTAAACTTAAAAATGTTCTACACAATTATTGGATGAATCTAAACTGTATTTTAAAAAGTAAACCAAACCTGTCTGAACTGGTTAATCTGAATCATTTCATGCATTTTATTGCACTCAATATTCAGATCAACACGTCAGCGGTACATACACACTGTGGAACAAATTACCACTTGAATCTTTCAGATATGACAAGTACAGATTAACTGAGTCTGACTGTACCTAATCTCTACTAATAGGTGGTTTGTCCTTACTTCAATACTATCTTTCTAATAAGCACACTTAGAAATGTGCTAAAACAAAAGGCAGCAATTATAAATATTTCCTAGAATGACCAGAACTGGTATTTGAGCATAAACTACCCTCTCATTAATTTTTGAAGCTGTTATCTCCGCTAATTTGTCTTCTGGATTAGTAGTCTTCTATCCTATTAACTCGTAGGGTTACAGATCATCTGAAGTTTCACACTGAGGAAAGGAATGTCTGTTCGATGCAGTCTGGAGATAAAGAAAGAGTTGTACTTCAGTTCACCACAGTGATTCACTAGAAGTAGCATTGCTAACTGACATTAATCCTAGCAGCAGCAAAGCAGCAGCCTTTTTCCTCTCCCCATGTCAGGATGGGAGAGAAAAAAAGCAGAAACATTACTGTTATTTTGTTATTGCTTCAAAAGAACACTTGACAATATTTTGTAAATGTAGAGGTAACATTTGCTATTTATTAAAAGCAACAGATCCTGCAGAGGAAGTTATCTGTCCATGCAAGAATACAGACATTCAGGTGTAGCAGCAACTAATCTGAACTTCTTGTTTTCACACTCAAAATGCTTGGAAAAATTTGAATGTAATAACATGTTCAGGTCTCTAAACACTCCACGGACCTTACCAGCCCATACACCTCAGTGATGCTTACAGGTAAGGGAAAAATTCAAAGCACTGCATTCAGATAAGAAACACTCAATTAACTTCAGTTAATGCTGAATTAAATATTTGCTTCCAAAGCAGAATTTTAACTGCAGAAAAGCAAAGAATACCAGATCACACTCTCCTACGCTGTCATTACCCTTTTCAAGGCACCATTTTCAAATACCAATTAGTCCTAATAATTCTTTTTTAAATAGTCTTTTTAGAAATGTATTGTATTAAAAGCAAACAGGTATTTTCAGTCTCATCTCTACAAATGCTGGCATTCTCAGTAGGTTACCACATTATTAAGAAAAGGAGCAATATGCAGCTATGCAAAAATTACACGCTGCCATGCAGTTGCCAGTTTAGGTTGGTTACCTAAAGGCAATATACATCTTAGTTATTTAACTTAAGGCATCATTTTGACAAAAGGACACGTTAAAAACAAATATGTTACAGTTGTGTTAACAGATTTCCTCCATGATCAAAACCTTTGTAGTATAGCATAGGTAAGAATCATTAGATGTTTTCAAATGTACACCTCTCATATAAAAGTAACCTTTTTTTTTCCTAGGCAAGTCCTGCATCTGTTTTTTCAGGCATTAATAATGTGTTGCTAGTTACTTCATATTGATCTGGTGACCCACCTTGGAGAAAACCTGCTTACTATAGCAAACAGCTTCTCAGAGAAGTAAAATATAGTATTTAAGTATTTTAAGTAAAATAAGTAATGAAAATGGTACAGTAGTTATTTCTAGGCTTAAGTTCATCCCACCATGCAGTTTAAGTAAAAAAGTTGAAGACCTCGGGGTTAAGTTACATAGTGAAGTCCAATAGATCCACCTAATGGACAAAAAAGCATTAAATATGCAAACAAAAAATGTGGATATGTGCCAGGCTGATTAGTCAGTTACCTGAAGGATATATAAAGCATGTTGTTGCACACACAGTAATCATACTTGTACATAAGTGTCTTAATCCAATCATTTGAAGAGAGACAATGATCATCTATTGTTTGCATGTTCAAACCCATGTCAATCAGATTTAATATGCAGTCAGATTAGCACTTCCTAAGTTGCTGACAACAGGTTGACTGCTAAAGCCAGTTTTCCAACACAAAGGATATTATCCTGACAGGCAGCAGATACTGTTTCTGGCTTAGGAAAAAGAGCAGGCCCCTCTTCGTTTCTGCTACTGAACATTGGTTCCAGGGAGGGCTGGAGGCAACAAGGATGCATTATTTACTTTCAAATTTCATGCCTTCAAGAGACCTCATGTATTTCCAAGTCCACCCAGAATAAATACAACACTCGCGACCTACGTTCATTCACGACATATGTGATTTCTCTTTTCTGATGGAAGTTTGATTATTTATTTTTAATGCAAGTAATTTATTCTTCTCTGTTTTCCTGGGAGAGAGAATCTTATTGCTATAAAAGGCTTACCTTCAGTACAAGAAAAAAAATCTTGTTCTGTGAGCAGCTGCCATGCTTTCAGACATATTTCTGACTTTAAGATAATTAACAAAGCCTCGAAAGAACAGGAGGAGTCCTGAAAGTGCAGAAAAATGTACAAATTGAAGTATATCATCCTAAGCACATGCTATCCCACAGCATTCTCATTAAAATAATTTTTAAAAGAGCCTAGATTATACTAATTCAAGGGAGGCTTTCATGCATCAGTCACAAATTCAACAAGAATGTCTTCTGCTTTTATCTTATGATACTTGAGTACGGTCTTAATGGAAGGTCTTTCAGAAACTTTACACTCCTCCTGGTTCAAGCACCATCCACTAAAGACTGCATGAAAAAAAATTAAAGAAGAAAAAAATAAACAGAATACATGCTGCCCATACTGTTCAAGTAGAATTACAAAACTAAGTTACTAGTGTGGTAGAAGGCTACCCAAACCAAAAAGAAACCCCACAACTTTTATATAAATGTATTGCAAGTCGAAAGGGGGCGGGGGAAGAGGACAGTACAGATTGCTCTAGTTACAACTCCATAATAAATCACAGTAGATTATGGCTTGAGACTTAACAGCCCACAGAAATGCACCTGTCCAAAAGGAGGAAGAACAGCAGTCAATTCAAGGACAATTACCCAACATGTGTTGGGATTACACTAATTTTGAACTATTTAAATTATTTTGAATTATTTAAAATATTTATATTTAACTGCATTTGAAAGAATACTTCAGCTCTCATAAGAGGAACAAGAGATACAGAACAGTCACACACAAGTTGCATTTGCAACAATGGAAATGGCTAACATGAGGTTGCCAAAATCATTTTATCAAGTTAGAGATTTACTGGACATCTGAATAAACAAGCCCACATTGTCACATAGTGGATACAGCTCTTTGGCTCACTTTCCTCCACTAAGTAAACCTCAGAAGATGAATCTATTCATCAGTTGAATGAAGGGGAATCTAACATGCATCAAACAATCTGCACAAGAGTTTTGGGGAAGGAGATTGTCGAAACTTGAATTCTACATCCAGGGGAGAGAAACACAATCCTAGAGGGCATTTCTCCTCATTTATTAAAACACACAGGTACCTTGAGGACAGATGCTTATGTGTACGTACACCTAAACTGAAGATTAACAACTTTGGTCCAGGATTGTATATTTTTCATCATCTTAGATCATTATGAACAATCTCAATATTTACATGGATATTTCTCTACGTGATGCAGTTTTGCTTAATTTCTGCAAGTTGAGAGACTGATTCTTTTTTTCCTCCTTATGCTCATGTCTTCTTTAAATGCTTTTTACTTGTAAATTTTTATTTTATTTACATTCTTTTTGCCTTTTTAAAAGCAGAGTTTCATTCTGACACACACAGAACAAAAAACCAAACACTGAGAATGCTCTGCTAATGACTGGAACTCTGACCTAAGGCAGATGCATTTTGTGATTAAGGTGGATGTTGCACAGAGAGGAAAGCACTCAGTCTGGATGAAAAGCCTACTACAAAAGTGTTACCCAGACATTATTAGAGATAGTTCCATCTTCAGCTGAAAAGCAGCTGGAATAGCAAAAGGTGTGCAGGAAGCTCTTAAGGTGCCCAAAAGCATACTTTTTGCATTACACGTTGGAAAAGAGTCCATGCCAACTCATATATTTCTCTGCTTAGAGAAGAAGAAAAAAACAAACCAACAAACCCACTTTCCATTATGTTCCTCAAAAATAAACATTGGCTAACATCTGAATTTAAAAATTAGTATTATCTTTCTCTTCAATTTATTCACTGTACATGACAGCTTCTTGGAAGCAGAACACTTCACTTTTCCATGAAGTATGAGCAAATTTTTCCAAAATTGGAAAGAAGGCAAGGGATCAGAAACAGACAGGTGAATGTCAAAAGAGAGAAGACGGCAAGAGGCGGGCTCAATTATGCCAAAGGCCTATGCACAAGAATCCAACTCCATTCATTCACTTCTGAAGAGATGCAGGACACCAAAATGATGAAAGATAGATCTGGTTGGCAGAGCTCCCACGACTTCATAACACTCCTCCATGTCCTGCCAAGTAGCCCTGCTGGATTAAATCCTTCTATGGTGTTATAGCAATCTCCGTATATCCACTTTATCAGTTTAAAAACACTGTTGGCATATTTCATGCTAAACATTCATAAGGCAAGGGAACAATTGTAACCCACAAACAGTAACGGCTGGATGCATAGGGCATGCCTGTTACTCCAAAGCATATGATAAACTTTGTGAGTTAAAGAAAAAAAAAAACCCAAACACAACACCACAAACAACACCACAAACACACACACACAAGAAAAGAAAAGGGAGGGAAAAAAAGAAGAAGAAAAAAAAACTTGAAACAGCTCAGGCTGATGATAAGGCTTTCCTAAATTTAACAGAGCTGACTTCTGAGCAAGTGCTGCGAAAGACTAAGGAAAAGAGGATCTTTTTCCCCAGACATGGTGGGGGAAAATGTTGGGGGAAGAACATACTATTTTCATCCAAGTGAAGATTGTCAAATTCCAATTTCAGGCACCTAAAGGGTTTATTTTAATTAAAGATTGACATGAAGATGTTGGTACCTCTAAAAAGTCATTTCACTTCCAACTTAAATGCAATCACCTCAAACAGAATACAAAAGCATTCAAGGGACTGGTGCTGTCATGCATTAACATTTGTGGGGTTTACATATTTCAAACAACCAAGTGAACAGCAGAAAGCAAGCTGAGTATTCAGAAGTCTGAAGAACACCCCTGAACTTCACTAAAAGGCAGATTGGAAAAGTTTTAAGTTTTCTGGCATTTCTTCTAAGATGAATAGCAGGTCACAAACATTCAGGATCTCAGTGTTGGATTGTTTGGCCTTTTTTTCTAAATTTACTCATAATTTCAATTTAACATTTGCTGTTAGGCATCTGAGTAATTGACTCAAAGGGAAGACTGCCACCTACTGAACTAGCAACAGTTTGCTATGCTTCAAGAGCTAGGAAATAAAATGGATAGTAGCAATCATTTCTATGCAACACAACATTCTGTAAAAATCATTCCATATTCCATATTCAAATTACAAAAGCCACAGTAGGAAAAAAAAATATATAGTGGTTGGCATTTGGTAAATCCTAATACAGACTAGAGAGAAAAGCATAATTTGATGCATGTAAGACTTTGAACACGGGCAGACAGATCTCCTAAGAGAAAGCTGACATCACGCGAGTGCTGTGATCAGAAAGCATGAAGCCATTCTCTCGTCTGACTGAGAAACTACTGATGCAGAATGCATTTCAAAGGACTAGGAAAGGACATTTTGTGATCCATGTACAACACAGCAGACTCTGCTTTCCTAGGATCAGTCACATTAGAATTTAATTCTTAATATACAGGTTTATACATGCAAGTACTACACATCACTCACTTTTTAATATGTTCTCTACATAAGCCAAAATTTCATTACACAGTATTGCACCCCTAGATCAGAAGCAGCAGCTTAAATATCACAAATTAGAAGTCTCAGGTATGTCTATAATTACATATGTAGAAACAATAGTTTTTAAGCTGAAAGGTTATTTGATAGTCTGACGTTCACACAGTAACACCACTGTTATAAACAATGGCATTGTGAATACTATAGAAATAAAAAACACCGAGATAATCATGTTACAGAAATCGCACTTACAATGACAAGTTTCATCTTTAATGACTTCCACATCAAACCAGAAATGTTTTCAATTGCCACTCACCAAGCACAAGAAATATCCACCAAAGCCAGTACTGTCCATTGAAATATCCAGTAAAGTAATCTGAAAACTGAAATTCATAGACAAGGCTTAGTTGCAGTAAGACAGATGACTGAGACAGGTTTAATGCACCATGCAAACAGAGAAAGCGCAGTAAATTTGAACAAAAGTAATATACTCAACTAAAATGAAAAACAGGTGTTTGTGCGGCAGTTTAACATACAAATAACATTTCCAGTGTCAGCTGGTCTGTGGCAAAGGTCTTTCAAAACCTCTAAAAAGTGTGTGTGTAAAAAAGCCTCAAATTTGTATTACTTGCCAGAATCAACTGACATTTTCCATTGCAATGAATCACCACTTGCCGATTTTCCTTCACCCCACCCCCCAATGCCTGCCTTCCCAAACACATACAGCAGCCTGCTGCTTTAGATATTAACACCAAAAGCCACATTAGTTTAATCTTATCAGACAGGGATGTTCTGCTGACCCCTCAAAAGAAGAGCTTTTGACCTTCTGTATACCCCCTACTGTTAATCGCTGCCAAGAATACCAGCCCCATAAAGACCCCCAACTCATTAAAGTCTTTTCATTTTCAAACCAGCATTCAGTTCCCAGCAGTAAGCTGAACGTAACTAAATGAACCTTGAAGTGCCATTTCAACTGTTCCTGTTAGTGACCATGGTAGACAGTTTTGTCCTCCCTCTGATGTGGGAGGCAGCTGGAGGGCAGGGTGTGATGGTATTGGAGACAGGTATCTGTGCCTTTACCAGACTCCAGACTGCATGCTTCACTGATAAAAAGGCTAATCAAATGTCTCTAAAACTCACACAAAAAGTAGGAATAGGGAGATGTGTAAAAAGTTGCCAGACAAAATAAACCTGTGTAGTAGTTTAAGCACGCTTTTCATACACTTCCCGTCCTATGATCATTCAGTATGTTTGTTGCATCCTGCCAAAGTATTTCCCGTTTGCCTTTTCTTTGATATTTCAGTAGCAACAATCAAGAAATCACACCATTCAGCTATGTAATTCAGTTTACTCAACACATCCCTTGCCTCTCCACACAACCAAACAAATCTACCCCACTGCCCAAAAAAACCCAAAAACACCCTAAAAGAAAAACAACCCACCACCAGAAGGTGGGAAGATACTGGACTGCAGATCTGCAACCAGAAAAAAATCAAGACATTAAAGAAAACTCAAGGAACTGTGCACTGAGATCCACATGTTTTCTCAAGAATAAAGCCAGATCATGTGATTTTTACTTTTTCTTAAAGATTTAATACTGTACTATATTCATTCCTATGGGCAAACAAATGACAACAAAAAAATAATCAAGAAACAGAATCACTACATTGGTACTTACATTATTCCTATATAGATATTAGCACTTCTACAATTTAGCAAACATTTAATATTTTGACACTTCATTAAAATATCGAATGAATACTCAGCTGCCAGGAAGCTGACAACATTATTAATCCCACCTCACCTGATAGTATTTTCACTTCTCTAAACGTGCTAATACACTTCTTTAAAGTTACAATTTAATTCAACTGGTGAGATTTCCTACACCCATCAATAAAACACTGGCACATTTTAACTCTTTCTTTTACTCTTACACTTCCTTTAAGCAGAAGCAGTCATGACTGCAGAACTTCCCCAACAACAAAATTATGCCTTGGTTCTTCTCCCCTCTTAGTACAAACTGAGATAGAGAGAGTATATGCCTGTTTAGACACTACAAAGTTTTGTTCAACTGACCCTGAGTGAGAAAGGGCAGCACAAGCTTGAAACAAAGTCGGAACAGAAGAGTTTTGTGCACACATGTGCACATGCTTGTATGTCACCATAAAAATTGTTGCCATACCCCTTTCTGAGCTTTCTGCTGTTGTCTCTAGTCTAGAAAGTGAGACAAGATAACAATGTTCACTATGAAAAAAATCCCACCCCTGAGGTCTTGGAACTGGTCAGCTCTAATATTTTAGAATTCACAACACATTATAACAAGAACTTAAATATAGTCTAGAACACAGTTTTCTTCAAGAAAATTTAGCATACATTTGCTTTGTGTTTCTAAGGAGCACATCTTCAAGCAGAGAGGAATAATAAAACCAACACAATGAGCAAGTTCTGCCTTCTGTTTAGTATGCCTCAAGGGATGCTAGCAACAACCCCAATGAATGCACAGTTGAAAAAATTGTGTCCCTCAAGATAAATTCCATCCCAAACCCCCAGAGCAACATGTGGTCCAGTACTATTCTATCAAGTTACCCATGGCTCTAAGGAGGATGCAGGACACATCCAGTAAGGACCATCCAATCTCTTCTCCCTACAATCCTTTCACTGTCATGCTAAAGATCATATCAAGTTAAGTTACTAGCACACATACAGAAAATAAGTAATAATTCAGGGTTGGTATAGCAGAAAAGATGTGTAAATTATCTGAGACTTCTTTCTTCGTTAGACATGTCTCACTGACATGTAGATTTCAGGCTGTGAAAGAATCATCTAGCATCCACTTAGTCAGCTAACTAACATTTGTCTAATATACTTTACTGAAAAGTATCTAATCTTGCTGTGAAAATATCAAGAAGTTGAGCATCTAAGAAGATACGAATGTGACTAACTTCATATTGAAGTTTGACTCAGATACAAGGAAGAAGTGTTGATGGGCTGAGCCATTTATAAATCTTTCATATATGACACCATAATACCAGTGATATTTTAGGTATTTGCTCCACGTTTGTATGCTTTTAAATACTTGTGCAAAGAATGAGTCATTCTGCATTTATTTCAGTGGAAAGATGAACATAAAATGCTGTCAGATGAAAACAGATTATCTAAGAATCATTATCAATAAGCACATAAATATCCATAAAGTAAATTCTCTACTAAAGTGGAAATCAAGAGAGAATTCTGGACACTCTGTTAAGCACTGGAATTTAATATACTGGGTTTTCATTCCATTATTATATATCTCTGCATAAATTGATAGTTTTGGGTATACAAACTGTCTGTACAGTGTAAATCAAGAAACATACCCGTACAATGAGAATCCATTTGATCAGGGACAGACCAAATCCACAGATTGCACCATACCTTCCAGCTATGGTATTTGTTATACAGAATGATAAGCAAAATCCAATCCAGTTGAAAATAAATGCCACTATAAAATAAAAGAAACAGTAGCTTCTGTTAATCTATATAGCTAAGCAAACAGACTCAACATTAATTTCACTTTTAAACTAATAAAGACATGCTTACACAGTCAGTAATTCCCTTCCGGTAATTCAGGCTTTCAGAGATTGACTTTGAACCCAGACATTCCCCATGGTATACTCACTTAATAACAAAGCAAACGGTAAACAAGCTGGAACCTACTGCTTTAAACAAGAGAAAATTCCAACATAAAAGAAAGTATTACATTGCTACAGAAGTCCAACCAGATCACACTAGACATGAAGGGCAAATGCAAACAAAGGACAGAAAAAAACCTTGCTCGACTTTTATGATCAGAAATGTAGTTCTGTGCACACATACATCCATGTACCAAGGCTGCATATACAGCTTTATCCAGTTTGCATCTAACAGAATAAAATTATCTGCTCTTGCTCGGCAAACATAGTATAGAAATGAAGGCAAGTTGAGAAGCTGATGTTTCGTTAGTTATTGTCTTTTCTTCTAGATCTATATTTAAGTATAACATAGAAAAAAGACTTGGAGGTTTCATAAAGAAGCTTAAGAAATCAAGACACAAAAAGGACATTGAGCATAAGTACCACTGTTACTTCAACTCACAAGTGTACACAACTCCCAGTAGCAGTTTTACAATTTAAAGTTTCATGGCTGCATATCTACTTGACAGTAAACAACATCATCTGCGTTGACTTCAGTTTGTGCATATTAATGGGAATCAAAGTGTAGGAGTTCCCGGTTAGGTGATGTCTAATTCCTAGTTTTGGGAGTAAGTGAGGGCAACTAATGAGAAAATCAGAAAAGCTAGAGGAACTGTAGAAGACAGTTCAGGAACTCTGGAGAGAACAAGATGGTGGAAAATTGAAAACATTTGGGAAGATCACAATAGGCATGGGGGGGGGGAAGAAAAACCCACTGAAGAAGCAAGCGGGAATGGAAGGAAGGAATAAAGGAGAATAAAACCCCTGCATACGAATCCTTAATGTTTTAAATCTTCAAACTCAGGGGGAAAAAAAAACAAACTAAAAAACCAACAACAACAACAAAGAAAAAAACACCTACCAAACAAAAAACCCCACCCACATAAAACTCAAACATTAATACACCAGAAGAAAAAACCTCTGTCTTTTTAGTAAAGGTGTGAATGCTAGCAAAACATGAGACACTGGAACAGGTTGCCCAGAAAACCTGTGGAAGTCCCATGTTCAAGGTGATGGTACTGTGAGCAATCTGATCTAGTAGAAAGTGTCCCTGCCTGCAGCAGGGATATTAGAGCCAGATGATCTTTAAGGTCCCTTCCAACCCAACCCAACCCATACTAACTTGGAACATAAATCTGGTCAAAAGTTTTCTTAGATATAAGACAACAGCAATTTATAACTATATTACAAGTGCTCCAACAATCTACATGGAGATGCAATGATTTGCCCACAAATGCAAAATTCGTCTGTAAATCTGCAGTGGTATTCCATTAATTTTTGAGAAAATGAAATTCCAACATAAGTTTTGGAGGACTTTAAATCAATAGTCATTTTGTACATGTCAGAAAACACCTTATCTCATACAGAGACATAGGTAACATGGCAATAAGAAAGCTTACTTTTATGCTAACTACTAATCTTTAAAAGACACCAACACGAACCCCCAAAACACCAACCAGCAAAACCCAAAGAAAAAAACCCAAACCAACAAAAAAACCAAAACACATAATGAACTGAATAAATGCTGATTCAAATGGCAATATGCAGAGAAGAAGGGAGAAAAAAAGTTTATTACACAAGAACAAAACCAGAAGGAAAAAGCCTCAGATCTGAGAAAGCTTGGATGCATTCTTCTAAAACAGATTTTCCCTATTTTAAGCAAGTTTGCCAAATCCACCTTACTTTTGAAAGTATAATTTCAGAAGCTAGTTCTTCAATGTGTCTGTGTTCCTGTTTCAGCAAAATAGCTTACTGCTTTCTCCCTTTCTCCCTACTACTGATGCTACAAAGACTGACTTTGATTGTGGCTCCAACAATAGGTATTCAAAAAAGTACAGAAGACAGATATGTTTCTAATGCACTACACAGATTAGAGGAATTCCAAGAATATCTACAGTTTTAATAGGTATATATTAAAAAAATAAGGATGTTTGTAAAACCTGATCTGTACACACATTGTAACTTAAAAACCCCTATTCTTAACTGTTTGCACATCCTCTTCATGCAGCCACATACTGCATTCATCTTCTAGATTCCCACTGTAAGACTAATCACTCTGCAGTAAGTTTTTTTTTCCCCCTATCCCAGAGCTCATTAGTGTTCAGATTCATACTCGAGTCCAAATTTAGACTATTGTCCTCTTTCTTTTAATTTTTCTTATCCTTTGATAAATTTCAGACATTTAGATGAAACACACACTGACTTCACTGGCATCATCATTACAGTCCCACTCCGCTACTCTAACACCAGACAGAAGTACCACTGATAAAAGCACGATTTTGGGGTTTTATATATTCCTGAAGTGTCAACCAGAGGAGAAGGCAAATCTATATTAATGCACACAAAAAGAATATAGCAATTAGAGTTACTTCCTCATGACAACAAAAGTCACGATGAAAAACAAATAAGCTGCTTTTGGGAAGAGGAGGGTTGGACTAAAGGTCTTTTTTTGATAAAAAGTCTTCTTTCTATCCAATGTAATGTAATCCAATGCCTACAACAATTATGTTATACTAGTATTTCTCTTGATGGTTTGCAGCAAGATACTCCGAGAAAACAAAGCACAGGGTGTTCTAAAAGTCTTAGATTCTAACATGCAAACTAAGGCTATCCATCAGTTACTTCCACACCTTAAGTCCTCTTTTTAGAGCTTTTCACTCTCCACTAGCTACACGAGCAAGGCAAAGATAATGTGTAAAGCTGTACTTTGTCATTAATAGCTTATTAATCCATGCTTACTTTGTCAGTGCAACTCATTAATAGCAAAGCAACACTGACACATTCTTTCATTCCACTCCCACAATTTACAGTAAACAAAGTTTGTGTTTCAAGTTATTAAGCAGTCTTCTGAAAAGGTTTTGAATTGTACATACTGCAATACATCAGAAGATGCAAGAATAATGACACGTACAGTGGAATACATTTGCTTTCCCCTCAACTGGTCTTGCACGTCATTTGTTTGTTTGTTTTTTTTTAAACTCATTTTCTTTATTTAGCTTTCCACAGCTACACATTAATCATTCATCTAAAGTTTATATTCAGTATCATGAAAAGAAGTTAGAAAAAATTGGTCTGAAGACCTAGGTTTATTCCTAAATTTATTGGTGTGAAATGCACACTGTTTACGTTGCTGAGGTGTTGCTTAAGAAGAACAAATCAGATCTCTATATGAGAACTTCAGCTTTGATTGTATGGTTGAACACTGTTCTCCATTTTTAACTCTTTACTAACCCAACTGTGAAGCTGAAATTACCATTCAGTTTTCCTAGACTGCAGGGACAACTCAAGACTCCCACGGTTTCAAAGAATACACGAGCTCCAGTTTCTTCTGGGGCTCACAGGTGAAAGGTGGATTGATATTTCTAAAGAACTCCTTAAACATAAAACCTTTTATTACTGCCCAAAACATCCTATTTCACACAACGAATCAAGATCAGTCAATTAGACAGGACTCAAAAGACTTCCAGTAGAGATTATGCATGGAAAAAAAACCAAATCCCTTTAGTCATAAGAGTCCTTTGCTCTATCACCAGTACACCACTATGGTGTTCAAAATAAAATTCCTCTTTTCTGTTGTGCAAGCAAAAAATAAAAGTATTTTTAAATTACTCTGAGAAACTCACCTATTAACAGCTTCCCCTTGAATTCTCAAAAGTTGTTACTATGATGTACATGACACAGCCGACATGTTTTCTTTCAGTTTATTTACATATATTTGTTTTCAGACTACATACATAAAAGAAAAAAAACATAGTCTGAAAGCAAAATTTACTGCATTTTGCATTCATAGCAAAATTAATATTTTCACTAATATATCCATTTATGCATTAAAAAATGAATGTATCAGAAACCAACAATCAAGTATCAGTCCTGACTGATACAGACCA
The DNA here is from genome assembly GCA_033816785.1 of Picus viridis. NCBI lineage: Eukaryota > Metazoa > Chordata > Aves > Piciformes > Picidae > Picus > Picus viridis. The sequence continues at coordinate 70,352,673 of CM066566.1, forward strand.
GATAATCATGGATTTCAAGAGCAACAACAATCTCTTAAAACACATGCCCCTACCATATTAGGAATAAAACATAGGGCTTTTTCCTCCCCAGTTTTTCCACTGTATTTCTGAATCAAGCACTAAAGCAAAAAAACCCCACCTGTTCCCACAGAGGGCATTTACCCTTCGGAGTATATTGTCTCATTCTATTTAGCTGGGCCAAACAAACAAAACTTAGATGGCTAACGGGTAAATGAAAACAAACCAAAACAACCCACCCCCAAAAAAATCCAACCCAAAACAAAACAGAGAAAAATACAAACAGGTGTGGCCACTAGATGGCCTCTAAGAAGTAATTTTATGCAACTTGGGCAGCTACCACTAGATGGTAGCTACGTATCACCAGTTGATGTGCAATATGTGGTTATGGACAGTAAAAAGTTTACTTTATTCAACTTCAGTTGAATAAAATCAAATTAGAAAAGTTTACTGTTTTAAATATAAAACAACAGCAGTCTGCCCCCACCTCCCTCCAAGACCTATCTACCAACACTGTAGAATCAGTCACAGGAGGAAGTGCGTGAGCACATCTGCAACAAGCTTCTTTACAAGCTCCTCTTGCTAGAGTACCTGACATTACTCACCTGCATTTTCCCTAACTGAGGGAACTTATTCTAGGCTCTCTGTGATCTGCCATCTCTACTTGCAGCACTTAAAAATACCCCACTTTGAAAAAAACCCAAAAGATAGCCATACTGTAAATTTCATTTTAATTCCTGATCTCTGTAATCTACACATATCAACTTAATGGAGACTGTTATCTCCCTATTCGAGGGACAGGAATACATCGCCTACTGTGCACCCATCTGGATGCACTCCTGTGCAACCTGTGCTAGATTCTGTGGTCCTGCTCTGGCAGAGGGGTTGGACTCAATGATCTCTGGAGGTCCCTTCCAACCCCTAACATCCTGTGATGCTGTGATTTATAACCTAACCTTATTAACTTAAGCATGTTTTTTCATTTAGTTCTCCAATTTCCTTCAGAAAAAAATACTGAACATCATTACAGGTCTACAAATTATATGAGGGCTTGTGAACTCAAACAAGTAAACTATCAATTTCCACATGTAAATGGTATCCATATCAGCCTACACAGATCTCAGCTAAATATACGCTTGCATAAATACCTTGCAATGTGTAAGGTCTCGTTTTATGCATTGAATTAATGAGTGAAAAAAAGTTGGCAGTGTAACGGAAGAACCAAGAACAATCATGAGCTATGGAGTACTTTTGTCAAATGTGAAAAAGCCATGTTCTGTACAGCTAGTCTCAGCTAAACAGCTATTTGAAGAGAAAGTTGTCAATTTTGCAAGTAAATGCCTGCATTCTTGAAGTCAGAAACAAGGTTCTCGGCAAGCAGTTTTGGACAACTGCACGTGAGCTTCACTGGAGCTCTGCGTGGCTAGATTTTTAGTACTGCTGTACTCCTAGCTGGAAGCTAACAAGTCCATTTTCAGCTGTGATTTTAAGGACTTAAACCATGTTAGATGAAGTGGATCATTGACTCTAACAAGTGCAGTGATGATGAAGGCCTGAACCAGGATTTAAAAGCAAGAACCAGTTCACACAATACAGAACCTAAACAGGTTCAAGACAAAATGCTGTAGCACATAGGAAAGGAGGAGGGGAAGAAAAAAAGGAAAATGAAGTCATATGCCCCTTTGCCCTCAAGAATATATACCTTTTTTATGGTACAACTACAAAAGAGGTTAGACTACAGAAGTCACTTTATTACCCTACATATGTATTTATGTATTTGGTATGCAAGGTAAACACATTTTTATCTCAACATGCAAACACTACATTGTCCTAGTACTTTGTACACCAGTATGAAAAGAAAAGAAAAAAGAGTTTCTGTGAAAGCTCTGTAACCTGCATCTGTAACAGTTCAATAAAATAAAACTATTCAAGACATTAAAGAAAAAAAGAACCAAGATATAATCTGTACTGAAAGACAAAGGAAATTTCAGTGGCTAACCCATCAGCTTTCATAACAATGAATATTAAAAAGAACAGCTATAACCCCAACACCAAGATTCCATCCAGGCTGACAAACACATTTACTCCAGAAAGGGAAAAATTATTCTCAGAAATTAGAAAGAAACACACAATTGGTGAAACTACAGCAGCTTCTTTCTAGAAGTGACTTAGAGTGGCTAAATCTAACTTGGGTCGTTGCAGCACACAGGTTACCAGACATGCAGAGTGCACACATGCACAGAATACCTGCAGAAGTGCTATAGTACTGCTGGTTGCTATTAGACATTGCCTGAAGACAGTACATTTTTATACACTAGTGGATAGTTGAACTGGAAAATAAGCATGGTTGGATTAGTTTAAAAAAAAAAAAAAACCACCCACAACTAGTTAATTCACTAAGCTAACATCAGCAACTTTTATATGGCACATCATCTTTCTCACACTTTTTTTAACCTAAAAATCCACTGCCAGATTTTTGTAATCCAGCCTTTAATTCAAGTTGGTAGTCCAACTAGAAGATAACAGAATTTCCCAATTCACAGGTAGCAATGCAGCCTTGCTGTGCCTCTAATAATTTCTTATGATTTTGCTTTGTCCCCTTATCTGTGACAGATGACACAGAAAAACGTGTAGAAAAAAAAATTGCTACAACTAGAACAGAAAGTGTTTAGATCTGTGTACAGGAAAAAAAGGTAATAAAAAATTCAAATTCATTACAGTACATTAATGCAGTTTATCACAGCTATCTTTTATATTCCACAGAGAAAAGGTACAGTTAAGATACACCTCAGTAGGTCTGTTATACAAGATAACTTACTGAAAAATGCCAACATGAAGATGCCATCATTGCCCACTCTAAGCTGATCTGCATCACTGAAATCATCCCGTGGTGGATACTCTTCTTCCTGGATTTACAGGTTAGTGATAATTTAGTGAAAAGTTTATTTTAGAATAACTATCTGTAGGATCAAAGTATTCATTATGTTTCTAAAGCTACAAGATAATTCACATTTCTGTAACACGTCCACACCAAGGAAATCTAAATGAAAAATAATTCTTATCTATAGAACAAGTCTCATTTGTTGCTTATACTGACATAGCCCAAATTTTCTGTAATTTTTTTCTGTATATGTATATAGTGCCTATTTGTCTTAAATGGAACTAGAAATTTTTTCAGATGGACAATCTAAGCAAACAGAAATATCTTTTTTGTTTTAAATTAACTGTAACTAATTTGATATACAGCCAACCTAGTAAATATTTTTTGAAAAGTCATCACAGTATGTTCTGTTTGGGGTTGTTTCTTCGGGTTTGGTTGGGGTTTATTTTCTGCCAGAAAAATCTTTCCGTGCTTCCCATAATACAGAATTAAGATGTTAGCGTCTTCAAACAAATTGTTGATGCAACATCACTGCGCTGACCGATTTCACTGTCAATAACTCGGGGCGGGGAAACAAATTGAAAAGCAAAGAAAACCTCTACGGACACTAGAGGGCGCGAGCACGTTAAAAGTGTTTGAAAGCCTTCCAACACTCAAAGCACAACAGTAATTCAAGTACAAAACAAAACAAAAATACCCAAAACACCACCCAAAAAAACCCAGAAATGTTGGTCAAAACGATCCAAAGATTTTTCCCACCGTGTCAAAATTTTAGATCTTAAACTACTGAAAGTATAAGAAGGGGTTTGGGTTTCTCAGTACTTTATTTTCTACAGAATTTAGCAGATCTTATGTATGCAGTTCTGCAAACCAGTAAAATTAAAAACAAAAATAAAAATTAAACATTAAAAAAAAAAAAAGCCAAGCATTGCTGCAGCTGTTGACCGGGGAACATAAAAATTTTCATGATGACATCACTTAGTAAAGCCAGCTAAACACCACTTTTATACTTAAATGAATAACATCATGACACTGCAGGATGATACAAGTTAAATAATACTGTCAGTAGCAGCAGTAATATGGTCTAGACATATGTATGAGTTACATTCTTCCCCTATTTTTTTCCAATTAATCATAATATATTAGAATTGAGGGGAAAAATTACCTTAAAACAAAAAAAGAAACTAAATCAAGGAAAATATGTTCAAGTGAGATTTACTTAGCTGTTTTACCCACACCAAATGCTTACTATGGAAATAACGCAACTCTAATATTAAGACATTATTCAGTCACTGTACCAAATGTCAGTTTGGTATATTAAGTTCATAACTAAACGAGCATTAAACTACAGTGGTCCACAGCCCTGCCATATGACTGACATTTTCACCTTTCACCCTTACTAGGGTATAGCGATTATAGTTAAAAATGTGCTAGAACGAATTGTACCAACTGAAGGCAGCTGGCACGGTTGTGATTTTCCAGCTGTGTTCTTCATTTCTGACTAATTAACCAAGACTGTATCAGACAACTTAGTTCAAAAACACTGCTATTCACCTAGACAATTCTGAAGAAAGCACAAAAAGCTAGCTGAACAACTATCTTAAGGGGCTATATTGCAATTTCAGACATCTCTAAAACGGTCACCCTAAGTGACTATTGAAAGCAGTAGTTAATTTAGCTCAACTTCGCAGCAGCTACAAGACTGAGGGGGGAAGGGAGAAAAAAGCTGAAAAAGCATTAAAGGAAGAGCTACATTTGAGTACTCTTATCTCTGAAATGTATACCACTAAAGTTCCTTTTGCAAGCCAGGACAACAAAAAATATTTCCAATTTTCATTTCAGAAGGTCTACAAAACCCTATATAAAAATTAATCTTTGACTTTTTTTTGTGTGTGTTGCTTATTTAAACTCTCAGCTAACTACTGTACTTAAGACTGGCACTTCCAAATCAACTAGTGAATTACACTCAACCCAAAATGTTGCTTCAGAAAAAGAAAATTTCACTCAACTACCATAACAAGTTTAGCATGGTTCCCTATACTGCACAGGCTCCTCTAAGGCTTACAACCCAGTGAAATGAGGGCAGATGTACAAACAGGCACTGTTGTGGTAAGTGCAAGCAAGTTGCAATTTATCACTCTTCATGTTAAAAAGGAATTATATTAACCCCTGTTCTATTTACTCTCTCCAAAACCTGACATATGACATTCCCAGAACACTTAAGAAATTAAATACATTTCCTGTGCTTAAATCCAGTTCAATCTATAGCTACATAGTTATTATTACGTGGTTTTATGACCACCTGCACATGAAGGCACTGATTTGCCACTGCTCAAGACCCAGTAAAATTGGCTGTCCTTCACAGTGCTCTCATTTGATCTAGGTGGTGTGAACTGCTCCGGTCTTTCTTCAAAATGTAATTGCCACCATATATTGAGGAACAAAAAGGGACAATGAAAAATGACTGTCCTCTTCGTTGATGCTCAGAACTAAATGTAATTTCACAGTAATACTTCTATTAGATATTGACATTACTATCAATATGTTTTTTCTTTTTAATAAGAAGAATGATACTCAACATACACAAATCCACGTAATATATAATACACTCTCACAGTGACTTTTGATAAATTTAGCCATGTTAAGGATCATGGACAGTATTTCTTGTCTGCTACATATGCCGAGATCTGTATAAACAAAGCTTACTGCTCCTATGACTAGAGAAACATCTGAACAGTAAAATATTTTATCAGCATAAATGGCATGTCACAGAGTAATTTCTCTAAGCAAAAGAATACCAAACGTTACAGAGCATCTGTTCGAGTTGAACCTATTAACTCCCTGGAAACAACAATGCCGTCTGCAGTATTCTGCAAAAAGAGGACTGTTTTCCTCCACAGTGCTTTTTAACTTCTTTCAAATTGAATTTGATTCAAATTGAATTTCTTTCAAATTCAAATTGGCACATAGTGAGATAGAACCTGAGTTTTCAGGAACCCCTTGGATAACTGAACTGATACAACTCTCCACAATGCATTGGATTAACAGAGAGGAAAAAAACTTCTCAGGAAAGGGTTAAATTACTTCATAAACCCCATGAATGATACCATTAGCATATAAAACAATATGAAGAAATTAATGGTGGGGGTGGAAAAAGCACAATTAACCCCGGAAGCATTTGTTTGCCAGCAGGAAAATTCAGAGTTAAAATCTAAACTAGAGAGAACTGTACCATACCTCTGGACGACTGAGGAATATTTCATCAAACAGACTCCTAGACTCCCTAAACTGGGCGTGCTAAGCATGTAAAAACAGAAAAACGTAAGACAAATGCAACTGAAAAGCATTAAGTAAAAGCCATTCATTGCAACATACAAACAAGTCATTTAACTGTTAGCAATATCGTTGTCCATTTAAATTAACCTTTCAAAGCTGACATCGAGAATTTGAAAAGGAAAACACCAAAAGCCAGGGTAACTACTGCTACCACTACTGATGACATAGGGCTGCCACAATTTTTTTGTTACATTGAGCTATCTGAGAGCATTTGGAACTAATACATGTTTATACACAGTCTATTCTAAGACAAATTACACAAAGAACTATTGAAAGTATAAATTGTTCTGTTCATACAACCTGTGGATGCAGGGCCTATGATGACATCTTTAATATGATCACACTACTGGGTTTTGTATGATCCCTACATGATTCAGGGAAAAAACATGAAAGCTGTTTATTGAATGCACTGCCTTTGTATATAACTTTCCTCTCTTTTGTTTGTAGCCTTCTTTACTGCATGCTTTGGACTATACCATGAAGAAATTACCAGCCTCATGTACCACTCAAGGTAATATAATGATATTTAACTTTTTCCAGCTATTGACATTATTGCAGTGAAGAGGCAATACATATCCTCATTTTACAAGGAAGAAAGCAGAGTCACAAATCACAGCAGAGTTTGCTTTTCTAAGATCACTAACTTCCTAATGCTGAAAACAAAAACTAGAAAAACCTGTGTATATGGTTTCTGTATGATTTGGACAATGTTCAATATACAAGTCAGATGCTGTCTGTAGCTGTCACTGCTTGTGATCTAACAGTGAAAGGGAAAAACAATTAAATACATACAAAGTTTAAGTCACTTTTTCCTTCTTCATTTAGAACTAAGGATCAAAATCCTTTGCCCTCAAGTTGGCAAACCACCACCCTAAGCATATGACCTTTTTTCTTTAATTATTCCAGTCATCTGCCAGATCAAGACAGCTTTACTACAAAGTTAGTTCATCCCAGTGTAAGTCCATCAGAAATATTAAATAAGGTAGGGATTTTGTGTCAGTATCACATGGTAAGGTAATTAAAATGACACTAATTAAAACTGCACTGTCACATAATTTTAGTATTATCTACAGAACTGGAACTTAACTTCAGTATTTCCTACTTTTCCCAGAAATCTCAAATTTGAAACTTTAATACTGTTTCTTTAATAAAGCTTGTGTGTCTGCATGCACATGCTTTAAAAAACAGAAAGAAAAAAAAAAACACAAAAGCAAACTAAGCAAACATTCTGTTCCAACTTCAGATCTTTTGCAATGAGTAAGATTTTGGCTTATAGGATCATTGAGCAGAATTCTCATACTAAGTAAGTACTGCCCTAAGTCTATGATGGTATGTTCCTACCAACTTTTCATAGGTGAAATCCTTGCAGTGTCAGTGTTAAGGTTTGTGAATGTTAACTTCCACGGCACATTTTGGAGAAGCAGACTATGTAAAAGTTTATTTCTCACTTTGTCACTGTATCCTGTTCTCCTACCTCTTTACTTTCTCCCTCCCTACTCTTTTCTCACACACCAGCTTCAGCTCCTTTCCCAGTGCCACACTCCCTTCTCTACTAACCTGTTCATCCTTTTCCCAGCTGCTTCTCATTTAAATCTCTGTACTCTCTCCATACCACTACCCTCCATTCACCTTTGCCTTTTCTTATTTTGACTTAGACCCATCCTCTTTGATTTCCAACTCTGTACACTTTGAATGAGTTACCGCCTTACCCAGTCAAAACCAGACTTCTCCACCCACAGCACATAAGCTTCAGAAGCTTGGAGTCACTGCCCTTCCCTCCACCTACTTTTGCAGTTGTATCAAGTGGCTTTGCCCTTCCCTTCTAACTGAAGGCCAAGTACAATAAAACTATTTCAGGGTACAACAGAAATTCCTATTTCTCAGCTCCAGTGTTTTCACCAAAAGCAGTCAATAGCAGTCACAGTGTATCCTACTTTTAGTACTGTAATCCTACTCTGACACAGGACATTAGAGAATGTTCTCTGGGGACAGTACATACACAGACTCATTCCCTTCAGGGTTATGAGCAGTCTAAATTTGTCCATGCAAGACAATCTCCACAGATTTATTAAACCTGAAGCTCTATGTATCTACTGTAGAAACTCACTTTTCAAAAACTTGTAATTTGGTCAAAACCAGGATGATATTCTAAGGAAGGGCGAAAGATCTTTCTGACATGGCGACCTGAACTTATGAGAGTTCTCCAAAGTAAAAACAAAGTAAAACAAAAACCCCACAACCTTAAAATGACAAGCAAAACCCACTAATTCCTGTGTGATTTTTTGGGTTGGGGTTTTGGGGTTTTTTGGGGGGGGGGGTTTGCCTGTTGTTTGCTTGTTTTGAAATTGACTGAATTCCAGGTGAGGTTTTCATTTTGAAATTCAGGGTTCTACACTCACACAAAGTTACAAACAACAAGAATCTTGCAAGAGAATTGCACATGTCCTGCCTGAAGTGTGTCAGGACTGGAAAGGTTAAGGTTTGGGTTGCTAGCATTCCAAGTAAGTTTAAAGGTTTATAATTTCAGATGGAGGGTTTCATTCAGACAGATACTCAGCAAAAGTTTTACTCATATGAGAAGCAGTAAGGACAGACTGCATAGAATCCATGCTCCTGTTAAAAGCCATTAAAAGGTAACAACTGGAGATCATCACCTCAGAGCAGATGCTTGGCAGGTAACCATGCACATGTTCCTGGGTCTCTGATGCACTTAGCAAAACAGATTTGTGCAACGGCTTCCCTGGCAATGTTACACAAATCCACTTTAACCTTAGCTGTGCACATTTAAGAGTGTAGTACACTGTGATTACTGCACAGCAGTCAAGGAACAGATTCCCACTAGGTAAGCAGAATTTTTTTCCCCATCACACACACACAGCAGTCAGTAAAATACTGAATGCATCTCAAATGCAGTCACAATTGATCTCAAGATGGAGATTTTTAGTGAAAACACTGAAAACCTACTTTGAGTACAGTGTCTTACTGCCAATACTACAAAACGTCAGCTATTCCACATTCCAAAACTTGGGACAAAAAAGGGAAGAACTCTCCTCACAAAAGTAACATTTAATGCTAATTACAGATATCACTTTTCCATTTGGAATACTGTATTCTTCATAGTATTTGTTCTCACAAAAATGTAACCACTGAATATCTACCTATCGCTTAATTTACCGTTCATCCTTAATTCATGGTATGGGGGTTTTTTTAAGTATTTGGAACATTTCTTTTAATTTCAGTATTAAAGTTTTCATGGAGCAAACAATACATACTTTTAATTTGGGGGGAAAAAACCACACCCAAAACAAAACACAAACCAAAACAACAACAAGAAAAAAATCCAAAAACCCACAACCCAAAACACCCACTACAATATTTAAGGGTTTTTGCCCCTTCTGTTCAGTTAGAATTCTCCTTCCTCTCCAAAGGTCTACTTTGTTCATTTATTATTTTACCATCTGAAAGACTAAATAGCAGCAAAAACTCTACAAAGCAATATTAGTAGCGGATACCCAATTAAAGATGGCAAAGTACTAGATAAACTATAAAAACAAGGCAAAATTACACAGCTATGCCTCAAAAGAGTTAATAAGATACACCTCTTATAGTGTACTTTACAAATAACTTACACTATCTATACATTCAAAATATTTAACATACATGTTCAAAATATTTAGTCACCAGCCCACCATTTTTTTAATAAATAGGCCATAATATGGGCCCAATTGTTATAAATAGATTATCCTAATGCTCCACAAAACTGAGAAGAAGCAGAACTATAGCACTTACTCGTTGGGCAGCTTCGGCTGCAGCAGCTGCCATTGCCGCAGCTTTGGCCTTCTCTGCTTCATCGTAAGTAGGAAGAGAGGTAGCTACACTGTATGGAGGTGGTACAGGATAAAATTCATTGTGTGTTTCTGTTCAAAATAAAGAGGTTACGAATTTTTAAGCCAGAAAGATGTCAAGAATATTAAATTTTACATGCACATAGCTAGCAAGCTGTACACTGTTCTCAACAGAGGGTGACACTGATATTTTATTTCATGCTCTTCCTAGTTTCAAAACAGCTTTATAAAATGACATAGTGAACAACTTAATGATGGTTTAAATTGTGACTTAGGGCAGAAACCTTAACCTAGATGCTGCAAGGAGCCAATAAATTTATGAACAACAGGAAAAAAATCTTATTTGATGAGTTACATCCCCATGCATTCTAGCCAAGGATATTTTATCATACAGAAGGAATGCAAAGAAACATCCTACAAAAAGTGCTTTTAATTATCAACATCAATTAATGACTTAAGTCCAGTAATAATTATGCTGTATTTATTTTCATTGGCATGGCCTTGCTGCTAAGTCCAGCTGTTTGGTGAAGCTCAGTTTTTTCAAGACATCCATTAAATCACATTATCCTAAAAATTTTCCTAATATCAAAATGGACCACAGACTTTATTCTTATCTATTGAAACTGTAAAACATCATCATATAGAATAGAATTATTAATTAAATGAACACAAACTATTTAAAATACACCTTGAACTTCCTTCTACAGCAGTAGTTTGTAACACAATCGCTTATGTAGTAAATAAAGATTTGTCAGTGCAGGTCACGTGGTAATGTGTCAGCACACCAACACAAAGGGGTAATATAGAGGGATAATTCTATGTATTATTCTATGCAAAGATATGTTGTTATGCTTGTAAACATTGTCCCAAAGAGCACAGATGGGAAAATGTTCCTGTAATCAACATGAAAAAAAAAATCAGGTTGGTGGTTAATTCCAAAATATTTACTTGGCACAGGAGAAACACAGATTGAAGCAACTTTGCCTAAGCAAGGACTTTGATGTTGCCTGCTCTTAAGTCTCCCATACCCCAAAGAAAATTTACAACCTCATGAAAAAGGAAGTAGTGAATAAATGGAAAAAGAGATTTCTCTTACTCATTTTTCATAAGTCATTTTGCAAGTACCCTCTAATATAAACCCAATCTTTTTGGTTTCACTACACAATGGCAAATTTCTGACAAATCAGTGCTTCGTTTTTGCTGTTTGCTTTTTTATAAAGAGGCAACAAAAACTGCTAATGAGGTCTAATAGAGGAGCACTGCTTAGAGATGTAGATTAAATGTGGAACTGAACTCCATGTAGACTTTATTTAAGTCTATTTTGCTAATTAATGAACATATATTTAGTCTAGCAACTTGGAAGAATCAGTGTAATACAGAAGTGTGCTTTGTTTGAACAGATAAAGAACTGTGCATGAAAGTACGGCTTTTTACCGCAATTGTGTGCATAGGAACATAGGAAAAAATCGACCATACTGCAGCATCAAAACACTTTGAACCAAGTGCTGATTCATACACACTCATCCCTGACAAGCTGTTATGTAAGAAAAATACCTGAGGTTGCAGCTGCTTCTACAGCTATGCTACAGTAAGGTGGAGGGGAAGTATCTGCTTCAGATAAGGCTGCTGTCTGGGGAGTCTGCGTAGTCTCTGTAGATGTGGAAGGTTGCTCAGCTGCTGAAGACTCTGGGGGATCATCCTCATTGTGTAGCTTAGAAGAAAAAGACACAAAATTCAGACACATTCAGGGAATATTTTCCATGACAGCCTAGTACTTGCAGAACCATCTTCAAGAAGAGAGAGGATTACTCCTCAACAAAACAAAAATGTACAAAAAAAGCACATGACCACTTTAAGTAGCTGAAACCAGGACAACCATTTAAATCCTTTTAAGCAAACACATACAGATAATCTTAACTACACTGCTTCTTTCTCCCAGAAACTGATTTCTCCTCATCATTCATGTCCAGAGTCTTAAAAATAAGAGTTCTTTTAATATTTTACTATATGGGAAAATGCTGACTACAAAATACATTCTATTATATGAATATTTTAACACTATTACCTTTTTTTTAATTTTCTATTAAATACACTCCTAAAATGTATTAATCCATTTTAAAAACAGAAAAAGTAAGCAAAGCTATCTTTTAACATATTAATCTAGAAATAAAAAATAAGGCACATTTGTACTTCTGTAACTCCATTTTTTCACTCTTGCATCTCATCAGAGATCTTCTCCACATAAATTCTAAGACTTTAGGAAACATTCTGCTTTTCTTTAGTCTGAAAAGAATCCTTTCTCTACAACACCTCAAGTTGCTGCATTTTTCAGAACGCAGCTGGAAAAAGACACATCCAGTGAAGCACATACAGAAATAAGAATCTAGGTAAGTAAGAAATTATTAAAAACATTCAATTTGGATTCAGTACTAATATCTTTTCTTACAGAAGGTTTTTTTATTACTGTGACTTGATAGTGTTTAGCGTATGAACCAAACTTTAAGAGTACTTGCATTAAACAAATAATGCTAGTTCTCACTAAACTACAAGATAAGATGCCTAGAAGGCAACCACTGAAGGACCATACTTAAAACCCACAAAATAAGATTAGTAAATTGAGCATATCTGAAAAAGGAATCCTGCAAGTTCAAATTGGTAGTTTATACGAACATCCTACAGGGGAAAAAAATTAACATCGATAACAAAAATATTAAGAATACAACTATAATCATCACATATTAAGCAAAGTATAATCAGAAAAAGCAGACACTGACAAAAAAGAATGGTAAATTCCTTGTTAAGTAGTGTAACATAGACACCAAAATTGTTTTATACTGAGAGCATACCAAAGTTCACAGAATGGTTCAGGATGGAAGGGACCTCTGGAGGTCATCTGGTCCAATCCCCCTGCTCAAGCAGGGCCACCCACATCTGGTTGCCCAGGACCAGACAGCTTTTGAGTATCTCCAAGGACAGAGAGCCCACAACCTCTCTGGACAATCTGTTCCAGTGCTCAGTAACCCTCACACCATAAAAAATAATAAGAGAAGACCCTCAGTGTTTCCTGATATTCAGAGTGAAACTGGTAATCTCTCATGTTTAGGTGTGTGCCCACTGCCTCTGGTCATGTCAACGGGCAATGCTGAAAAGCACCTGGTTTCACCTTTGCACCATTCCTTCAGGCATATATATACATTGGCAAGATCCCATCCCCTCCTACTCCAGGCTGAACAGTCTGAGCATTCTCAGTCTATCCTCATATGTTAGATGTTCCATACTCTTCATCATCTTGGTGGCCCAGCTTTGGACACTCTCTAGCTTATCCATGTCCCTCATACTGGGTTGCTCCTCTGATCTGAGCACAGTGCTGTGGCCTCGCCAATGCTGAGCAGAGGCAAAGGGTCCTCTCCCTTGACTCAGTGGCAATGCTTTCTTTAGTGCAGCTCAAGGTACCATCAGTGTGCCCTTTGTAGTGGTAAGGACTCACTGTTGGCTCATATTCAAGCTCTGCAGGTTATGAATCCCATGTTTTTATTTCTAATGAAAAACTAAGGAAAACAGCAGGAATTACAAGATTAGAAGACATTTCAACAGTAGGCAGGTAAACTGAAAAGATAGTTCAAGGGAAGCATAGAACTATTTAGGTTGGAAAATACTTTTAAGATCACTAAGCCAAACCATTACGCTAGCACTGCGAAATCCACCACTAAAACATGTCCCTAATATGTCCCTAACATCTACACATCTTTTAAAGACCTCCAGAGACAGCGATTCCACCACCTTCCTGGGCAGCCTGTTCCAAAGCTCAATAATCCTTCCAGTGAAGATTTTTTTCTCTTAACATCCAATTTAAGCCTCCCCTGGCATAATTTTAGATTATTTCCTTTTATCCTATTGCTTGTTACTTGGCAGAAGAGACCAATTCCCATATCACTACAACCCCCTTTCAAGTAGTTGTAAAAAGCAGTGAGGTCTCCCCTGAGCCTTCTTTTCTCCAGACTAAACAACTCCAGTTCCCTCAGCCACTCCTTGCAAGACTTATGTTTTAGACCCCTCACCAACTTCACTGCCCCTTTTTGGATATGCTCCAGCACCTCAATGTCTTTCTCATAGAGAAAGGCCAAAATCAGAAAATGCTTCAGAAGAAGTTAGTGCAATAGAACAATTTCATGCAACTTTCACATGACTCTGACCACAATCTTCTCTTCAAATGTATCAAATTAGGAAAAGTGTTAAACTTACTTGATAAAGCATTTTTCATCATTTTCTAAGTGTCATTCTAAATACTGCATTCAAAGAGCTATAGCTTAAGGGTTTATGTATACATAAACTAGATATATATGCACACACATACATAAGTATATACATACACAGTCACAGAATGCACAGGAGCACAACCATGAAAGTTCAAGTCACCTTCCATAGGACTGATAGAGGTTGCTGAGAAGTTCTGGGCACTGAGAAATCAGGGCATTTAATGGCTAACCAGAGAACCAGAAGAATTAGTAACCTGAGAGAAATGTATAGCCATTTAGAGTAGTTAAGGCCAAATAAAACAAAGCCTCTTCAAAATAATCCAATATATTTAAGGAAACAGAAAGCAAGTGAGAAAACAACACATTTTATTCTAAAAAAGTTAAGTGGGTCACAAAAGCAGCCTGAGAGTTATAAATGTTATGGTTCTAAATTAAGGACAATCCTTCACAGGGAAAAACTAGTATTGCAATGGATAGAGCTAAAATAGCATGATTTTAAAATAAAACTGTCATTTGATCAGCAACAAGACAAATAAAACATTACTGCCATATCGTACCATAATGGCTGTTACACCCTTGCTCATTTGAAGAAGTGTGTGTAATTCTGGCTATCTCACCAGAACCACCTGGTTTACAAGCAGGTAAAGAAGTCAAGTCTAGTTGATGGGTTTCTGTCTGTTACCTCCATTCTTCCTCTCCTTTCACCTCCCACTTCAATCACTGCAACCTTTGTTCCCTACAGAGCCATAGCAGGTGCTGTCATTGTCCTGAAGACACATACACATCCACAGCAGCTCATTGGTCAAAATCATTTTCCTACTCAAAACTCACAGTGCCATTACTGTGGAAATTATTTTGTGTCTTCTACATGCTTTCTTGAAAGTTACCTTAAAAACTCCTTATCAGGCAACTCCACTGGGGTAAAAATCAAGACAATTCAATGAAAACCCACACATGCAGCTTGACTTGCCCCAGCAAGCTAGAAATTTCATCTGTGCCAGCAGGGTACATAGTGGTGGTTATATAATTTTATTTTGTAGGATCTCTGCCTTGTGTTCACACAGCACTGGTTTTTGCCTGTGAAGTCAACAGTTTGCTTGAAACCAGTAGGAATCTGACTATCTTTGAGCCTCCTCTTTCACATTTAATTTTGGCATATACTGGCTGGTAAATTTAGAAGTTATTTTTGGAGACTAGGAAAGAAGAGGCCTGACACTCTGCATAGGTTTCATTGCCATAGAAACCAAGCAGAAAACACTCAGAAGGGAACAGGAAACATCTATATCAAGGCATCACTTATGGTATGTACTTAAATGTTACCTACGACATAATTTAAAATTCAAAATACAGAAAACTTATATTTTTTTCTTTCCCAATAGTAAGATTACTTTGCTGACTTTTTTAATTAGAGGACTAGGGAGAACTCACAGTTCATCATCCCAGCCCCCTCCCAAACCCCCACTAAACTATTATACAGCAGTAGGCAATACAGCTGCTTTTACCAAGATTATGGTCAGAACAATCCCCAGGACCTATTAAACTACAGACAAATGTAAACTAGTACCTTGCCCTGCCCCCTATCCTCTCATTTTAAGAGCAGGACACCTAACCATTTTTTTTTCTCCACATCTTGGTCTGTAAGCAAGGTATCTAGATCACAGAGCTTTACAATTTAAAAAAAAATAGTATTTTGTTAATAGCCATATTACTCTTAAACTGTTCACAGAAGTATTTCAATCCCTACTTTTGCAGCCCTTGAACTACAGCACATTAGAGGCTCAAAAGCCATGCTGCTTATACACTAAAGATATATCTATGTCAGGAAATGTCAAAGTTTAATCAAGAAACAACGGCTCTTCCACTGTCAATGACTCAATCTCATGGCCAAGTACTAGGAAGTATTGTTGAAAACACTGCTACCTTTAGAATTTTTAATGGCTGTACTGAATCTCCACCTACAATTTATTTCCTTAAGTCTGTTATTTTGTTCAATTATTTCCAAAGTAATCAGCTGACACCCTACAAGAACATGACTCACAAGCACTCAGTGCAGAAGGCTCTACTGAGGGGACTGACGCATAGGCTTTTACTCTAGGTTGGGGTTTTTTTTAATAAAAAAAAGGAAGGAAAATCTTATTCTCTACTTAATTCATTTACCATCAGATAGTAAATTTGTCTGACCTACAAAACTTTGCTTGCCTGGATAAACAGTTTGCTTTATTTGAGATGAACTGACTGTACAATGAGATTTGAGATGCTTTATTTGAGATGAACTGACTGGCTGGAAAGCAGCCTGGAGGAGAGAGACTTGGGGATGCGGGTGGATGAGAAGCTCAACATGAGCTCTCAATGTGCACTTGCAGCCTGGAAAGCCAATCAGATCCTGGGCTGCATCAGGAGAAGTGTGGCCAGCAGGTCAAGGGAGGTGCTTCTTCCCCTCTACTCAGCTCTGGTGAGACCCCACCTGGAGTACTGCCTCCAGTTCTGGAGCCCCTATTACAGGAGGGATGTGGATGTGCTAGAAGGGGTCCAGAGAAGGGCCACAAGGATGATCAGAGGGCTGGAGCACCTCTCCTATGAGGACAGACTGAAGGAGTTGGGGCTGTTCAGTCTGGAGAAGGCTCCGAGGTGACCTCATTGTGGCCTTCCAGTATCTGAAGGGGGCCTACAGGAAGGCCGGGGAGGGACTTCTCAGGATCTCAGGTAGTGATAGGACTAGGGGGAATGGAATGAAGCTGGAGGTGGGGAGATTCAGGCTGGATGTGAGGAGGAGGTTCTTCCCCATGAGAGTGGTGAAGCCCTGGAATGGGTTGTCCAGGGAGGTGGTTGAGGCCCCGTCCCTGGAGGTGTTTAAGACCAGGCTGGATGAGGCTTTGGCCAGCCTGATCTAGTGCAGGGCATCCCTGCCCATGGCAGGGGGTTGGAACTAGATGATCCTTGCGGTCCCTTCCAACCCTGACTGATACTATGATACAAAGGAGGCAATGTAAACAAGTTATGAAAACATGGCAATTCTTTTAAAATTAAGGGGGAAAGTTATAATGTGTGTCACTTGTACCATACCCATAAAAGATTAGAACAATGTTTTCTAATAAGGTGCACTGAAGTAGTATATGCTAGCTTTAATCATACTCATGGTGTAACACACAAACAGCATTTTCTGTTACATGCACATTTCAAAAGCTGCTGTTTTCCCATTCCATAAAATAAGATTTACAGAAATCGCCACATTATAAGATTATTGCAACATAAATAGCTTGAACAGCACACTGCAAACATTTTAAAAGACATTCTTTCTAAACATGCACCATTTTCAAGCTACTTCTATTTCTTTAGGGTAGGACAAAGTTACGCAGAAGATACTGCCATATAGAAAAAACAAACAAACAATCCAGTGTTGTTTTCCCTTTACTTTTATACTTTTATTACCAGCTCATGTTGACAAAGCCTGACTTTTAGTTAAACTTTTGTGCAAGTTTTAGTAGTGATACTTCAGTCTGAAGCACCACAGAGCTTCACTGCATTCTCATGAGCAATCAGAAATTACAAGCACTTTTAACATGCCCTCCTTTCCAACCTTTCAAATGATCTTACACCTTGGAAGAAGTTCAGTTCCTCGAGTTTTGACCTCATGCTGATCAGTTTGCAAGTTAAACAAATACAACACCGAGAAGCTCCATAACACTGGACCTAATACTCTGCTGTAAGCAAAAGCATGGAGACAACTAAGCAGATCACCCAGATTCAACCTCTCTATGCAAAGCAGTAAATTGATACAATTCCTCCACAAAAAACACCACTCAGCAATAGAGGGTCATTATCTTCACTCAGCAGAAGTTACAGTCTTCTATAGTCAGTTTTTCAGAATATACCAAAAGGTCAACCAAAAATATCCACCTACTGCAGCTTCTAGTGCTGGAAGGAAGGGCATGAAATACTCATTCCAAGACTGCCTGTGCAATGCACAGAAAGTACTCCAATATTTCTGCATTAGATTTATGACATCTTTCATATTGCTACAAAGGTATTTAAATATTCCACGGAAGTTCTAATGTAGCAAATATGAGTGGTAGAAGCAACAGCAAGTTAAAAATAAAGCTACCACTACCTTCATTAAGCTTTCAGGAAGCTTCTTACTAGGTGCACAAATCTATGGGACCAGATGGGATTCACCCAAGCGTACTTAAGGAGCCAGCAGATGTGCTCACCAAGCAGCTCACCAATATTTGTCAATAGTCCTGGCTAACCAGGGAGTTCCCAGTTGACTGGAGGTTAGCAAATGTGACACCCATCCACAAGAAAGGCCAGGATGATGATCCGGGAAACTATAGGCCTGTCAGTTTGACCTTGGTACCAGGAAAGGTTATGGAACAGGTCATCCTGAGTTCCATCACACAGCACTTACGAGACAAGGTGATCAGGCCCAGTCAGCATGGGTTTCTGAAAAGCAGGTCCTGCCTGATTAATCTGATCTCCTTCTACAACACGGTGACCCGCCTAGTGGGTGAGGGAAGGGCCAGGGACATTGTCTGCCTGGACTTCAGTAAAGCCTTTTACACTGCCGCCCACAGCATTCTCCTTCAGAAACTCATGGCACAAGGGATGGGTAAGTGCGCTCTACATTGGATTAAAAACTAGCTGGATTGCTGGGCCCGAAGACTGATGATGAATGGAGCTAAATCTGGCTGGCACCCAATCACTAGTGGCATCCCCCAGGATTCAGTAGTGAGGCCTGTCCTCTTTAATGTCTTTATCAATGATCTGGATGAAGGAATTCAGAGCATCCTCAGTAAATTTGCAGATGACACCAAGATGAGTGGCTGTGTCAATCTGCTGGAGGGTGGGGAAGACTTAAAACAGGATCTGGAAAGATTAGACCTATGGGCAAAGGTTAATTGAATGAAGTTCAGCAAGGCCAAGTGGCAGGTCCTGCATTTGGGTCACAACAGCCCCAGGGTAAGCTGCAAACTTGGGGATGTGTAGTTGGAAAGCTGCAACTTAGAGCATGACATGGTGGTATTGGTTGATGGTCAACTAAATATGAGTCAGCAGTGTGGTCAGGTGGCCAAGAAAGCCAAGGGCATCCTGGCTTCTATTAGAACATTGTGGCCAGCAGGAACAGGGAGGTGATCATCTCCCTGTTCTCGGAACTGGCGAGGCCATACATCAATTACTGTGTACAGTTCTGGGTCCCCCACTACAAGAGTGACACTGAGATGCTGGAGCACACAACCTATGAGGAGCATCTGAGGGAGCTGGCATTGTTCAGTCTGGAGAAGAGGAGGCTGAGGGGAGACCTCATTGCTCTCTAACAACTACCTGAAGGGAGGTTGGAGTGAGGAGGGGACCAGCTTCTTCTGCTTGATGACAAGCGACATGACTAGAGGAAATGGTTTCTAGCAGCACTAGGGGATGTTTATGCTGGATGCTAAGAAATACTTTCTCACAGGAAGGGTTATCACACATTGGAATGGTCTGCCCAGGGCAGTGGTGGAGTCACTGTCCCTGGAAGTGTTTAAGCAGTGTGTGGGCCTGGCACTTAGGGACACACACACTTAGTGTTGACCTTTCAGTGCTGGGACAAGGGTTGGACTGGAGGATCTTTGAGGTCTTTTGCAACCAGATGTATTCTGTGATTCTATGATCAGTGGTAGTTTAAATCAGATTTACAAATCACTGTTTCATACAAATAAGATTGAGGCTTGAAAGCAGAATTTTCCACTTACATAAAAAAAAAGTCACCTGAACAAATACCAGCTGTATTTTAATTGCTTGTTTTGTAATCACATTTTGTCTTTTTTTTTTTTTAACTTTTAGTAGTCTAAAAATAGGTTTATTCACATGTAAATAGCAAAATATTAATCTTGGGATTTTGAAGAGGAAAAAAAGAAAGAAGAAATCTTGAAATAAAATTTAATTCTAAATCTTAAAATATACTTCATGTTTGAGACAGCTTTGAAGGATTTACTGGTTTCTATTGGCTTTGAATAACATCTAATAGTCTAAACATCTCATTCTGTTAACTTACTTTTGAATGTTTTATAAATATCATTGAAGTGCTGAGATCAACCAACCTTGGTAGTTAACTGAACAATCAAAACTAAAACCATTAAGCTGGAATTACACTTAGATAAGATTTAGAAGAATGTAAGAAATAAATAAATCCTTCTACACAATGAATGTGGCAACTTTTTTAGGGGGAAGAAAAAAAAACCCAAACAACCAAACATCTCCATAATGGCCTTTGAAAGAAATATTTAATAATTTCAGAAAATACAAGAATTACTGGGGGGGACACATAACAAAACCCAACCAACCAACCAACCAAACAAACACCAACATAACAAAACAACCACCACCAAAACCCACTGTATTTTAACTTACCACATTTCTCCTCAGTATCACTTCTTATTGTTTGTCAGTAAGGTAGCTTATAACAATAACAATACTTTTTCTTCAAATCCATAACACCATCCTTCCACGAACCCATACATATCAGCCTGGAAGGCAGCTATCTGCAGTTCTGCACTAAACACACTCCTGAAACAATTCTGACCCCAGCCACTATACCCCAGAGAGGCATCATCCTGTAGTGACTGGAAAGCCTTGCTCTACCAAAGAACCAAGCAACTGAGCTTTTAAAGCATTTCAGTACATTCCAGGAAAACACAAAACTTGTAACTATTTGTAACTAAAACACAAAACAGCAACTGGTAACTACTTCTTGCTTTCATGTATTTAAAACTAAGCCACCCAATTTGTTCAAAATACCCAACTGCACAGAACAGATTCATGTGTCCTTTTTTAACCACCATTCCATAGCTTGGCAAGCATCAACTATAATGTACCTAGATCTAACATAGATAATAGTATACCTAGGGCTAATATACCTAATATAATAACATACCTAGGGCTAAATAACAGCCCTTCATGACAGGTGAGTGTTGTGGGTGGGGTTTTGCCCCTTTTGGTGCATCTCTACAGAAAGTTTTCAGCAGCAGTCAGTAAGTTACAAGGTCAAAGGTGTAAAATCTGCACCAGAAGGAGAAAAGCAGAACAGAAGTCCGTTGCTGCCACTCCACAGCTGTGTAGAAATACCAACTGTGTCTGCTAAATAAGGATTAGGTACCATGGAAACCCACAACCTCTGGAGGCAAACTCTGCTGAAAGGAATCCAAGAGAATTATACTGAATGTTGTTGAAAAATAGACTGCAACAGAATGCCTTTTCTGCCAAAGTGAGACTCCTCATGAAAAAATGGAGTGACCCATACCACCTTAAAGTGTTTTCCACACACTTCAGTGATAGTTAAATCATTTTAGTTCTCTTTGACTAGGGATCTGGAACCTAATCAACTTCTCAAGTTTGGATGGGGCTTTCTAAAGAAGTTTAGAAGCATGTCAGGGAAAAAAAGGGAAAAAAACAAACACAAGCCACCCCAACAATGGTGATCAAGATGTTGTGTAGGAAAATAATAAATAAAATACACATGTGCATGTAAATAGACATAAGGATATCTCTCTCATGATTGAGACAGTCATCAGCAAATTTGCAGGTGACACCAATTTGGGAGCAGATGTTGATCTGTTAGAGGGCAGAAGGGCTCTGCAGAGGGACCTTGACCAACTGGACAGATGGGCAGAGTCCAAGAGGATGGCATTCAACAAATCCAAGTGCCAGGTGCTGCACTTTGGCCACAACAACCCCATGCAGAGCTACAGGCTGGGGTCGGAGTGGCTGGAGAGCTCCCAAACAGAGAGGGACCTCGGGGTGCTGGTTGACAGCTGCCTAAACATGAGCCAGCAGAGTGCCCAGGTGGCCAAGAAGGCCAACGGCATCCTGGCCTGCAACAAGAATAGTGTGGCCAGCAGGAGCAGGAAAGTCATTGTGCCCCTGTACTCTGCACTGGTTAGGCCACACCTTGAGTCCTGTGTCCAGTTCTGGGCCCCTCAGTTTAGGAAAGATGTTGAGTTGCTGGAATGTGTCCAGAGAAGGGCAACAAGGCTGGTGAGAGGCCTTGAGCACAAGCCCTATGAGGAGAGGCTGAGGGAGCTGGGATTGTTTAGCCTGGAGAAGAGGAGGCTCAGGGGTGACCTTATTGCTCTCTACAACTACCTGAAGGGTGGTTGTGGCCAGGAAGGGGTTAGTCTCTTCTCTCTAGCAACTAGCACCAGAACAAGAGGACACAGTCTCAAGCTGCACCAGGGGAAGTTTAGGCTCAAGGTGAGGAGAAAGTTCTTCACTGAGAGAGTCATTTGCCATTGGAATGTGCTGCCCAGGGAGGTGGTGGAGTCACCATCCCTGGAGGTGTTCAAGAGGGGATTGGATGTGGCACTTGGTGCCATGGTTTAGTCATGGGGTCTGTGGTGACAGGTTGGACTTGATGATCTTTGAGGTCTCTTCCAAGACACGGTGATCTTGAAGGTCTCTTCCAACCTGGTCCATTCCATTCCATTCCATTCCATTCCATTCCATTCCATTCCATTCCATTCCATTCCATTCCATTCCATTCTAACGTTGGTGATTCTGGGTGATTCTGTGATTCTATCCCAGTGGCTACTTTACTTTACATGTTACTTTACATCAAATCTGTAACAGATTTGATGGGTGTGAATTTGTGCTCCTGAATCTGCTAGTACAGGGATCTTGCCTACTATCAGACTGCATGTTAGCATCTCATTCTGTAGTTTCTTCTTCACAATTTAAAACAAACTTCAGTGAGGTCTATCCATTTTTAATATTGCACAATTTGCTGAATAACAGCATCCCAACTGTTTTAGCCTCTGCCTTGCTGACTTTGATTGCTTCCAACTCCCACCACTCATTTCAGACACCACTTTAAGAAATCAGCTTCCCTTTATCTTCTGTAGCTCCTCTAGACTCCTCTTGCAAGAAACCAAAACTGGTTACAGTACCCAACATACAGACAGGTCCCAGCTTTCACACAATGATGCTTTCTGTTCATTCTCACTGTCTTCCCTTATGATGGGCAATGTTTCATCCAGATTTCTTGGCAGCTGTGACTAACCAACAGTAACAGCAAACCAGCAGTAGCAGCTCCAAGAACTGCAAGTCAAAAGGTCACATTTTCACTTGCCAGCTGCTTTACAGAATCAGCACAGAATGCAGATCTTGTTCATTCTAAAATTACACAGAATATACAAAACACTTGCAAGTGAGTGGAATAGGAAAGCCTGTAAAATCAGGAAATAGACAGGGTTGTCACAAAGAGCAAAGTCAATATTCAACAGTTAGTTCCAGCTCCACCTTCCATTTTAGCCCACATTCATCTAGCCTGAAAAATTCAACCTTTATTGAAAAAGTTTAGTATTTCTCTAAACATATTATGTATGTTTCACTACCATGAGTGAAAAGGTCCAAGCATGGTAGAACAGTTACACGCAAAGCTTCATAATGAAGACAATGAGCGAGTACACTAAAACCAGCAAATTCAATTGTATAAAGGGGAGGATAAAGAAAAAGAAGCCTTTCTTTCTGGAGAAGTATCATGGAAACTGAACTGCAGAAAAAGCATTTAGTTTCACCTTAAGTCCCTCATTTAAGAGAAGCAGGGAAATAATGCGAGTTTGCATCTCTATATCACTATTAAGTGTCCTTGAAAATTCTGAAGGAAATCACCAAGAAAAGCGTCCAGTGTTTCAACTTGACTGACAACACAGACATGGCTTGTGTACTCAAATAAAGATAGTCAAGCACAACAGTTGTTCACTGAACAACACACACAGAGTAGTCCAAAATGAACATTTTAATTAAAATATAAATCAGAGGATAATTATAATCAGTAAGAGCAAACACTTTCTATTCTTATTAGCAGGTCAGTCATTCTTGACTTCTTCAGCATAATTCATTTTCTCAGTAACTGGAAATGGAGTACTTAAGCTCCTGAATTTACAGAGATTATACAGACAGAATTTCCAACATCTTGAAAAAATCCCACACCTACACAACACCAACTGAACACATATACTGTGCATAATGTGCAGAAGAGCAAGCTCTACTGAAAAGATTCTCCTTTTGTTTTGTGGTCCTTCTCTTCCATCCACTACGGGACTCAAAGCTTTATTAAAGCTTAGTAGCAAAGACAAACATCTCACACAACAGCAAGGAACATAAAAGGCCCTGTCTTTAGAGAATGCATATTTGCCTCAACAGAGAGCATCAAGTTTTTTCAGCCATACTGTTATGAGTTAGAGAGTGCTAGATAAGCATTTCAAAGCTAACCTACAAACTATGTGGTCCAATGAACAAGTCTCTGGACATCTCAGCTGCTAGAAAGATGATGTATACATGTGAGAGCAGGCCCTTTTCGCAGGTTAATTATAGCAGAACAACAAAAAAAGTCAGCAGTCTAGCAATTCCATCTCTTCAGAAGATAATCGCACTAGTGCTACCTCTAAATCCCAGGGAGTTGTTTCAGGTTTTTCTTGGTTGGTTGGTTGGTTTGGAGAGAGGGAAAAAAAAAAGTATCAGGCATTGTGATAAGGAAAAAAGGAACACAGGTCACACAGCTCATCAGCAGGTGTGGTCCAGCACTGCAGGGCTGTAGAGGCCTGATCACACCCACATTCTAGAATTTTGAACAAGTTTTTAAGGATAAAAAGCTTGTGCAAGTCTTACTCCTAATAATTTATTCACAGAGAATCACAGAATGTTAGGGGCTGGAAGGCACCTTGAGAGATCATCCAGTCCAAGCCCCCGCCAAAGCAGGATCACCTATACCAGGCCACACAGGGACTCATCCTGGCAGGTCTTGAATATCTCCAGAGAGGGAGACTCCACAACCCCCCTGGGCAGCCTGTTCCAGTGTGTGTCACCCTCACAGCGAAATAATTCTTCCACCTGTTTCTATGGAACTTCCTATGCCTTAACTTCCACCCGTTGCCCCTTGTCCTGTCATTGGACACCGCCGAGAAGAGCCTGGCTCCATCCTCTTGGCACCCACCCTTTATGTATTTATAAATATTAATGAGGTCATCCCTTAGTCTTCTCCAAGCTGGAGAGCCCCAGCTCCTTCACATACATTCCACACATTTGAACCAGTCAATTTTGGGACTTTGGAGTTTCAATTAAAGAGTCTTAATGCTTCACTACTTTCCCTAAAAATACCTTAAATACTCTTTCCCTTAAATTCCAAAACATGGCAACTGATTCAAGTATCATGATCAAACTGGACAACTGACCTCAGTAACACCCACACCTCTCATCCCAATTGTTTCACACTTTACTGAAGGCATCGCTCGACAAAGATGACATATTAACTACACTAACCATTACCAAAGCAATGCTTAAACATGAGCTTGTGCTACTTGCCAAAGAAAAAACAACAAACAAAAAACCTCAACACCTTATTTTCTGCAATAAGTAGATAACTCAGCAATTGATATTGTGAGCATCCTCTCGTCAATAACCTTTCCTCAAGGCTGCTCTAAGTAATCTTTTCAGATTAATCAAGGAAAAGCAAAAACACATTCAATAACTCAAGCTACACATATATTTTTACTTAAGGACATGATTCTGACCTCCTCTACAAGAGTAGTTAGCCAACATTAATAGGATTACTGTTAAAAGGTAAAATATTGTTCACAGCTAAAATGGACAAACTATGTTGGCGAATGAATAAAATTACCACACAACAGTTGGGAGACCAGTAAAAAAATGAAGATGAAGAAAAATTTTGGAAATACATGCCTTTCAAGAAGGGAGTGTCAAATAATTGCCAAGCACCATGAACAACAATTCAATAAACAGAAAAATGGAATTCAGAATGAAGTAACATACAGGTTATTAACTAGATTTCATTCTGTCTACACCAGTTGGGAGGCTTGTTTTCTGAACTGTTCTGCTCTTTTCACACAGTTTTCGAGGGCTAGAGTTGAGGGGTGATTCAGTATCTAATGTTTTGGCTACAGAATGACTAAGAAGTAAGTTGGACTGTATTGGTTTTAGGCTGGTCTTAGTCTATGATAATGGAAACTATGTTTAAGTGGAATAAAAAATGAAATGTTAAAATGGAAATGGATTTTCCACTGTAAATCTCAAAGCTGTAAAGCATTTGCATCCTGACATGCTGTGAGCCCTGGCTGTGCAAATCTGAAATTACCTCAAAGAACAGAAAAAGTTACTTGTTTTCATCAAAAACATAGCTGGTAAAGGGGGTACCCACTTTATTAAAAACAGCTAGTTGTGACAGTATTTATCCAGGAATTAGGAGACCAAAGACTGAGGCAGAAGCCACAGCTTTGATTGTGCAACAGCTCAGTTTCAGTAGGAGATGGCAGTGCCTCTCCAACCTAACAAAGTTGCTTTTTTTTTTTGTTTCTTTTTTCTTCATAATCTCTTAGGATTACTTTTTCTTCTCCATTTGAAAATGGCTTGTCTAATGTGGATGTATGGGTACATATCCATATGCTTGCTCCCCCTTCCAAAGTAGTTGACACACCTGATATCCATATGGAAGTTTGAGGCTATGGAACTTAAGACAACTGAAACCTAAGATAGTATACTGAGGTCACAAAGTTAGGTGTGATAACATTACCCATTGCCACATCTTCCTTGTTTTGTCAGCACCTTATCACTGGGAAGAAAGCTTCAAAATAATCCTAGAATTAGCCATTTGTCCAAAGTTCGTTTTTTTCATCATCTAAAAGATCTCTAGTAACATCTTGCATTAATGTAGCACCTATCACACTTTTCAGATACAAACAAGCTGAGAGAGCTCTTACAGTTTCTCTTTTTAAAAGGACCACAAAAAGAACATCTAGCTTAGCCACATTACAGCAATTTCTGCTAAGAACCCTGAAATCTGAAGTCATTTTATTCCTGTTACAGAGCTTCTGCCGTTCTTAGTAGGATTAGAAGACTTATTAGATGTGGCATGTATGCATGCCCCAGCCTGAAGTTGTCCTTTTACACTACATGACTCAAGTGTCACCGCATAGATCAGGTACTTCTTTTTTGGCTTTGTGCATCTTTCAAGAACCTAAAAATACTGCACTTTCACAAGACAGGCTCAACCATGCCAAAAGAAAGAACAGACACACTTTCCCCTCCTGCACTATTCTTGTGCAGAGTCAGCCTTAATTTTGGCCTACCATGACCTCCAGAGAAAAACCCAAGTCGAGCAACTCAGGAACTCAGGTACATTTTCTGTTTGTTTTTTTTTTTTCCAGTACAGTACAACTGGTGCTCTACAGAAGTAAATTAGTGTGCCCACACCGAAAAGAAACTACATGGGGGTGGAACAGACAGCTATTGCAACCGCTGTTAGTTCTACTGTACCAGTGAGTCAGCGTTTATTCCTGTGAATCAGTTGCCAAGCCGGATGGCTCATCTGCGGCCCTCCAAAAGATCCAAAACCAGAGGTGGCAATACCGAAAGCGATATTAATGCACTTTATATTTAAAAAGGGTGATAGTAACCTACTACTGTCCAGTACTACTTCACCTTGACTTAGGACAAACATATAAAGAGATTTGAGGTTTATTTCCTTAATCATATAAATTTGTAAAATGCATTGCTATTTAAGCATTAACTGCACCACCACTGTATCCACAAACATATCTCAACAGCTACAATTTTTTTTATTCATTTGTGGCTGAATTCTTCATAAAAAAACAAGGAAAGGTGTTTGCAAAAATGCTAAAACTATTATTTCAAGAAAACCCCCACTATGTTCAAGAGATGAATCTGTCATGGACAAAAATGCTACAATTAAACATTTTTAATTTTTCCTTATATTGTTAAATTCTAAAAACTAATTAAGATGCTAGGACACCCTGTTGTTTGAAAGTGTCACTTACCACGTTTGCCCTTCTGCACTATTAAAAATCCATGCTAGGGGTATCACAGTATCACAGTATTACTAAGGTTGGAAGAGACCTCAAAGATCATCGAGTCCAACCTGTAACCACAGACCTCACGACTAGACCATGGCACCAAGTGCCACATCCAGTCTCCTCTTGAATGCCACCAGGGACGGCGACTCCACCACATCCCCGGGCAGCCCATTCCAATGGTGAATGACTCTCTCCATGAAGAACTTTCTCCTCACCTCGAGCCTAAACTTCCCCTGTTGCAGCTTGAGACTGTGTCCTCTTGTTCTAGTGCTGGTTGCTAGGGAGAAGAGGCCAACCCCTTCCTGGCTACAACCACCCTTCAGGTAGTTGTAGAGAGCAATGAGGTCACCCCTGAGCCTCCTCTTCTCCAGGCTAAACAACCCCAGCTCCCTCAGCCTCTCCTCATGGGGCTTCATAGGGTTTCACATGCAAAAAGCCAGTGTACTGAAAAATTTCATCTTCAACCATTAAGATGTTTGTATCACCAAAAACATCAGTTCAACTGTCATAACCAACACTAATGCTTACTACTTAATGCATTTTTACGCAATATTTCTTATTATTAGAAATACAACTCCCTAGATGCAGTTACATCACAACCACTGGATCTGTGGAAAGCAACAGAATTTCCCTAACGTAAGTTAGCTCAATCTGTTCAATTGACACCAGTTACATAGGAGTTCTCCAAAACCAGTAAATACTAAAGTAAATATGCTAGATATAAGCTAGGGGTTTTATATCAAAGGTAGAATAAACAATATTTAGGGTTTTATTTTCAAGTCACTACTATGCTTGGTACCAGGAGAAGAAAGGAAGACAGAAAAGATTTTTCTTTGTGCACATTTCCTGTGTAGGTTGACTTTTACATGTTTCAGAGACACATAATCAACTTGACTTTGATTAAGGTTTTCAACCAGATAACATTTTGAGAGTCAATGACAATGGAGTTAGGATACAGAAAATTAAACGTTACCTGATATAATTGTAAAACTATTCACAACACATTCCATTATACAGCCAAATGGATTGAAATAAAGTGTTTACAGTAGCAATTTTCACCACTTAACCCTGTTTCTAAAATGCACACACAACTTATATTCACGTAAGACTCACACACCTTTTAAAAACTACAATTCTTTATTCCCTGTATAGTGCTGTACCATAGCATGCTGCCTTCTACAAGTCCTGCATCACACCACTTGGAAAGACGACCAAATCCAGGTGCTACAGTGGCATGGCAAGTTCAGTGACACCCACTGGTAACTCTTGCTTTTGGCTCCATCTGTCCTGGTTTGCTACCTATCTCTGACTATCCCAGCCAAAGACTGATGACAACCTGACTCCAGACTGATAATCCAAAGCTTTAATCAAGAAAGGCTAGGGGGAGCGACAAGTTGATTTTAATTCTTAAGCAATTCAGCACGTAAGTCCTGCATGCTTTGATAGAATTTCCGTGCCTAAATCACTCACATGCACATGAAGGCTTCCTTTATGACTCAGTTATCTGGAAAATTACATTTCACAGAAAAAAATAAAAAAGTGTAATCCCAAGCATTACTGCTTAGCTGCTCAGCCAGTTTTATGCACCACAGAAAACAGCTGCGTTTCTTTTTCACTGTTTCAGTACAGATTCACAAAACAAGCTTGACTAAGAGCAGACATTTCAGACAAGATGATAATGCACAAATTAAGGTCAGATAATGAAGAGCTAAAAGGTAAAAAGAATCAGAAGAACACCCACTGAAGATTTTTTAATATTAATAATAATATTTTAATATAATTTTCCTGAATTTGATGCCTCCCTTATACAATAACAAGCTGAAGAGGGGAAGAAAAAAATACAATAAGGAAATTACACAAGTGGACTGACATATGCAAAAATGCAAAAAGTGGACTGATAAATGCAAAATGTAAGACACATTTACCAACAGGACTGCAGCATGCAAAATGACTAGGGAAGAAAAAAGGAAGTAAAGCAATAAAACAAAGGTTGGGTAATTTATTTCTGATGTCACATTCCTGCAGGGAAGCATGACAAATTCTTACCCATCAATTAGTTGTCTTTTTGCCCTATAAAGAGAGGACAAAAAAGGAGGCGCAGAAAGCAATAAGAATCACACATGCCCACGGCAGACAATTACATAATGCTGATGTACTGCCTGCTCTGCTCAGAACACTTACTTTGCTGCAGTTCCAAGTACCGGCTTTTTTATACTTGCCTGGTTTAAACATTTTTAATGGCTTTATAATTAAACACAGATGCACAAGGAAGAATAAGATGCAGCTTTAGTGCTATTTCAGAGAGTGATTTGAAAAGAAAGAGGAGCTGAAAGTTAGCTCTATGATTACACATTTTCTGTTTCATCAGAAGTCATACAACTGGCTTGTTGGGCCAAAGCTCAAAACAAAATTGCCTCCTATTCTTAAAGTCTTTAACTCACTCAAAGAAACCACAAATAATAAGAGACAGCAGTGAGATAGCTCCTTCAGCTTCACAAGTGCTACTGTTACTGCCAGCCACAGAAATGCAAGTCAGTAATTTTTTTGATAATATTGTATGCCTTTAACTCTTAATATTTAGAAAAGAATTTGCCTTGAGTAGAGAAAAACAGATCAGTTAGAAGTAAAGGCAGAATGGGAACAATTGGGGGAAGACAGTGAGCACAGCAGAACTGATCAGATTTCATAAGCTTAGCACTACAGAGAGAGACGTTCACAGAACTAATGCAGTATTAGCCACGTTAAGTCATATTTTCCTTCTTTATTTTGTCCTTAAAAATCAGGACACAACTATAAAATAATCTACTGCTTACTACTTCTTACAGCCATTATGCAAGCAAATACCTCACAACACTTATGATCACATGCTTGAATAACCAGGTGCCAAATAAGTATACGTGCAATTGCCTTGTTCCTTCAATTTTCCGACCCAACACAGTAAGAAAATAACATTACAAAAACTTCAATGTCTAGCAGGCAAATATAACAGTGAGAAAATAAAACAGCATACGCTTTCCCACAGGACAGTAATCAGTAAGGCTGTATTTTAATCTCTGGAGTACATTAAGATGTACTTTCATTGTGATTTACCACAAATTCAATGGAACTTAATGTGCTGTAACAACTGAGGCTTCAGAGAACACTTCTGTAACAAAATTCAGTTATATGAATTGACCACAAAGTTTAATGTACACAGAGAATTGAGCAGGCCAACTCCTACTGTCAAATATTAAGACTAGCCCTTTTGGAAGGTTGCGTTTAGCTAAAATTGGGCACCAGCACCATTACTGGAAGTTCCTAATCAAACATAAAAATATTACAGATGTAATTTATTTCATTGTTCCATCTTACCATTTTTTTTCCTAGTCCTTTTAATAACAGAATTAAAATTTCCCTTTTATTTGCCTGAAGTTTAATAGCATATACTTTCATGCCTTTTAAAACATACCCAGGTTACTTCAGGCCTCAAGGAAGACAGTGTTTGCAGGGTCTTAAGAAAATGTTCTGCCAGCATTTTTGTTCTCCGTTGCAAAGAAGGAATGACTTCAGAACTTCTGCTGATTCCAAGTTATGGTAGCATGGTGCAGGAAAAGGAGTGTGCTGGAAAGCACTGACCCATAAAGCACTGGGCAACTGACTAGCATCCTAAAGGCATACGTCACTCCTGAGAAGTTGCAGGGCGCTAAGTGCGTTCAACAGCTGTATGACAATCTCAGTATACAATTGTCCAAGAACATGCAGAAATTTCCCACGCTGGAAGATTTCCAAACCAAACAGTTCAAACCTATTACTTCTAGGCCATAACCTAAGAACAATCTGAATATCAGTATTTAGTCCTACATACATGCAGAAGTAAATGTGATGACTTCTGTGGACATTGTTCTCACTGCTAAAGCTATAACACACAAACGCTGAGATAAATTATTTCAGATTAAGCTAGAAGACTGCAGGAGAAATTTAAATTACAGACAGCAGCAAAAGTTTCAGACCTCTTTACTATAGCCTTACTTACCTAGCAAAGCCATTAAGTACAAAGAACCGATGGATAAAATAGAAACTTCTGAGGAGACTGACTGCACCAAAGTAAATTTTTTTGCAAGCAATAATCAGAAAAAGCTATAAAATATTTTTATTATGATTGACATTAAGCTAATGATTGCAAGCTTAGTATAACTGAAATTAAACCAGTAACTGCCAAGATATAAATTGTACTACCAGTTTGGGCAGAAAGAAAGATCATTGCATCCCTAAAAGATTATTTCTGTAGTGATGGTCAGGAAAGAAAGAACGAATATTTAAACTGGACTCAATGAACTGCAAAGCATTGAAGACTGTTCTTTAGCAAGACAGTGTGCTTGTATGCATCTGTACCTGTGCATACGCACACATGTAAAGAGACTTGCTGAAGGTCAGTCTTCTGCATTTTACAGATCCCTGCATCTAATCTTCAGTAAGCCAGGGTACACGTGTGTGCGCGCACACACATTGGCTTAAAGATGACAACACACACACAACCATTGCACGCCATCCCTGTGCCAGATTGCTACAAGCTATTAAACACAAAAAGGTTTGGGAGGAGATGCGCCGCTTCACTCTCAGGCTCGCGTTAACCAGATAACTAATCCTAGCCCTTCTCTTAACTCCACAGCGAGGCAGGCGTGAACCTCTGTCCTGCTTCAGCTGTGCTCCCCGGAGAGGCCCGCCGCCTCCTCACCGGCGGGGGCCGAACTCGGGAAAATCCGCCGCCCCCAGACCGGGTCCAACCGCTGAAGGGAAGCCTGAGGGAGGAGAAGGGGGCCGGGCAAAGACGGTTTGTCGAGCAGGCCAGCATAGCAGCTGAGGTCGGCCAGCTGCCACCTCAGAGGCCGAGTGCCAGGGCTGCAGTAGAGGCGAGGAGGTGAGAGCAAGCAACTCCCCCGGGGCCGCGCAGCCAGGGCAAGGCCCGGCTGTCAGAGCCCCGCCGCCTTCAGAGAAAGGGATGGCACAGAGCCGCGCTCGGGCCCGTACCGGCGCTGGAGGAACGCCAGGACGTCCCTGCCAGGCCCCCGCGCGTCGGAGCCCAGAACCAAAGGGTGAAGGGGAAGGGCGCCCTGGGCGCCCCCTCCCCCGCCGCGCCTCCCCACCCGAGGAGGCGGGGAAAGGCGAGTCAGCCTCACCGAGGACACCACACTCACCACTCGATAGCGGCTGGCGGGCTGGTAGTGATCCATCCTGGCCGCCCGCGGACACACACAGCCGCGGACGCAGCTCCTCGACCAACCCCGCGTCCCTCGGCCCAGCCGCCGCCGCCCTGGTACGGCCCTCCCCGCTACGGCCGCCCCCAGCCCAGCCCGGCGGCTGAGCCGGCCCCGCCCACCCCGTGCAGCGCCCCCGTCAGGGGCGGTGCCGGCAAAGGCACACCGCACGCACCACCTCATGCCTGTGACGCGTCGTCTCTTCCCTGTGACGCACCGTCATGCGCGCGCCTGCAGCGCGGGAGCTGGCGGCCGCCGGGGGTGGAGCGGCTGCGGGAGTGAAGGTTGTCCTGAGCCTGCGGCGACGGTGGTGGCTGCGCGCAGGCAGGGTTGGCTGAGCCTCCTTTCTCCTCTGCCTCTCTTCTCTACTGCCTTCCGCCCTAGTGTCGCTTCTCTCCCCTTTTTTCCTTTGGGTCTGCTGAGCCTGCGGTTTCCCGCCTGTGGTCATCGCCATCTCTTTGCTCTATTGCCGAAGGCACTGAGGGTTACTGCCGAGGACTGTTAGAAGTCTTGCTGCAGGCCCGCGCCTTGTGCCGTGCCGGCAGCTGACCTCGGGCGCTTCCCGAGTGTCTGCACCTCAGCCCTTTTCCCACTCCTTTTTTTTGCAGTGCTATTCTATGAGGCTCTTTTTTCCCAAACCTATGCCTTGTTTAGATACTGGTCTCCATGGGGCGAGAAGAAGCTGGATATGGCACAAGACATCTTGGGTACCTGCAGAGTGATTTTGAATAAACATTTGCTTAACTATGAGTCATAAGTCCATTTGCCCTCTTGTTCCTCTGAAGGCAGTGCACCTTTCTGTGACAAAATTGTGACCTCTTAACTCCTAAAACTGTAAATGCTTATGTCTTTCTATCTTTTCGTCCTCCTGGGCTAAAATGGGTGAAAAACAACTTCATGCATAGGTTGACTCATTCCTGACTTCTCAAACTGTCAGAGATGTAGCTGTGGTATGAAATCATTCTGAAATAACTGTACATACAGCTCCCAGCAGCAGTGGAGAGGAATGTCTGTATGTGTAGCGTATCTGTAAGGTATATACTGTCAGGAAAGCAGCTTCTTGCTATCATAAATGGTTTGCACACAGAACTTTATCCTGTATTCACACACAGAATCACAGAATGTTAGCCCAGAGCCTTGCCTTTATCCAGGCCGCTTGCTAGTGTGGAGGCTGACCTGCAAGGCAGGGTAAGTGTTTCTGTGCAGGCAGTCATTAGTGATAAGCTGGGTGATGACTGAGGGAGTGAAGTCCCAATATGTGTGTGTAGGAGGACAGAGAACTGGAGAGTGAGCTCAGAGTTTTGTTTCTAGATGGGAGTGGGAGTGAAGACATGCAAGATTATGAGGGAGGAGGAGGTGGAAGCTTGAGGCTTTCTGCATGCACCCAGGACCTAACTTGCAGCCTGTATCTGTCTAATGCAGAAGTTTCTAAAGATACCCAAACAAAACAAGTTTGGAAAGTGTAGGCCTACTCCATTTTTTTGTTACATTTGTTACATTGCTAAGAACTCTGTTGTACATCAAAAGCCCAAACAGTTAGGAAACAAAGTTGGCAGAAAAATGTAGGTTAGAAATGGATTAATATTATTATTTTCCTAACAGGATTTCTTCCTTTTCCCTCTTTACCTCTATACATAATGGAAGTTTCTATGTTTAATTGTTAAAAGGAACAGTTGTTGGTCACATCAAGTTTAAGAACAGTACTGCACTGTGCTTCTGTTACCAAATAGAAGAAAAGTCTCTTAATTATACTACTAGATTTCATGAGAAATATAATTTGGACTATTCACATAATAGGTTTAACCTACAGTGTTTTGTATACAGCTAGAAATAAATTTCCCCAAAGTAAACTGTTTCTGATGTCTTGTATGTGACATCATCGAGGCCAGGCTGGGTGGGGCTTTGAGCAATCTGATCCATTGGAAGGTTGTCATTGTAGTGGTAGAAGGCTGAAAAAGGAAGGTCTTGCATTTCTGTCAGATCATTGTCTTTTCAAAATAGTGCTGTCTGAATATTTTAACTCTCTCATTCCAGAGGTTTTGGATATGGCATAATACTAATCCATAATGCAAAGTAATCACGAAGCACTAAGGAACCTTTAATCACAGAATGGCTGAGATTAGAAATGACCTCTGGAAGTCATCTCTTCCAGCCACCTCTGCTTAAGCAG
Source organism: Picus viridis (assembly GCA_033816785.1). Classification (NCBI taxonomy): domain Eukaryota; kingdom Metazoa; phylum Chordata; class Aves; order Piciformes; family Picidae; genus Picus; species Picus viridis. The sequence goes on from CM066566.1 coordinate 70,388,269, forward strand.
GGCCACATAGAGCTGATTGCCCAGGACCATGTCAGGATAGCTTCTGAATATAAGGATGAAGACTCTACAAGCCATCTGGGCATTCTGTGCCACTGCTCAGTCATTCTCACAGTATTTCCTGATGTTCAGAGGGAAAATCCTGTGTTTCCGTTTGTACTGTCACTTCCAGTTCTGTCAGTGGTCACCACCAAAAAGGAGCTTGGCCTTGTCCCCTTTGCCACACCCCTCAGGTAATACAATACAATACATGTGTATTTCAGAATTCTTAGAACTTAGACAAGCAAGTTATGTGGACTAAACTACTTTAATACTAGTTTTAAGAATTATTTTTTCAGTTTGACATTCTTAAATCTTAAGGGCTTATAGTGACAATAACAACGTTGTTATCTAGATACTACCATAAATTGTTTATCATTAAAGATCTGTGTTTAGAATAGAATAGAATAAACCAGGTTGGAAGAGACCTTCGTCCAACTCATCATGCAACACTATCTAATCAACTAAACCATGGCACCAAGCACCCCATCAAGTCTTCTCCTAAACACCTCCAGTAATGGCAACTCCACCACCTCCTCGGGCAGACTATTCCAATGACCAACCACTCTTCCTATGAAGAATTTCTTCCTAACCTCCAGCCTAAACCTCCCCTGGCACAGCTTGAGACTGTGTCCTCTTGCTCTGGTGCTGGTTGCCTGGGAGAAGAGACCAGTCCCTGCCTGTCTGCAACCTCCCTTCAGGTAGTTGTAGAGAGCCTCCTCCAGGCTAAGCAACCCCAGCTCCCTCAGCCTTTCCTCATAGGGCTTCTGCTCCAAACCCCTCACCAGCTTTGTTGCCCTTCTCTGGACATGTTACAGCAAGTCAACATCTTTCCTAAACTAAGGGGCCCAGAACTGGACACAGGACTCAAGGTGTGGCCTAACCAGTGTGGTGTACAGGGGGAGAATGACTTCCCTACTCCTGCTGGCCACACTGTTCCTGATGCAGGCCAGGATGCCATTGGCCTTCTTGGCCACCTGGGCACACTGCTGGCTCATGTTCAGCCTGCTATTAACCAGTACTCCCAGGTCCTTTTCTACCTGGCCGCTCTCCAGCCACTCTGACCCCAGCCTGTAGCACTGCATGGAGTTGTTGTGGCCAATGTGTAGTAGAAAAAAAAATAGTGTCAAAATGACATTTAAAATAAAGTAGTGCTTAAGATTGTTTTAGAAAAGAAGAAACACAATTACTGTTACTCAGCAAGTTTACAACAATTTAAACTTTGCTCCACCATGGAAACAAGCCAAGAAAAGAATCTTTTCTTGATAGTAATAGCTGTTACAAGCTCAGGTCTGTGAAAAGTTGACTTGAAGGAAGTGATCTGAATTCAAACAAGTATGAATGTCATTGCACAAATTAAAGGAGCACAAGACTGTTAGCGATCTTAAACTTGTTTTTCATTCATTTTTCAATCAATAGGCAGCAAATAAGAAAGCCTTTTATTTTTCACTTCTTCACCTATCTAAGCCTACTCAAATTTGTGAAGTTTTCTGATGGAAGTTACATATTAGGTTGAGTTCAGTACTAGGCTCATTTCATCTTAGGAAACATACATAAACTCAGCTTGTGTTAGTCTGCAATTTTGTCCCGTTTTAAGTAAATATTGTGCTATCTGTCCTACTTTGCTGTACCATATAAAGAATTTAGAATAAAAGTTGTATATTTCTGTCTGAAAACTGAACAACATGAAAATTTCAGGTTTTGTAGGATCATTTTCATTATAGATCATAGCATTGTTTTTCCAGCCTCTAATACAAATAATGTCAGCGGGGAATAAATAGATTTTTTTTTTTTCCAAATGTAAATCTAATTAAATTAATGTACCTAATTTGCTCACAAACTGACCTGAAACCAGACTCTGAATTTATGGACTGTTTTCCTCAGAGTTTTCACATTCCATTTATAAACTATTCCATTTAAATTCCCTGCTTTTAATTATATAAACTGCACAAAACTTGAAATCTCTATGTGGATTTAGATAGCTTCTTTAAGCAAGAAGGTGGCTGAAAGAAACCACTGGGGCTGAATTTCCTAGAAAGAAAGAGCAGAGGGTTTGCTTGGTTTTCTTCATCTTTTCATCTTTTTTAGGCAACGTTGGCAATGCCATAGCCACCATTAACAGGAACACTGGACTGCATTTGAGATTTCATAGCTGAATACAGGTTTCCAATTGTATTGTCATCATCTTCATTCAGTGCGTATGCATCTGTATAGTTTTGAATGTCCAAATACTATCTGTGGATACAGCTTTAAATGTCATTACCCTAACACAGGGGTCAGAATGGGAAACATCTCAAATATTTGCCTTGGTCTAGGATGGATTTTGCAGTCTACATGGATCTCAGTGCTGCCACAGCTATTTCCTGTTGATCATAGAGACAGTTTTAAACTAGTTCAAGTATATTCTGGCAAGCTCTTCATAGCTGTCCATAGCTGTAGTTTCTCTAAATTGGTGGTTTGGTCATATCCCCATGTCATTGTTTTCTCCCTTTAAACTTACATTAATTACCTTTGCTGGCCATAAGCACTGTTAAAACAGGAGACCATAGAAGGGAAGAAACATTATCTGCCAAAGAGACATAGCTACACTTTAGACAAGTTCAGGGAGCCAATGCCCACGGTAATGGCAGTACAGCTTCTTCAGTATAGCTTGGTGCTTTTGCAGAGAGGAAAAAAAAAAAAAGGTGTAGTGAGCTGCCACTGTGAGATCATCACTTTCATCACTTAGCCAGTTTTGTGGAGTAAGCTATGAATCTAGAGGAAGTGAAAGGTACAGAGTCTGCAAATAGTATCATAGTATCATAGTATCAGTCAGGGTTGGAAGGGACTACAAGGATCATCCAGTTCCAACCCCTGCCATGGGCAGGGACACCCTACAGGACACCCTACAGGCTGGCCAGAGCCTCATCCAGCCTGGTCTTAAACACCTCCAGGGACGGGGTCTCAACCACCTCCCTGGACAACCCGTTCCAGGGCTTCACCACTCTCATGGGGAAGAACTTCCTCCTCACATCCAGCCTGAATCTCCCCACCTCCAGCTTCATTCCATTCCCCCTAGTCCTATCACTACCTGATAGCCTGAGAAGTCCCTCCCCAGCCTTCCTGTAGGCTACTGGATACTGGAAGGCCACAATGAGGTCACCTCGGAGCCTTCTCTTCTCCAGACTGAATAGCCCCAACTCCTTCAGTCTGTCCTCATAGGAGAGGTGCTCCAGCCCTCTGATCATCCTCGTGGCCCTTCTCTGGACACCTTCAATGGCTGAGGTGTGTGCTTGTCTCTCAGACTGGATTCTTCTTAAAAAGTTGTATTTACTCATAATGTGACACAAACTAAGATGTTGCTGTGAAGAGAGAGCACAAAGGGTGACATTTCACACAGGTGACAGAGGATTGTCTAAAAGTGAGTAAGGAGGATCTAAATCTCACATCTCTAGAGAGATGTCAGTAGCAGAATAATCTTAGCAATAAACATGTGAGTGTGTGCCAGTTAGAAGTTATTCTTTTCTTTATTCTGTTTCTTTAAAATCTATGAGTTTATAACTTTTTTTCAACATGCCTTGTAATAAAATATAATCATTTCAATATTTGTGGGTAACACACACCAATGGTCATCAGTGCCTAAAAAAAACCTCCAAACAACACAACTGAGAAGCTGTATCAAAAGTGGTATCATTTTTCAGTGTTTTTTCAGATACAGATCTTGTGTTAATAACCTAGTCTTGACAGTAGCCAGCATGTCCTGTTATGGAAATAAACAATGTTTAACAAACAAAACAATCCCCATATGGTTTTGAAGTTTCCATTTAACAGATGGGGTTAGATGGGTCATGCAGAAAACAGGCAGAGTCAATAAAACTGATGACAGTATGGTAGAAATACAGAATAAAGAATGTAAACATATGCCAAACTGTGAAGGACTCTGAGAAATATGTGAGAAAATACCTCCAGTTAGAAAATACAGAACAAAACCCAAAAGCTCCAAACCCTTGAGATCTGTTGGGGAAAAACAGAGAAAATGGTAGAAAATAGAGATGGCAATATAATTTGTTCATTGAATGTCAATGCAGATGGATGCTGCAAGAAGAAATCCATTGCTGCTATGAAAGTCCCAGTGGTGTAAGGCATTTCCACTCTGATCTTCACAATACTTATCTTTTTTTTTATACTAGCAATAAGGGACAATGAATTAGAAAACAGTTTTCGTGTGTATTCCTTAGGGAAAGGATTATTCAAACATTTACTCATCAATCTGTAAGCTGTTTTAAAATTAGTTGTACACTAAAAATCTAAACTGGTAAGGTCTGGGTATTATCTGAAAATAATTTTGTTATGCAACCATAAAATGAAAGACCAATTAATAGATGCATAAAGAACTCCATACTCTTGTAGTGCCAATATTGCTTTAAAAGATTAACGGTAGTATTTGGTCTCTGTGCTGCAGGAGCATGAGGAAACTGAATATATATTCACTGTAAGTTACTGCTAGGTCAGTAAGTCTAATGTATTGGCATTTCTCCTAACAATTGTAACATAATATAAAAATCTATTTTAAAAGGCTATAAAATGATTATTATCTATTTAGGATCAAAGTTATGCTGATCGCTCAAATTAGATGTCCTGTGGCACACTGTCCTGCACAGCACAGATAATGGTTTTGTTCTAAATGGTTTTGCTCTAAATAACTTTCAGTCTGTGCTTTATTATATGTGTTTCCTGTATATACAGCTCTTGAGCAGGCTTTATGCCTAAATTGATTTTCTTCTATAGAAAAGAAAAGTGCATAAATTATAAACCTCTTGGATTAGCAACCACCATCCTTTTATTCTGTGTTGGTAATGCAACTGCATTAAAAACCACACAGTGCTGCACAGTTACAGTGTCTCAATGCGGGCTTACTCTCCTTTGATCTTAACTAAGAAAATAAACAAAAATAGAGCATTACCATTCCATTAACCACCATGTCATCAACCCAACCTAGCCAGCTGCAATGCTAACTCATCCTAAATTCTGTGTAAGGCCCCATGCCTTGAGCTTCTTGTTGAGTAAGCATTTTGTATCTCACAAGCCCTTCAAAAGCCTTGTAGGGGATTTCTGACATATGTTGTTTTTACCTATTGAGCTTCAGTGAATATAACTGCTTACCTCAATAGGTCACTTGTGGAGAAAAATATTCTTTTTCATTGACCTAGCATGCTAACAGTCCAACAACATGTGCCCCACTGTCAGAATACAGAGTACTACTTCAGCTTGAGGAATTGTCCAGTTTGGGTCTCCCCAGTTCAAGAGAGACAGGGATTTGCTGGAGATAGTCCAATGGAGAGCTACAAGGATGATTGCAGGACTTGAACATCTCTCCTGTGAAGAAAGGACTGAGAGACCTGGGGCTGTTTAGTCATGAGAAGAGAAGGCTGAGAGGGGATATTATCAACATTTATAAATATTTGAAGGCTGGGTGTCAAGATGAAGGTGCCCACTGACAGGAGAAGGAAAAATGGGCACAGGGGTTCCACCTCAACACCAGGAGACACTTCTTTACAGTGAGGGTGACAGAGCACTGGAACAGGCTGCCCAGAGTGGTTGTGGAAACTCCTTTTCTGGAGACTTTCAAAAATCTGAATGGATACATCTGTGACCTGCCTTAGGTGATCCTCCTTTGGTAAAGGTTTGGACTTGATGATCTCTGAGAGGTCCCTTCTAACCCCTAGCATTCTGTGATTCTGTAATTGCCTAAATTTTGTCCAGACACACCTCAGGCACTAGTAATATGCAAACATATATTCACAAATGTTATTAAAATTGCTCAAATCTTTTCCATACTCTTGATTTCAAAGTGTCACTTTGTGGAAAAAATGTCTAGTTCACTGAATCTGAGTGGCAGTGTCCATCAGCATCTGAACTGACCTAGGACTGCAGCAGCAGCAGGAAGTGAAAATAAATTTTGAGAAATAAACTTCAATGGCAGATTTCACTGAAGCTAGCTTTTGTTCAGTTGTGTGAGCCCTGTATGTATCTTCAGGCATGATATTTCACTGTTCTTGTCAGTTCTAAGGCAAAAAAGGACAGTGCACTGCTGGAGTATCTTAAATGCTGCCAGGAATGTACAGAAGTGCTCTAAACTAAGCAGTTCAGTAAGAGTTTGATCCTGAAGATGGTCATGTGAGTTCAGCTGAACAAAAGGAGGGACATATCTTGAAATACTTGTCAGCTGTTGCCCATATTTATTCCACTACAGAGCAGTTAGCTCATCTAATTTTAAATGTTGCTGTTACTGACATCTAGCTCAGCTCTAGATATCTGGATGTTTTTTATAGTGAGTGAAGAAAAATAGTCACTTTCATGATGCAGTTCATCTCATTCTAACACGAGTGACTGGCCCTGTCACTGGGCACAGCTGAGAAGCATCTGGCCATGTTTTCTTCCCTCCTTTCAGGTATTTATACACATAGATGGAACCCCCCTGAGCCTTCCTTCTTCATGCTGAACAATCCCAAGTCTTTTAGTCTCAAGCAGCCAAGAAGCAAATGTGCTCTCCTGTACTTGGCACATAAAAAAAGGAAGAGATGGTCAGGAATATGAAAGTTGTAGACAGTCTCAGCTGCAGCAGCCATGTAATCTCTAGAGACGCAGGATCCAGGAAGATCCAGGAGGAGGATCCTAAGAAGAGGAAGTAGGAAAAAACAAACAAACAAACAAACAAACAGAAAAAAAAACAGGAGCACAAACCTGTGTTTCAGGAGATTAGACTCCAACCTTGTCAGAGATCCTCTTGGAAGAATTGCATGGTATGTGACCCTGGAAAGATGTATCCAGGAGAGCTGGTTGGTATTCAGAGATCAACTCCACCAAGTTCAAGAAAGATCCATTCCAGCAAGTAATAGATCAAACAAAGGAACAAAGGCAGCAAGAATAATGTGTGGATGAGCAAGGAGCTCCTAAATTAAGTGATACATGGATACAAGATGAGGAAGCTGGCAGGTGAGCCTTAAGGCGTGCAGAATGTATCTCTAATAAGGATTTCTCAGAAAAATAGCAAAAGCAACTTCATCTTAGTGTTCAACCTCTTTTCTTTTTTTTTTCCTTTTTTTTTCCAGGATGTCTCATTTGATTGGCCTTTTCTGTCTGGGAAGTTGAGAAAAAGGCCAATCATAGAGAAAAAGGGTTAATTTTACTCATAACATAATAAGGAAAAGATGAAAGAGGGAAAGGATATTCAAGAGTTTAATTCTAGGCATAGGACACCAATTTCTGGTACTTCTGGAACTATATTCACATGCCAGCCATATTCATATGGAAGTGAAAACCTTGTGGAAATCAACCACCATGCTAGTTGTGCAGTGTGCCCATCTCAGGAAGCACAATGAGTGACTGAGGATCAGTACCACAGTATGCTCCAGGCATAACATTGAGTGAGACTTAAATGAGTTTATTTCCTTGTCATTTGGAATGCTCTGCAGTAAGAGCTTCCAGAAGTGCTGAATCATGTGTTGACAATACTGCTATTAAGCTCTTTGCACTGAGAAATATAATAAGAAGCAAGATGATGGGAATTGAAAATGAGAGTCTCTCTAAAATCTGCAGGCAATGTTAAGTCTCAGAAAGAAGAGAAGGCACCAGACAGCTACCCGTGGAGGTGGTGGAGTCACCTTCATTGGAGGTGTTCAGGAGAAGACTTGATGGGGTGCTTGGCTGCATGGTTTAGTTGTTGGGTGGGTTGGATTGCTTGATGGGTTGGACGCGATGATCTTGAAGGTCTCTTCCAACCTGGTGTATTGTATTGTATAGTACAAAGCAATTAAAATGCAAAGTAGGTGGCCAGGGGAGCACTTTGAGATTGAGATACAGACAAGAAGCAGCAGATGAAAAACCATTTGCAAGAACCTTTGGAAACTACATATTGGCCACAACAACCCCATGCAGTGCTACAGGTTGGGGTCAGAGTGGCTGGAGAGCACCAGACAGAAAGGGGGTACTGGTTGATAGTAGGCTGAACATGAGCCAGCAGTGTGACCAGGTGGCCAAGAAGGCCAGTGGCATCCTGGCCTGTATCAGGAGCAGTGTGGCCAGCAGGAGCAGGGAAGTCATTGTGCCCCTGTACTCATCACTGCTTATGCCACACCTTGCGTCCTGTGTCCAGTTCTGGGCCCCTCAGTTGAGGAAAGATGGTGAGTTGCTGGAATGTGTCCAGAGAAGGGCAAGAAAACATGTGAGGGATTTGGAGCAGAAGCCCTCTGAGGAGAGGCTGAGGGAGCTGGAGCTGCTTAGCCTGGAGAAGAGGAGGCTCAGGGGGAGACCATACTGCTCTCTACAACTACCTGAAGGGAGGTTGTAGCCAGGTTGGGGTTAGTCTCTTCTCCCAGGCAACCAGCACCAGAACAAGAGGACAGTCTCAAGCTGCACCAGGGGAGGTTTAGGCTGAATGTGAGGAAGAAGTTCTTCATAGAAAGAGTGATTGGCCATTGGAAAGGGCTGCCCAGGGAGGTGGTGGAGTCATCATCACTGGCGATGTTTAAGAAGAGACTGGGTGAGGCACTTGGTGCTATTGTTTAGTTGGTAAGATGGTGTTGGGTGATGGATTGGACTTGATGATCTCAAAGGTTTTTTCCAACCTGGTCTATTCTATTCTATTCTATTCTTCTTTCTATTCTATTCTATTCTATTCTATTCTATTCTATTCTATTCTATTCTATACCAATGGATGCAAGAAACTATATTGCCTGAGGTACTGGCTGATACTTTGAGAGAATTTGACTGAAAATAAGAAATAGGCCTTTTTTGATTATGTTTACAGATATATGATTACTTTCCTAGGTCATGTTTCTTTTGACCTTATCCCAGCTTCATTTGAAGGACTGACTCAGGCATGCATTATACCAAATTGCCTAACCTTTAATGCATGCCATGCTAAATTTCAACAGGAACAAAGCCCAGAATTGCAAGTCAAATGGGATGCATAGTGTTTTCCAGCATTTTTTTTCCCTCTTACTAGAAATGAAGATTTGGGCTTTGTACAAGAATCCCACTTTTGCTGCTACATGTAGCAGGTATAGTAACAAGTAAGCAAATGGTACAGGAATATGACTGCAACTCATATGTCAACAAGCAACACAGGAATAGAATAGAATAGAATAGAATAGAATAGAATAGAATAGAATAGAATAGAATAGAATGGAATGGAATGGAATGGAATGGAATGGAATGGAATGGAATGGAATGGAATGGAATGGAATAGAATAGAATAGGAGTGTTGTTCAACTCGGCACACATATGCCCACTTGGAAGGATTTGCTGCTCTCAGCTATTTCTACTCTCAGGCAAATGTCCCAGTCATGAAGGAAGCATGTTTGTTGAGCTCGTTTGGACAACAGAGTTATGAGTGATAGAAAAACTAATTCCAAATGTGTAATGTACCAGTTGTTCTGATCTCTGAGCTGCCACAGAGGTAAAGCATATGTAGATAAGACCATAGTATTTGCGTTTCAAAACAGTCTTGCAAAGCATGTGCTCTTCAGGATGACTTTGAGAAACGTTATTTGATCTTAGTACTATCAGAACTAGGTAAAGAGAATGTTAATCATTCACTCCCCTTGAAGAGGAAGAAATGCATTGTCAGGATTCAAAACACATTCCAGATACTACAGGACTGGACTCTTCAAATGGAGGCATCTGTTGCAGGGTGAGCTGAACAGCTCTCCAGACACTTCAGCCTTACAGCCAAGTGCATCCAGTGTTACCAACACAAGAAGCAGGCTGTAGGCTCTGTGTTAAGCTGAACACACAGGCTGTTAGGATGTTAGGATTCATCCGGACTTGTCTTGACCTGCCTGAAGGTTGGATTTAGTTTGTTTAGCTGCAAGAGCAGTTGTCTCATAACCAGGTTTCAGTCTTTGTACAGTTGAATGATATAATACTGTAATACAAATTTTTGTAATATACATTTTTATAAGTAGTAGATACAACACATAGTTTTCCTTTCTGTAACAATCTATCTATGATGCTAGACTAAAAATGCAGTGTAGAGGGCAGGTATAAGATGATAACTGGAGCCTTGGAAGTGCAGACACAGGATAACAGAGGCCCCTGAGCTCAGCAGTAGGAATGCAACCTGGGGATCTGGGTTAAACAATTTAGGGGTAACAGGGCAAAGAATGGGTATCTGATATATGTAAAACATACCAAACATAGTAGATTTGGATATAATATGGAATTGTGAACTAATGCATTTGCAAGTACATGACAGTGACACTAAGCAAACCCAAGCATAAAGAGGAAGAAACCATCAATACCAGCACCTTATTTCCAGAAAAGAAAAGGAAGAACTTCTTCCCCCTTCAATATTATACTTTTATTATACTATTATGACTCACTGTAGCAGTTTGGGCTGGATGCCCTCTGCTGTGTTCATACATGGGGTGCTTCCTGTGTCCAGAAGTCCAGCCCAGTGGGTGGACACAGGAAACTAGGTATTTCATACCATAATTCTCTGCGCTGCTGTAAGATCCAGCGCGGGGTCTGGCACTTCTTTCTTCTCTCGCCGGCACCTGGTAACTGGGGGAGATGTCTCCCAGCCTTGGGCCTGGCTAGGCCCAAGGCCAGAGGGATGGGCAGTCTCAGATCTGGCCAGCTGAGACTAGCCTACAGGTGGGAAGGGGAGGAAGAAGGAGCCCTGGGGGTCTTGGGTGTACCCTCAGGTGGGGATGGGATATTTCTGGGTTTGCTTTGGGGTTTATTTTGTCACTGTGCTTCTGGCTGTCTGTACACACTCACCGCTTTCCATTTAAACCTTCCATCACTTTTGCAATCCGTTTGTCTGAGTCATTATTTCTGCCCATGGTGGGGAGGGGGTCTGCCTCAACCCATTACACTCGCCATGACATCCTCCCTCTTAGACAGAAGCCATCAACCCTAGGACATGATCAGAGTGACAGTGAAAGGGTGAGCATAATACCAGAGAAAGAGAGAATTGCAGTGAAATTTTGATATTATAGTTTTCACAGTATCATTATTGGCATAAGCTATAATGTTTGGATAATTTGAATTATAATTTAAATTATCATTGTGCCCAGACTAATAATAATTCTTCAATTAGACTCTCAAGACTTTAATTAGACTAACAGTCAATTCCCAGTTATGCTTAAAATGTGTGACCCATATAAACTGCAAAAATTGCAGCACACCATATTGGCAGGGGTGATCTAACCCATAATTTAAATGCAACAAATTAGTAACAAGTTTGTTGAGAATGTGGACAACTTAGATTCCTAAAATTTTGTGCAAATATCAACTCTACTGATATGAGTTCAACTGACTGTAATGGGACCTTGGGCATCTAGCTCATATATGGGCAGCTAGCTGTACCCTGTGTGCTTTCCAAAAGCTAATGAATGTGTGTTTTGACATTCTCATTGCATAACTGAAAAAATCCCAGATAAGCATGAGGAGGATTTGGTTTTCTTAGCAGTGGATGCATGGATGCTATATAAAATGGCGTCACCAAATCATGTAGGTTGGAAGGAAAATGCAGAGGTCAGCCAGTCCAACTCTCTGCTTAGGCCAGGCCCCATTAGATCAGTTTCCTCAAGCCATGCCCAGTAAAATTTTGAATGTGTCCAAGGATGGAGAATGCGTTTCTACTGGAGTCGACATTTACTCCATTCCTTCTGTTGTCTGTAAGAAGATCATCTCTGCTAACTTCAGAAAAGGCTTACTGAAGGATTGAGGAACTGCGCATACAATCATGCTACTGCTGTTGAATATGTTGTGTGGGTTGTCAGTATCAGAGAGAGGATGCTGGTCTAAATGTTTGTGGGGTTTTTTTGTCTGACTCAGTGTAGCTGTAGTGCTTTTATACAGCCTTGGTTTTCTTCCTCCTTCAGCAGTTTTTGGAGATACAGTCATAACTGAGCAAGCATTCAGATGGAGGAAATCTCCCCTCATACAAACTCCTCACATATTTTTTATGAAAATAAGTCAGTGAGCAAAAAAAAAAGAAAATTAAAACCTACCAGGGCGTGAATATTTATAGCTCCAGATGTTTGAATGAACTAGAAGAGCTTTAACTCCATCTGAAACAGATACCTGTAAGAATAGAACTAAAAGGAGGAAAAGGCAGCTTCTCAGGCATTTTTCTCAGAGAAACAAAGGTACTACTAACAGAGGAGAGAAATATTTTTGTAGTGGGAGTTGCAGAACTAGCCTCAACTAATTCTGAAAAGGCTACTTATAATCAGGGTAGAGATAACTGATGCAAAGTTCAGATTTCACAAAGGAAAAAGCAGTATGGATCTTTGCTGTAACTTGTTACTTGGCTGTTTCTAAATGTTATACCTGACATTTATTACTGAAAAATGTAGCAATTCATATGTCAGAGAGAATAATAACCACAGAATAGAATCATAGAATCAACAAGGTTGGAAAAGACCTCGAAGATCATCAAGTCCAACCTGTCATCCAAGACCTCATGACTGCTAGACCATGCCTCCAAGTGCCGCATCCAATCCCCTCTTCAACACCTCCAGGGGCAGTGACTCCACCACCTTCATGGGCAGCCCATTCCAATGGCAAATGACTCTCTCAGTGAAGAACTTTCTCCTCACCTTGGGCCTAAACTTCCCCTGGTGCAGCTTGAGACTGTGTCCTCTTGTTCTGGTGCTGGTTGCCTGGGACCAACCCCTTCCTGGCCACAACCACCCGTCAGGTAGTTGTAGAGAGCAATAAGGTCACCGCTGAGCCTCCTCTTCTCCAGGCTAAACAATCCCAGCTCCTTCAGCCTCTCCTCATAGGGAGGGCTCTCACCAGCCTCATTGCCCTTCTCTGGACATGTTCAAGAGTCTCAATGTTCTTCTTAAATTGAGGGGTCCAGAACTGGACACAGGACTCAAGGTGTGGCATAACCAGTGCTGAGTACAGGGGCACAATGACTTCCCTGCTCCTGCTGGCCACATTATTTCTGATGCAGGCCAGGATGCCATTGGCCTTCTTGGCCCATCAGTCGGTGTTCAGGAAATCACTGGTGATATCCTCTCTCTTTACGGACAATGGGCTGAGAGCATGGACTCTTATACTTCATTTGTCCAAAAGCTCGGTGATTAATATATCCAGTATAGTAAGCTGCTAATTCTTTTCACTATTAGTACTGCTGCCACTAAAGGTGACTAATTATATTTAGTCTTCAAGTACAGAAGGTGATACTCAGAACACATGCACAATCCCAACAGACATTGCTAACTAGAATATATCCTAAACATTTCCACTAAGTACACCACAGTTGGAATATTCGTAGGCAAGTGCTGAGCCTTGGTTCTTCAGAAAAATAAACCACTATATGTTGACTTTGTATTGAATTTCATGCAGACCTCAAGATCTAAAATATTTGCCTCCAAATCTGTGATTGGTTTGTGTCCACAATAATCAAAACAAGTTGCAGAAGAACTGCAGCTGCTCTCTGCTGTTTTCACAGAATGAAGCAAGTAAAAGTGAGTGTAACAGTTGCTTGTGATTTTTTGAATAATCCCTTCATAACTCAGTGTCTCTTGTAGACTGTTAAATCTGCAATTCCATTCTTCTTTTAGCTTCAGAGTGCAAGGTGTAATATAATTTTCTCTTACAGTAACACACAGACAAGGACACAAACTGCAGGTTTCCTTTGAGAGCAAAACAGAAGAGGCCTCAGCATCAGATATCTCACCAAGAGGGTGGCAAAGGACACAAAAAGGCATAAATAGAAGGTGTTTTTATGCTTTATGAAAGCACATAAAGTTGCTTTTCTACAACCATAGGAGGATCTTAACTATCTGTCTTGATTTTAAGGCAGCTAAACACACACATAGTTGAGCGTTTAAGGTTATTTCTGAATTTCAGGTCAGTATAGTGGAATTGCTGCTGCTGTGAACCTTGATATAGAAAATTTATAAAGGCACAGGAATGAACTTGTCCCAAAGGACTATTTCTTTCCCTCAAATTTCTGTGAAACAAAAGCAAATTTCCTGCAAAATGTCTCATCAGCCTTAATGAGAGCAGGACTGGATACTTAAAAAGGAAAAAGGATAAAGGCAAGATTACTTATCTGCTAACTGTAACTGGAAGTGTGTTTTCCTGAATACTACAGAAGAGCTGCTACATTGTCTGGCGTTTCTCCGAAGCAGTGTCCTTGTCTGCACCAAGACTGGATGAAAGTTCTTGCATCACCTTTTATCAGGTAGAGGCATAAATGCTAAAGACATTGTGCCAAGTTACACATCAGTATTTGATTTCTTTTTTTAAATACCATTGTGTCCAAAGCTAAAGAACAAATACAGTTTTATATTTTCCTGTATCTCGATACAATAACATGTTGTCACTTCAGCCAAGTATGAATAATTCACTCAGTGAATCACTACCATTTCTTATTTTAAATGAGCCTAGAATAAGAGAACAGTGCCTTTTGCAGCACTGGTTAGTATCACAATAGTAGAACTTCCTAAAGTTAAAATAAGCAAAGCTAGAATAAACATCTTTGAACTCTAAGTGCCAGATGCTTTGCATAGCCCTAACTATTTTGATCTGTGCAAAGACATGAAGCAGCTATAAAAACAGGATTTGTAAATCCCTCTGAAATAAATTCTCAGGTGTCAAGCTGCTCTATTGTTCCTTTTTTAAATTCATTTCTGGAACTGATTAGCTATTTCATTAATCAGAACACAGACCACTGGGTTTGAAAAAATTAAAACAAAACCAAAAACATAACCATAAGATGGCATTAACTTATGGCAGTTACTAGGCTTGCTCCAGATCCTGGAAAGGCAAGACTAGATTACTGCAATCATTTCATTTCAGTGTCTTCCTTCACATTATGGTTGTATTACACAACTTACCAAGTCAACTGGAAAGGCTGAACCAACAGATAAAAAGCCCCTCACACTTCCATCATTCAAGGCTCTAGGTGAGGGCCCTAAAACACTCAAGACATGTCTATAGGCCTCGACAAACCTTGATTATACCTCAGCTTTTGAGGTGGCATCTATAGAGAAACCTAAGAGCCCTGAAGTGGCAACTGAAAGTTGACACAGCTGAACCTGCCTTTGTATATTTTTCTGTTTAATGCTCTTCCTTCTCCCCATCCAGCTCAGGAAGCCCCACAGAAGCCTCTGAATAAATGAAGAAGGAGCACACAATGCCAATTTTTTTTTTTTTTTTAATAATAAAAATACCTTTCTGAGGAAAGTTTGTTGTTTTTTTTAATTCTCAAAGATTAAATTGGACAGACTGGCTTAAATTGTTACAGAAACAAATTATTAATCAATGAAAGTGTAACGGATTAACAGATTAATAACAAAAGTCCAGCAGGGTAGTAAATTGGTGTATAGATCCATAATTACTTCTGATAAAAATCTGCTATTACAAAAAATGCCCAGACAATACAATACAATACAATACAATACAATAAACCAGGTTGGAAGAGACCTTCAAGATCATCGCATCCAACAAATCACAGGTTGGATTAAATTCTGCAACTGTTACATAAAGGAAGAAAGGTGGGTAGGCTGAGGTAATATCCTGAACAAATACTTTTATGCTTGTGTTTTTCCCAGTTCCAGCAGTTATTTGTTAAATTAAAATCCCTCTCTCACAGGGTTTGCCTCATTTTTATTCTTGGGCCATTAGAAAAATCACAACACTATATCCACATATACTTTAAAAAATAAACAAATGCTAAACTTTAGGGAAAGTAGAGCAAGAGGTAAAGAATACTGAGAATGGCCAGAATTGGAGCTGTCAGATTCTCTTTCCTAGCCATTATCTGGATCTGTTGGAAAACACCATGTTTTCCTGGGATTTGTTAGACAATAAAATTAGGTGCTGTAACATTCATTTCTGGAATCTGGATGAATTCCAATCAAGTATTAATTAAAAATAAAAACATAGGGACAGTAATTGCACTAGTATAATAGCCTCTACTCCCTGATCACTTTGTATTTTAGAAGAGGCTTGGAGAGGAGAGGTTCGGAGAGAAGAGAAGAGAAGAGAAGAGAAGAGAAGAGAAGAGAAGAGAAGAGAAGAGAAGAGAAGAGAAGAGAAGAGAAGAGAAGAGAAGAGAAGAGAAGAGAAGAGAAGAGAAGAGAAGAGAAGAGAAGAGAAGAGAAGAGAAGAGAAGAGAAGAGAAGAGAAGAGAAGAGAAGAGAAGAGAAGAGATGTGCCAGGGGAGGGTTAGGTTGGAGATGAGGAACAATTTCTTTGCTGCAGGAGCGGTCAGGGACTGGCACAGGCTGCCCAGGGAGGTGCTGGAGTCCCCATGCCTGGAGGTGTTCAGGAACCCTGTGGCCATGGCACCTGGGGCCAGGGTTTGGTTGCCCTGGTGGGGCTGGGCTGATGTTGGCCTGGATGCTCCTGGAGGCCTTTTCCAACCCAATCAAGTCTACAGTGCTATGACTATAAGAGGACGAAATCCTGCTGTGCAGGGATGTGCCATGCAGAGCACTTCACCCTGATGGGGTGTTTTTAGCTCTAACATCCAATCCCTCCAGCCCAGGGCTTGGCACAGCCTCCATGTCCCCAGCCAGGCCTTGGGGACCTGAGGAGGATACTAAATCCTTGGAAATTCCTTGGAGCAGGGGAAAGAAACTAACAGTGAGCTTCAGATCCTGGCCCTCACCTCTCTGAGGGCCACTCTTGGAAGACTGGAAGGTGAAAGATGGTTTTAATACCCACTGTGCCCTGGGGATGTTTGCTTGGTGACAGCTTGTCTGCAGGTCCCTTCCATCAATAAAGGGCTGCCCAAAGCTGGGAACCCCACGGGGGGCAGGGGCAGGGGGAGGAGGGGGAGGGGAGATGGATGGGTTTGATTATTGCCATTATGACAATGATGATGATGCTGAGTGTTTATTGGGGAAGCGGGAAAGACAGCAATTCCTCTGCTGGGCCCGAGGCCTGGCTGGCAGGGCTGGCTGGCAGGGACAGCAGCAGCACAATGACAGCAAATTGCTAATCAGTGCCTTTTGTCTGGGGCTGAGCACAGGCGGGCAGGGGCCGACCCTGCAGCTCTCTTTCCCTTAGAACAGGAGGCTGTGCAGAGGGAAAGCGTCCCTGGCCCCGAGCCCGCTGGGGATGGTTGGATCACGCCCACCCAGGGTGCCCAAAGTGCCCCCCAGGAGCATGTGGGGCTGGGGAGCTGTAGGTGTGGAGGGACCAGGGCCCTCTCCTGCCATGAGCCAAGCCCCAGCGGTGAATTTGGCTTCCCTTCCCTCATTAGAGCTGATTAGACTAATTGATGTGTGTGTTTGGGGGCGGATGTGTTGTGTTGTCCTTGTGTTTGTCAACTCCTCTAATTTCTGGCCCTCAGACAAGCTGGTTGCTGCCAACCAGCTCCTAAGAGGGTTCCTCTCCCAGGGGAGAGCTCAGACCTCCAGGGACTGCAGAGCAGGGCTGGGGGAGCAGAGCCACACCACGGCCTGGAGCCTTCTCCACAGAGCCATGGAAACAGTCAGGTGGGAAAAAGACCTTGAGGATCCTCAAGCCCAACACTCAGGGTCCTCTCCCAAGCCCAACACTCAGCCTCCTCTCCCAAGCCCAACACTCAGCCTCCTCTCCCAAGCCCAACACTCAGCCTCCTCTCCCAAGCCCAACACTCAGCCTCCTCTCCCAAGCCCAACACTCAGCCTCCTCTCCCAAGCCCAACACTCAGCCTCCTCTCCCAAGCCCAACACTAAGCCTCCTCTCCCAAGCCCAACACTCAGGGTCCTCTACCAAGCCCAACACTAAGCCTCCTCTCCCAAGCCCAACACTAAGCCTCCTCTCCCAAGCCCAACACTCAGCCTCCTCTCCCAAGCCCAACACTCAGGGTCCTCTACCAAGCCCAACACTAAGCCTCCTCTCCCAAGCCCAACACTCAGCCTCCTCTCCCAAGCCCAACACTAAGCCTCCTCTCCCAAGCCCAACACTCAGCCTCCTCTCCCAAGCCCAACACTAAGCCTCCTCTCCCAAGCCCAACACTCAGGGTCCTCTCCCAAGCCCAACACTGAGCCTCCTCTCCCAAGCCCAACACTGAGCCTCCTCTCCCAAGCCCAACACTAAGCCTCCTCTCCCAAGCCCAACACTGAGCCTCCTCTCCCCAAGCCCAACACTCAGCCTCCTCTCCCAAGCCCAACACTCAGCCTCCTCTCTCAAGTCAAACACTGAGCCTCCTCTCCCAAGCCCAACACTCAGCCTCCTCTCCCAAGCCCAACACTGAGCCTCCTCTCCCAAGCCCAACACTGAGCCTCCTCTCCCAAGCCCAACACTGAGCCTCCTCTCCCAAGCCCAACACTCAGCCTCCTCTCCCAAGCCCAACACTAAGCCTCCTCTCCCAAGCCCAACACTAAGCCTCCTCTCCCAAGCCCAACACTCAGCCTCCTCTCCCAAGCCCAACACTAAGCCTCCTCTCCCAAGCCCAACACTCAGCCTCCTCTCCCAAGCCCAACACTGAGCCTCCTCTCCCAAGCCCAACACTCAGCCTCCTCTCCCAAGCCCAACACTCAGCCTCCTCTCTCAAGCCCAACACTGAGCCTCCTCTCCCAAGCCCAACACTGAGCCTCCTCTCCCAAGCCCAACACTCAGCCTCCTCTCCCAAGCCCAACACTAAGCCTCCTCTCCCAAGCCCAACACTGAGCCTCCTCTCCCAAGCCCAACACTAAGCCTCCTCTCCCAAGCCCAACACTCAGCCTCCTCTCCCAAGCCCAACACTAAGCCTCCTCTCCCAAGCCCAACACTCAGGGTCCTCTCCCAAGCCCAACACTGAGCCTCCTCTCCCAAGCCCAACACTGAGCCTCCTCTCCCAAGCCCAACACTAAGCCTCCTCTCCCAAGCCCAACACTGAGCCTCCTCTCCCAAGCCCAACACTCAGCCTCCTCTCCCAAGCCCAACACTCAGCCTCCTCTCTCAAGTCAAACACTGAGCCTCCTCTCCCAAGCCCAACACTCAGCCTCCTCTCCCAAGCCCAACACTGAGCCTCCTCTCCCAAGCCCAACACTGAGCCTCCTCTCCCAAGCCCAACACTGAGCCTCCTCTCCCAAGCCCAACACTGAGCCTCCTCTCCCAAGCCCAACACTCAGCCTCCTCTCCCAAGCCCAACACTCAGCCTCCTCTCCCAAGCCCAACACTAAGCCTCCTCTCCCAAGCCCAACACTCAGCCTCCTCTCCCAAGCCCAACACTGAGCCTCCTCTCCCAAGCCCAACACTCAGCCTCCTCTCCCAAGCCCAACACTCAGCCTCCTCTCTCAAGCCCAACACTGAGCCTCCTCTCCCAAGCCCAACACTGAGCCTCCTCTCCCAAGCCCAACACTCAGCCTCCTCTCCCAAGCCCAACACTCAGCCTCCTCTCCCAAGCCCAACACTAAGCCTCCTCTCCCAAGCCCAACACTAAGCCTCCTCTCCCAAGCCCAACACTGAGCCTCCTCTCCCAAGCCCAACACTAAGCCTCCTCTCCCAAGCCCAACACTAAGCCTCCTCTCCCAAGCCCAACACTGAGCCTCCTCTCCCAAGCCCAACACTCAGCCTCCTCTCCCAAGCCCAACACTCAGCCTCCTCTCTCAAGCCCAACACTGAGCCTCCTCTCCCAAGCCCAACACTAAGCCTCCTCTCCCAAGCCCAACACTAAGCCTCCTCTCCCAAGCCCAACACTGAGCCTCCTCTCCCAAGCCCAACACTCAGCCTCCTCTCCCAAGCCCAACACTCAGCCTCCTCTCCCAAGCCCAACACTCAGCCTCCTCTCCCAAGCCCAACACTGAGCCTCCTCTCCCAAGCCCAACACTGAGCCTCCTCTCTCCCAAGCCCAACACTGAGCCTCCTCTCCCAAGCCCAACACTGAGCCTCCTCTCCCAAGCCCAACACTGAGCCTCCTCTCCCAAGCCCAACACAAAGCCTCCTCTCCCAAGCCCAACACAAAGCCTCCTCTCCCAAGCCCAACACTCAGGGTCCTCTCCCAAGCCCAACACTGAGCCTCCTCTCCCAAGCCCAACACTCAGCCTCCTCTCTCAAGTCCAACACTGAGCCTCCTCTCCCAAGCCCAACACTCAGCCTCCTCTCCCAAGCCCAACACTCAGCCTCCTCTCTCAAGCCCAACACTGAGCCTCCTCTCCCAAGCCCAACACTGAGCCTCCTCTCCCAAGCCCAACACTGAGCCTACTCTCCCAAGCCCAACACTCAGCCTCCTCTCCCAAGCCCAACACTAAGCCTCCTCTCCCAAGCCCAACACTAAGCCTCCTCTCCCAAGCCCAACACTGAGCCTCCTCTCCCAAGCCCAACACTAAGCCTCCTCTCCCAAGCCCAACACTGAGCCTCCTCTCCCAAGCCCAACACTGAGCCTCCTCTCCCAAGCCCAACACTAAGCCTCCTCTCCCAAGCCCAACACTGAGCCTCCTCTCCCAAGCCCAACACTCAGCCTCCTCTCCCAAGCCCAACACTCAGCCTCCTCTCTCAAGTCCAACACTGAGCCTCCTCTCCCAAGCCCAACACTCAGCCTCCTCTCCCAAGCCCAACACTCAGCCTCCTCTCTCAAGCCCAACACTGAGCCTCCTCTCCCAAGCCCAACACTGAGCCTCCTCTCCCAAGCCCAACACTGAGCCTCCTCTCCCAAGCCCAACACAAAGCCTCCTCTCCCAAGCCCAACACTCAGCCTCCTCTCCCAAGCCCAACACTAAGCCTCCTCTCCCAAGCCAAACACTCAGGGTGCTCTCCCAAGCCCAACACTAAGCCTCCTCTCCCAAGCCCAACCACAAAGCCTCCTCTCCCAAGCCCAACACTAAGCCTCCTCTCCCAAGCCCAACACTGAGCCTCCTCTCCCAAGCCCAACACTGAGCCTCCTCTCCCAAGCCCAACACTAAGCCTCCTCTCCCAAGCCCAACACTGAGCCTCCTCTCCCAAGCCCAACACTCAGCCTCCTCTCCCAAGCCCAACACTCAGCCTCCTCTCTCAAGTCCAACACTGAGCCTCCTCTCCCAAGCCCAACACTGAGCCTCCTCTCCCAAGCCCAACACTCAGCCTCCTCTCCCAAGCCCAACACTCAGCCTCCTCTCTCAAGCCCAACACTGAGCCTCCTCTCCCAAGCCCAACACTGAGCCTCCTCTCCCAAGCCCAACACTCAGCCTCCTCTCCCAAGCCCAACACTCAGCCTCCTCTCCCAAGCCCAACACTGAGCCTCCTCTCCCAAGCCCAACACTGAGCCTCCTCTCCCAAGCCCAACACTGAGCCTCCTCTCCCAAGCCCAACACTAAGCCTCCTCTCCCAAGCCCAACACTAAGCCTCCTCTCCCAAGCCAAACACTCAGGGTCCTCTCCCAAGCCCAACACTAAGCCTCCTCTCCCAAGCCCAACCACAAAGCCTCCTCTCCCAAGCCCAACACTAAGCCTCCTCTCCCAAGCCCAACACTAAGCCTCCTCTCCCAAGCCCAACACTAAGCCTCCTCTCCCAAGCCCAACACTAAGCCTCCTCTCCCAAGCCCAACACTCAGGGTCCTCTACCAAGCCCAACACTAAGCCTCCTCTCCCAAGCCCAACACTCAGCCTCCTCTCCCAAGCCCAACACTCAGGGTCCTCTACAAAGCCCAACACTAAGCCTCCTCTCCCAAGCCCAACACTCAGCCTCCTCTCCCAAGCCCAACACTAAGCCTCCTCTCCCAAGCCCAACACTGAGCCTCCTCTCCCAAGCCCAACACTAAGCCTCCTCTCCCAAGCCCAACACTCAGGGTCCTCTCCCAAGCCCAACACTAAGCCTCCTCTCCCAAGCCCAACACTGAGCCTCCTCTCCCAAGCCCAACACTGAGCCTCCTCTCCCAAGCCCAACACTAAGCCTCCTCTCCCAAGACCAACACTGAGCCTCCTCTCCCAAGCCCAACACTAAGCCTCCTCTCCCAAGCCCAACACTGAGCCTCCTCTCCCAAGCCCAACACTCAGCCTCCTCTCCCAAGCCCAACACTGAGCCTCCTCTCCCAAGCCCAACACTAAGCCTCCTCTCTCAAGTCCAACACTGAGCCTCCTCTCCCAAGCCCAACACTGAGCCTCCTCTCCCAAGCCCAACACTAAGCCTCCTCTCCCAAGCCCAACACTGAGCCTCCTCTCCCAAGCCCAACACTCAGCCTCCTCTCCCAAGCCCAACACTCAGCCTCCTCTCTCAAGTCCAACACTGAGCCTCCTCTCCCAAGCCCAACACTGAGCCTCCTCTCCCAAGCCCAACACTCAGCCTCCTCTCCCAAGCCCAACACTCAGCCTCCTCTCTCAAGCCCAACACTGAGCCTCCTCTCCCAAGCCCAACACTGAGCCTCCTCTCCCAAGCCCAACACTCAGCCTCCTCTCCCAAGCCCAACACTCAACCTCCTCTCCCAAGCCCAACACTGAGCCTCCTCTCCCAAGCCCAACACTGAGCCTCCTCTCCCAAGCCCAACACTGAGCCTCCTCTCCCAAGCCCAACACTAAGCCTCCTCTCCCAAGCCCAACACTAAGCCTCCTCTCCCAAGCCAAACACTCAGGGTCCTCTCCCAAGCCCAACACTAAGCCTCCTCTCCCAAGCCCAACCACAAAGCCTCCTCTCCCAAGCCCAACACTAAGCCTCCTCTCCCAAGCCCAACACTAAGCCTCCTCTCCCAAGCCCAACACTAAGCCTCCTCTCCCAAGCCCAACACTAAGCCTCCTCTCCCAAGCCCAACACTCAGGGTCCTCTACCAAGCCCAACACTAAGCCTCCTCTCCCAAGCCCAACACTCAGCCTCCTCTCCCAAGCCCAACACTCAGGGTCCTCTACAAAGCCCAACACTAAGCCTCCTCTCCCAAGCCCAACACTCAGCCTCCTCTCCCAAGCCCAACACTAAGCCTCCTCTCCCAAGCCCAACACTGAGCCTCCTCTCCCAAGCCCAACACTAAGCCTCCTCTCCCAAGCCCAACACTCAGGGTCCTCTCCCAAGCCCAACACTAAGCCTCCTCTCCCAAGCCCAACACTGAGCCTCCTCTCCCAAGCCCAACACTGAGCCTCCTCTCCCAAGCCCAACACTAAGCCTCCTCTCCCAAGACCAACACTGAGCCTCCTCTCCCAAGCCCAACACTAAGCCTCCTCTCCCAAGCCCAACACTGAGCCTCCTCTCCCAAGCCCAACACTCAGCCTCCTCTCCCAAGCCCAACACTGAGCCTCCTCTCCCAAGCCCAACACTAAGCCTCCTCTCTCAAGTCCAACACTGAGCCTCCTCTCCCAAGCCCAACACTCAGCCTCCTCTCCCAAGCCCAACACTCAGCCTCCTCCCTCAAGCCCAACACTGAGCCTCCTCTCCCAAGCCCAACACTGAGCCTCCTCTCCCAAGCCCAACACAAAGCCTCCTCTCCCAAGCCCAACACTCAGGGTCCTCTCCCAAGCCCAACACTCAGGGTTCTCTCCCAAGCCCAACACTAAGCCTCCTCTCCCAAGCCCAACACTCAGCCTCCTCTCCCAAGCCCAACACTAAGCCTCCTCTCCCAAGCCCAACACTAAGCCTCCTCTCCCAAGCCCAACACTGAGCCTCCTCTCCCAAGCCCAACACTAAGCCTCCTCTCCCAAGCCCAACACTAAGCCTCCTCTCCCAAGCCCAACACTGAGCCTCCTCTCCCAAGCCCAACACTCAGCCTCCTCTCCCAAGCCCAACACTCAGCCTCCTCTCTCAAGCCCAACACTGAGCCTCCTCTCCCAAGCCCAACACTAAGCCTCCTCTCCCAAGCCCAACACTAAGCCTCCTCTCCCAAGCCCAACACTGAGCCTCCTCTCCCAAGCCCAACACTGAGCCTCCTCTCCCAAGCCCAACACAAAGCCTCCTCTCCCAAGCCCAACACTCAGGGTCCTCTCCCAAGCCCAACACTCAGCCTCCTCTCCCAAGCCCAACACTCAGCCTCCTCTCCCAAGTCCAACACTGACCCTCCTCTCCCAAGCCCAACACTCAGCCTCCTCTCCCAAGCCCAACACTCAGCCTCCTCTCCCAAGCCCAACACTGAGCCTCCTCTACCAAGCCCAACACTGAGCCTCCTCTCCCAAGCCCAACACTGAGCCTCCTCTCCCAAGCCCAACACTCAGCCTCCTCTCCCAAGCCCAACACTAAGCCTCCTCTCCCAAGCCCAACACTAAGCCTCCTCTCCCAAGCCCAACACTGAGCCTCCTCTCCCAAGACCAACACTAAGCCTCCTCTCCCAAGCCCAACACTGAGCCTCCTCTCCCAAGCCCAACACTAAGCCTCCTCTCCCAAGCCCAACACTGAGCCTCCTCTCCCAAGCCCAACACTAAGCCTCCTCTCCCAAGCCCAACACTAAGCCTCCTCTCCCAAGCCCAACACTAAGCCTCCTCTCCCAAGCCCAACACTAAGCCTCCTCTCCCAAGCCCAACACTGAGCCTCCTCTCCCAAGCCCAACACTAAGCCTCCTCTCCCAAGCCCAACACTGAGCCTCCTCTCCCAAGCCCAACACTCAGCCTCCTCTCCCAAGCCCAACACTCAGCCTCCTCTCTCAAGTCCAACACTGAGCCTCCTCTCCCAAGCCCAACACTGAGCCTCCTCTCCCAAGCCCAACACTGAGCCTCCTCTCCCAAGCCCAACACTGAGCCTCCTCTCCCAAGCCCAACACAAAGCCTCCTCTCTCAAGTCCAACACTGAGCCTCCTCTCCCAAGCCCAACACTGAGCCTCCTCTCCCAAGCCCAACACTGAGCCTCCTCTCCCAAGCCCAACACAAAGCCTCCTCTCCCAAGCCCAACACTCATCCTCCTCTCCCAAGCCCAACACTAAGCCTCCTCTCCCAAGCCAAACACTCAGGGTCCTCTCCCAAGCCCAACACTGAGCCTCCTCTCCCAAGCCCAACACAAAGCCTCCTCTCCCAAGTCCAACACTGAGCCTCCTCTCCCAAGCCCAACACTGAGCCTCCTCTCCCAAGCCCAACACTCAGCCTCCTCTCCCAAGCCCAACACTCAGGGTCCTCTCCCAAGCCCAACACTAAGCCTCCTCTCCCAAGCCCAACACTCAGCCTCCTCTCCCAAGCCCAAC
The DNA here is from genome assembly GCA_033816785.1 of Picus viridis. Classification (NCBI taxonomy): domain Eukaryota; kingdom Metazoa; phylum Chordata; class Aves; order Piciformes; family Picidae; genus Picus; species Picus viridis. Next base: position 70,413,293 of record CM066566.1, read on the forward strand.
ACTGAGCCTCCTCTCCCAAGCCCAACACTCAGCCTCCTCTCCCAAGCCCAACACTCAGCCTCCTCTCTCAAGTCCAACACTGAGCCTCCTCTCCCAAGCCCAACACTGAGCCTCCTCTCCCAAGCCCAACACTCAGCCTCCTCTCTCAAGCCCAACACTGAGCCTCCTCTCCCAAGCCCAACACTGAGCCTCCTCTCCCAAGCCCAACACTCAGCCTCCTCTCCCAAGCCCAACACTCAGCCTCCTCTCCCAAGCCCAACACTAAGCCTCCTCTCCCAAGCCCAACACTAAGCCTCCTCTCCCAAGCCCAACCACAAAGCCTCCTCTCCCAAGCCCAACACTAAGCCTCCTCTCCCAAGCCCAACACTAAGCCTCCTCTCCCAAGCCCAACACTGAGCCTCCTCTCCCAAGCCCAACACTGAGCCTCCTCTCCCAAGCCCAACACTCAGCCTCCTCTCCCAAGCCCAACACTCAGCCTCCTCTCCCAAGCCCAACACTAAGCCTCCTCTCCCAAGCCCAACACTCAGCCTCCTCTCTCAAGCCCAACACAAAGCCTCCTCTCCCAAGCCCAACACTAAGCCTCCTCTCCCAAGCCCAACACTAAGCCTCCTCTCCCAAGCCCAACACTAAGCCTCCTCTCCCAAGCCCAACACTCAGGGTCCTCTACCAAGCCCAACACTAAGCCTCCTCTCCCAAGCCCAACACTCAGCCTCCTCTCCCAAGCCCAACACTCAGGGTCCTCTCCCAAGCCCAACACTAAGCCTCCTCTCCCAAGCCCAACACTGAGCCTCCTCTCCCAAGCCCAACACTGAGCCTCCTCTCCCAAGCCCAACACTGAGCCTCTCTCCCAAGCCCAACACTGAGCCTCCTCTCCCCCCCAACACTGAGCCCAACCCAACACTGAGCCTCCTCTCCCAAGCCCAACACTCAGCCTCCTCTCCCAAGCCCAACACTCCTCTCCCAAGCCCAACACTAAGCCTCCTCTCCCAAGCCCAACCTCCTCTCCCAAGCCCAACACTCCTCCTCTCCCAAACACTAAGCCCAACACTGAGCCTCCTCTCCCAAGCCCAACACTCAGCCTCCTCTCCCAAGCCCAACACTCAGCCTCCTCTCCCAAGCCCAACACTAAGCCTCCTCTCCCAAGCCCAACACTAAGCCTCCTCTCCCAAGCCCAACACTAAGCCTCCTCTCCCAAGCCCAACACTAAGCCTCCTCTCCCAAGCCCAACACTAAGCCTCCTCTCCCAAGCCCAACACTCAGCCTCCTCTCCCAAGCCCAACACTCAGGGTCCTCTACCAAGCCCAACACTGAGCCTCCTCTCCCAAGCCCAACACTCAGCCTCCTCTCCCAAGCCCAACACTCAGCCTCCTCTCCCAAGCCCAACACTAAGCCTCCTCTCCCAAGCCCAACACTGAGCCTCCTCTCCCAAGCCCAACACTAAGCCTCCTCTCCCAAGCCCAACACTAAGCCTCCTCTCCCAAGCCCAACACTCAGCCTCCTCTCCCAAGCCCAACACTCAGCCTCCTCTCCCAAGCCCAACACTGAGCCTCCTCTCCCAAGCCCAACACTGAGCCTCTCCCAAGCCCAACACTAAGCCTCCTCTCCCAAGCCCAACACTAAGCCTCCTCTCCCAAGCCCAACACTGAGCCTCCTCTCCCAAGCCCAACACTGAGCCTCCTCTCCCAAGCCCAACACTGAGCCTCCTCTCCCAAGCCCAACACTCAGCCTCCTCTCCCAAGCCCAACACTGAGCCTCCTCTCCCAAGCCCAACACTCAGCCTCCTCTCCCAAGCCCAACACTGAGCCTCCTCTCCCAAGCCCAACACTCAGCCTCCTCTCCCAAGCCCAACACTCAGCCTCCTCTCTCAAGCCCAACACTGAGCCTCCTCTCCCAAGCCCAACACTGAGCCTCCTCTCCCAAGCCCAACACTGAGCCTCCTCTCCCAAGCCCAACACTCAGCCTCCTCTCCCAAGCCCAACACTAAGCCTCCTCTCCCAAGCCCAACACAAAGCCTCCTCTCCCAAGCCCAACACTAAGCCTCCTCTCCCAAGCCCAACACTAAGCCTCCTCTCCCAAGCCCAACACTAAGCCTCCTCTCCCAAGCCCAACACTAAGCCTCCTCTCCCAAGCCCAACACTAAGCCTCCTCTCCCAAGCCCAACACTAAGCCTCCTCTCCCAAGCCCAACACTAAGCCTCCTCTCCCAAGCCCAACACTGAGCCTCCTCTCCCAAGCCCAACACTCAGCCTCCTCTCCCAAGCCCAACACTGAGCCTCCTCTCCCAAGCCCAACACTAAGCCTCCTCTCCCAAGCCCAACACTAAGCCTCCTCTCCCAAGCCCAACACTCAGCCTCCTCTCCCAAGCCCAACACTCAGCCTCCTCTCTCAAGCCCAACACTGAGCCTCCTCCCCCAAGCCCAACACTCCTCTCCCAGCCTCCTCCCCCAAGCCCAACACTAAGCCTCCTCTCCCAAGCCCAACACTGAGCCTCCTCTCCCAAGCCCAACACTAAGCCTCCTCTCCCAAGCCCAACACTGAGCCTCCTCTCCCAAGCCCAACACTCAGCCTCCTCTCTCAAGTCCAACACTGAGCCTCCTCTCCCAAGCCCAACACTCAGCCTCCTCTCCCAAGCCCAACACTGAGCCTCCTCTCCCAAGCCCAACACAAAGCCTCCTCTCCCAAGCCCAACACTCAGGGTCCTCTCCCAAGCCCAACACTCAGGGTCCTCTCCCAAGCCCAACACTAAGCCTCCTCTCCCAAGCCCAACACTGAGCCTCCTCTCCCAAGCCCAACCACTAAACCTCCTCTCCCAAGCCCAACACTGAGCCTCCTCTCCCAAGCCCAACACTAAGCCTCCTCTCCCAAGCCCAACACTAAGCCTAAGAGGGCTGGGGAGGAGCAGCTGAGGGAGCTGGGGGTGTTGAGCCTGGGGAAGAGGAAGCTGAGGGAGACCTCCTTGCTCTCTGCAGCTCCCTGAGAGGAGGGTGGAGTGAGGTGGGGTTGGGCTCTGCTTCCTCTTCTGAGGTGATAAAAGGAGAGGCAATGGCCTGAAATTGTGCCAGGGAGGCTTAGGTTGGAGCTGAGGAACAATTTCTGTGCTGCCAGAGTGGTCAGGGACTGTCCCAGGCTGCCCAGGGAGGTGGTGGAGTCCCCATGCCTGGAGGTGTTCAAGAACCCTGTGGCCATGGCACTTGGGGCCAGGGTTTGGTGGCCCTGGTGGGGCTGGGTTGGTGTTGGGCTGGATGAGCCTGGAGGCCTTCTCCAAACAAAATAATTCTATGATTACCTTTGGGTTATCTGTGTAAAGGCTGTGAAGAGATGTAGGGATGCTGGAAGCTGGGGAAATAAAGGATATGATAGCCAGAGCAGCCCAGGGATACAGAATGGAAAAGACCTCAGAGCTCATCAAGTCCAACCTCTCACCCAGCACCATCTGATCAACTCAACCATGGCACCAAGGGCCTCATCCAGGCTCTTCCTAAACACCTCCAGGGATGGTGACTCCACCACCTCCCTGGGCAGCACATCCCAAGGGCCAATCTCTCTTGCTGGGAAGAACTTTCTCCTCACCTCCAGCCTCAACCTCCCCTGGCACAGCTTGAGACTGTGTCCTCTTGTTCTGCTGCTGGGGGCCTGGCAGAAGAGACCAACCCCCAGCTGGCTCCAACCTCCCTTCAGGGAGTTGGAGAGAGCAATGAGGTCTCCCCTGAGCCTCCTCTTCTGCAGGCTAAGCAACCCCAGCTCCCTCAGCCTCTCCTCCCAGGGCTGTGCTCCAGACCCCTCCCCAGCCTCCTTGCCCTTCTCTGCACACCTTCAAGTCTCTCAAGGTCCTTCTTGACCTCAGGAGCCCAGAGCTGGACACAGGACTCCAGGGGTGGCCTCAGCAGTGCTGAGCACAGGGCACAAGGACTTCCCTGCTCCTGCTGGCCACACTCTGCCTGCTGCAGGCCAGGCTGCTCCCCGCATCCCCTGGGTGCTGGTTGCTTAGGGCTGGAGCACCTTCCCCAAGGCACAGCAGCCGAGGAGCTGAGGCTTGCAGGCAGGGCAGCAGCAAGCCAGCAGCCTTCACACACTTCAGTCCCTTCAAACTGAAATAAATGATCCCTTTGGATTAAACAGGAGCAGGACTGTGAAGTTCATTTGAGGGCTCTCGCCGTGGGGAGCGTTGAAGTGCCCTCAGCTTGCTGGGGCATGTCGGGGAGAGCCACATTACCTCCTCAATCAGCATTAAATTCCCGATCAGCCTGGCTGATTTTGCAAGATCTCCCATCTAAAGGTCGAGCAAATCATCAGCTGTGGAGGCAGGGAGCCGGAGCAGCAGGGGAGCTGGTGCCAGCGCAGCGGGAGCCGGGGAGCTGCCAGCTCGGGAGCCTCCTGGGCTCCTCAATACAATACACTACACCAGGTTGGAAGAGACCTTCAAGATCATGGCGTCCAACCCATCAAACAATCCAACCCACCCAACAACTAGACCATACAGCCAAGCACCCCAGCAAGTCTCCTCCTGAACACCTCCAGTGAAGGTGACTCCACCACCTCCACAGGTAGCCGATTCCAATGGGCAATCACTCTCTCTGTGTAGTTCTTCCTAACCTCCAGCCTAAACCTGCCCTGGCGCAGCCTGAGACTGTGTCCTCTTGTTCTGGTGCTGGGTGCCTGGGAGAAGAGGCCAACCTCTGCCTGGCTACAACCTCCCTTCAGGGAGTTGTAGAGAGCAATAAGGTCACCCCTCAAGTCTCCTCCTCTCCAGGCTAAGCAACCCCAGCTCCCTCAGCCTCTCCTCACAGGGCTGTGTTCCAAACCCCTCACCAACCTTGTTGCCCTTCTCTGGACACCTTCCAGCAAGACAACCTCCTTCCTCACCTGAGGGGCCCAGAACTGGACACAGGACTCAAGGTGTGGCCTAACCAGTGCAGTGTCCAGGGGCAGAATGACCTCCCTGCTCCTGTTGGCCACACTCTTCCTGATGCAGGCCAGGATGCCATTGGCCCTCTTGGCTGCCTGGGCACACTGCAGGCTCATGTTCAGCCTACAATCAACCAGTACCCCCAGGTCCCACTCTGCCTGGCTGCTCTCAGCCACTCTGCCCCCAGCCTCCTTTGGGCAGCTGGCTCCTGCCGCTGGCTGAGCCCAGGGGCAGAAAGGAGCAAGCAAAACCCTGAAGCATCCCCAGGCTCCATGCACAGGGGAGGTTTCCCAGGGAAATGAAGTCTCTCTGGAAAGAGGATGAAGGTGAGCAACAGGGTCATGGAATCCTGGAATCCTGGGATCACTGAGGTTGGGAAAGAGCTCCAAGATCATCACCCTGCAACCCAACACTGCCAAGTGACCACTGAAGCATGGAATCATGGACCAGCAGAATGACCAGACTAGAGCAGACTAGACTAGATTAGACTAGACTAGACTAGACTAGACTAGACTAGACTAGAGTAGAATAGACTAGACTAGACTAGATTAGACTAGACTAGACTAGACTAGACTAGATTAGACTAGAATAGAATAGAATAGAATAATAGAATAGAATAGAATAGAATAGAATTAACCAGGTTGGAAAGGACCTCAGAGATCATCAAGTCCAACCCCTCACCCAGCACCAACTGATCAACTCAACCACGGCCCCAAGGGCCTCATCCAGGCTCTTCCTCAACACCTCCAGGGATGGGGACTCCACCACCTCCCTGGGCAGCACATCCCAATGGCTAACAGCTCTCTCTGGAAAGAACTTTCTCCTCACCTCCAGCCTAAACTTCCCCTGGCACAGCTTGAGACTGTGGCCTCTTGTTCTGGTGCTGGGAGCTAGAGAGAAGAGACCAACCCCCACCTGGTTACAACCTCCCTTCAGGGAGTTGCAGAGAGCAATGAGGTCTCCTCTGAGCCTCCTCTTCTGCAGGCTAAGCAACCCCAGCTCCCTCAGCCTCTCCTCCCAGGGCTGTGCTCCAGACCCCTCCCCAGCCTCCTTGCCCTTCTCTGCACACCTTCAAGTCTCTCAAGGTCCTTCTTGACCTCAGGAGCCCAGAACTGGACACAGGACTCCAGGGGTGGCCTCAGCAGTGCTGAGCACAGGGCACAAGGACTTCCCTGCTCCTGCTGGCCACACTCTGCCTGCTGCAGGCCAGGATGCCCTTGGCCTTCTTGGCCCCCTGGGCACACTGCTGCCTCCTGTTCAGCTGCTCTCCCCCCACTCCCCCAGGTCCCTCTCTGCCTGGCTGCTCTCAGCCACTCTGCCCCCAGCCTGTAGCTCTGCCTGGGGTTGCTGTGGCCAAAGTGCAGCCCCTGGCACTTGGACTTGTTGAATGCCATCCTGTTGGCCTCTGCCCATCTGTGCAGCCTGGCAGGGTCCCTCTGCAGAGCTCTCCTGCCCTCTAACAGCTCAACTCCTGTCCCCAGCTTGGTGCAACAAGGCTGGGGAGGGGTCTGGAGCACAGCCCTGTGAGGAGAGGCTGAGGGAGCTGGGGTTGCTTAGCCTGGAGCAGAGGAGGCTCAGGGGAGACCTTCTTGCTCTCTCGAACTCCCTGAAGGGAGGTTGTAGCCCAGTGGGCGTTGGGCTCTTCTCCCAGGCAATCAATAACAGAACAAGAGGACACAGTCTCAAGCTGTGCCAGGGGAAGTTGAGGCTGGAGGTGAGGAGAAAGTTCTTCCCAGAAGGAGGAATTGGCCTCTGGAGTGTGCTGCCCAGGGAGGTGGTGGAGTCCCTGTCCCTGGAGGTGTTCAAGAGGGGATTGGATGAGGCACTTGGAGCCAGGGTTTAGTTGTCAGGAGGTGTTAGAGATTAGGTAATAGTTTGGACTTGAGCTCTGAGGTCTTTTCCAACCTGCTTGGTTCTCTGGTTCTATGAGTCACTGCCAGAATTAGGAGCCAGCATTTAATTCCTTTGCTGGTGGCTGAGGGTTATTAAACTCCTCTGAGTTCAGCAACTTTCAAGCCTGGCTCGTTTGATTCTCCGCTCTGCTGGCCTCAGAGCACCACTCAGGGCTTTGTTTGAGGTGGTGGAACACAGAATTTCTTCCTGAGCTTCAGAGAATCATCACAGAAACACCCCAGGATCATCAGAGAGTCACAGAATGGGCTGGGCTGGAAGGGCTCTCAAAGACCAGGAAGCGTCTGGGCTAGTGGAGCTGTCCCTGCCCATGCCAGGGGGGTTGATCTGGATGATCTTCAAGGTCCCTTCCCACCCAAACCCTTCCAGGAGTCTAGGAAGCATCTAGTTCCATCCCCCAGCTTGTTGCAGTAGTTGACTAAAGGATGACTTTCCTCACCCTCCTCATCCTCACCACATTTCAGAGAACCACAGAATGGGTTTGGGTTGGAAGGGACCTCAAAGCTCAGCCAGTTCCAACCCCCTGCCATGGGCAGGGACACCTCCCACCATCACAGCTTGCTCAAGGCCTCATCCAGCCTGGCCTTGGACACCTCCAGGCAGGGGACAGCCACAGCCTCCCTGGGCAGCCTGGGCCAGAGTCTCCTCATCCTCACTCTCAACAATTTCTTCCTCATCTCACAGTATCACCAAGGTTGGAAGAGACCTCAAAGATCATCAAGTCCAACCTGTCACCACAGACCTCATGACTAGACCATGGCACCAGGTGCCACATCCCAGTCTCAGTCTCCCCTCTCCCAGCTCAAAGACATTGTTCCTCAGCCTGGCACTCCCAGCCCTTGTCCAGAGTCCCTCCCCAGCTCTCCTGCAGCCCCTTCAGGTCCTGCAAGGCTGCTCTGAGGTCTCCCTGCAGCCTTCTCTTCTTCAGGCTGCACAGCCCCAGCTCTCCCAGCCTGGCCCCGCAGGGAACACCTAATGCTCCATGCCTGCACTCTGATGGAAGGCCAAGCCTGGGAAGCTTCATTTAGAAATCAGAGAGAGGAAGAAAAACCCCCAGAGCAGAGCAGAGAAGGAGCAGAGAGCAGAGGAAGATGAATATTTAACGAGAGCAGGGCAGAGGTTGCCGAGGCAATCGCTGTTAAACGCGGCTGAAACAAAGGCTGCACAGGGCAGGGGAGCAGAGCTGCCCTCCCCCCACCCTGCACTCAGGGCTGGTGCCACGAGTAAACCAACCCCTCAGGACTTTTCCCCGTGGAAGGAAGGGAAGGGATCTTTGGATACAAGTGGGGTTCAGAGCTGCTTTTTGCACCCTCTGCATCACCTGGGATTCCAGCAAGCAACGAGTCAGAGGTGTCCCAGCCCATGGCAGGGAGGTTGCAACTGGATGGTCCTGGAAGTCCCTTCCAACCCTGACAGTTCTGTGACTCTAAGGTGAACAAAAAGAGAAGCTCCACTGTGAGCCAGCAGTGAGCACTGGAAGCCCAGAGAGCCAAGCAGAGCCTGGGCTGCAGCAAGAGAAGTGTGGCCAGCAGGGCCAGGGAGGGGATTCTGCCCCTCTGCTCCACTCTGCTCAGACCACAGCTGCAGCTCTGGCTCCAGCTCTGGAGCCTCTGTGCCAGGAAGGCTCTGGAGGGGCTGGAAGGTGTCCAGAGCAGGGCCAGGAGGAGGAGCAGAGGGCTGGAGCTGCTCTGCTCTGCAGACAGCCTGAGAGAGTTGGGGCTGTGCAGGCTGCAGAGGAGAAGGCTCCCAGGAGCCCTTCTGGTGGCCTTCCAGGATCTGCAGGGGCTGCAAGCAAGCTGGGGAGGGACTTTGGAGGGTGTGAGGGAGGGATAGGAGTGGGGGGGATGGAGCAAAACTACAAGAGAAGGCTCTGAGGTGACCTAATTGTGGCCTCTGAAGGGGGCTACAGGCAGGCTGGGGAGGGACTGCTCAGGATCTCAGGGAGTGACAGGACTAGGGGGAATGGACTGAAGCTGGAGGTGGGGAGATTGAGGCTGGAGGGGAGGAGGAAGTTCTTCCCCATGAGAGTGGTGAAGCCCTGGAATGGGTTGTGCAGGGAGGTGGTTGAGGCCCCGTCCCTGGAGGTGTTTAAGCCCAGGCTGGATGAGGCTGTGGGCAGCCTGCTCTGGTGTGGGGTGTCCCTGCCCATGGCAGGGGGTTGGAACTGGCTGATCCTTGTGCTCCCTTCCAACCCTGACTGATACTGTGATACTATGATACTATGATTGAGCTTGGCTGTGAGGAAGAAGTTGTTGCCCAGGAGGGTGGTGAGAGCCTGGCCCAGGCTGCCCAGGGAGGTGGTGGCAGCCTCCTGCCTGGAGGTGTTTGCAGCCAGGCTGGAGGTGGCTGTGAGCAACCTGCTGTGGTGTGATGGTGTCCCTGCCCGTGGCTAGGATTGAGCTTGGCTTGAGGAAGCCCAGGAGGGTGGCTGAGCCTTGGCAGCTCCCTTCCAGCCCTGACCCTGCCCAGTTCTGTGATTCTGCCCTGATTCTGATTCTGTGATCTTGGGGCTTCTGTGTCTCAGAGGTGGGAGCTGCCCCATCCCTGGAACCACTCCAGGTCAGGGTGTTTGAGGCTCAGATCAACCTGCTCTAGGTGCAGACATCCCTGGGGAAAGCAGGGAGGGTACAGTGGATGAACTTTGAATGTCCCAGCAGCCCAAAGTGTTCCATGATTCTGTGACAGGCACTGACAGAGGCAGCTGGCAGTGGGCTGGTCCTTAGTGGAGATGTGCCCAGGGAGGTGGTGGAGCCCCCATCCCTGGAGGGGTTTAGGAAGAGACTGGATGGGGTGCTTGGAGCCATGGTTTAGTTGATTAGATGGTGCTGGGTGAGAGGTTGGACTTGAGGATCTCAAAGGTCTCTTCCACCTGGTCTATTCTATTCTATTCTATTCTATTCTATTCTATTCCATTCCATTCCATATTCCATTCCATTCCATTCCATTCCATTCCATTCTACTCTATTCTATGGCAGCAGGGCATGAAGCCCTCTTGCTGCCATGGACCATCTCTTGGTGAATCATTCTGGGGTGCATTAGAAGGGCTGTGGTTAGTAGGTCAAGAGAGGTTCCTCTCCCCCTCTGCTCTGCCCTCCTGAGCATTGTGTCCAGTATTGTTTCCAGTGCCTGGAGCACTGTGCCCAGGTCTGAGCCCCTCAGCTCAAGAAGGACCTCAGGGAACTGCCTGAAAGGGTTCAGGGCAGAGCTACAAAAATGCTGCAGGCAGTGGAAGATCTTCCTCACCAGGAGAGCCTGAGGCAGCTGAGGGCTCTGCAGCCTGGAGAGCAGGAGCCTGAGGGTGACCTCACTGCTGGGGATCAGGCTGTGCAGGGTGATGCCCAGAGGCTGGAGCCAGGCTCTGCTGGGGGATGCCCAATGCCAGCACAAGGGGCAGTATCACAGTATCACAGTATCACAGTATAACCAAGGTTGGAAGAGACCCCAAGGATCATCAAGTCCAACCCATCCCAACAGACCTCACAACTAGACCATGGCACCAAGGGCCATGTCCAGTCTCCTCTTGAACACCTCCAGGGACGGCGACTCCACCACCTCCCCGGGCAGCCCATTCCAATGACGAATGACTCGCTCAGTGAAGAACTTCCTCCTCACCTCAAGTCTAAACCTCCCTGGCACAGCTTGAGACTGTGTCCCCTTGTTCTGGTACTGGTTGCCTGGGAGAAGAGACCAACCCCCTCCTGTCCACAACCACCCTTCAGGTAGTTGTAGAGGGCAATGAGGTCACCCCTGGTCCTTCTCTTCTCCAGGCTAAACAACCCCAGCTCCCTCAGTCTCTCCTCATAGGGCTTGTGCTCAAGGCCTCTCCCCAGCCTTGTTGCCCTTCTCTGGACACATTCAAGTGTCTCGATGTCCTTCTTAAACTGAGGGGCCCAGAACTGGACACAGGACTCAAGGTGTGGCCTAACCAATGCAGAGTACAGGGGCACAATGACCTCCCTGCTCCTGCTGGCCACACTATTCTTAATACAGGCCAGGATGCCATTGGCCCTCTTGGCCACCTGGGCACACTGCTGGCTCATGTTTAGGCGGGTGTCGATCAGCACCCCCAGGTCCCTCTCTGTTTGGCAGCTCTCCAGCCACTCCGACCCCAGCCTGTAGCTCTGCCTGGGGTTGCTGTGGCCAAAGTGCAGCACCCGGCACTTGGACTTGTTGAATGTCATCCTGTTGGCCTCTGCCCATCTGTCCAGTCGGTCGAGGTCCCTCTGCAGAGCCTTTCTACCCTCTAACTGACTAACATCTATTCCCAACTTGGTGTCATCTGCAAACTTGCTGATGACTGACTCAATTCCCTCATCCATATCATCAATGAAGATGTTAAAGAGGATGGGGCCCAACACTGATCCCTGGGGGACACCACTGGTGACTGGCCGCCAGCTGGATGTGGCACCATTCACCACCACTCTCTGGGCTCGGCTCGGAGTGGTGGAAGCTGAGGCAGAGGAAGTGCCTTGGAAACAGGAGGAGGAATTATCTCCCTGTGAGGGTGACAGAGCCCTGGAGCAGGCTGCCCAGGGGGCTGTGGAGTCTCCTTCTGTGGAGATGTTCAAACCCCACCTGGATGTGTTGCTGTGTGACCTGCCCTGGGTGCTCCTGCCCTGGCAGGGGGTTGGACTGGGTGAGCTCTGGAGGTCCCTTCCAGCCCCTAACACTCTGTGAGCCAGGAAGGTCTCTCTCCACCCAGCTGTCCTGCCCAATACTTCCTTCACTGTCCTGTTCACCTTCATCTCTTCTCTGTCTCCCTATTAAGATCCAAGAACATGCTGCTTTCTTCATTCCTCCTGTGAGAGGAACTTTGGTATAGCAAGGTGCTTCACCTAGCTTGCATGCTCCAGAAACAGGTATTTTAAAGTGAGGGCTGTCTCTCATACCAATGTGTCTGGATAGTGACATAATGAGTAGTCACTTTTCTATTTGGCATGCTGTCAGCTGTCCGGTATGACATTCTCCAAAGTTGTTCTAATAGTGTTAAAACCTACTCTCGCTTGAATTTGTGTCACTTTATATGACACCTGCAGAAGGGACTAGCAGAACTTGCCAGGGGGAAGAATGGATGGAGATTGAGCTTTGGAGAACTTCTGCATATTTGATTTTTCACTCTGAACATGCAAGGATAAGGAAGACCAGAGTATGTATCTATTCCTGGGCCAGGTTCACTGGTGATGCCTGTGTTCTTGGAAGAGTAGCAGCGACTACGCAGCAAATGTGTGTCTGCTTCTACTACTGCTCCCTCACTGCTACTCACTCTCTGTTTTAGATCACATCTCCACAGATGACCTCTTTCTCTCTCTATTTTCGCATTGGAAACAATTCAGTTCTTTTTTGCTAAGTGACTTTTGAGACCATTGCTTTGACTCCAAACAAGCCATAGAAGTGAGAGAACCAGACCACTGTTTTGACTGCCCTGTCCCTGCTTACTCTTGACCCATACCATAAGGATCACAGCCAGAGTGGCCAAGGATCAGTTACAGAGCTGTGCAAGAAAGGAGACACTTGGTATTGGAATTATTGCTGATATCACAGAATATTTCAACCACTTTTTGTTTTAGGGCCTGATTCTGTAAGCAAGCCACATGTGGACCTCCCATTAGTTCCATGGGTGTTCCACAGGCAGATGTCGGGGACTACCAGCCCCTCTCAGAAGTGTCTAATGGATCTGCATAGGACTATGAATGACGCATACCAACATCCAATTCTCCACATGTAACACAAATTCAGCCTTACAGCTGAAGTGTGGTAGTATTTGGAGGAACATGCTTCTCAGATCCTTTCCCAGACTTTTATGATTCAGGGTAGTTAACTGGAAATGCAAAAGCCGGTTGAGTCACTGGGTGGCTGCTCATATGGAATTTTGATGCATCTGTGAAGAGAAGAGAAGTCGGCTCGTAGCATGTTTTCTGCTATCAAAGGCATGCTGGGCAGTAAAGCTAATTGCATTATGCTGTGTTCAAACAAAACACTTGAAAGCAGTTCTTCCTAGCTCTGCACAGAGTAACTGGCTGTTGCAGTAAAGTTAAAAAGTCTGTCAATGAAAAAAAAAGAAGGAAACAAAAGGAATATATCAGTACTACCTCATGGGGAATTTTCTCTCATTTGTAACCAGTTTTTGCCCTTTAAGATATTTTCAAAGACAGTTTCTTGATCAGAAAACCAATTGCAACACAAAATTCCCTAGAAGAACAAGACACTCCATTGCACACACTGCATCTCAAGAGAAAGGATAAGACAATAAAAACCACGTGACAGATGTTATTCACATTACTATGCACCCTTCTGAAAGGTTCTCAGACCCTACAGTTATGAGCATGGACGTAGAGTAGGGCCACTAATGATGTGTCTTATTTAGGGCAAGACTAAAACAAAATATTTGTTTGTTTATAGGTAGTGTATTAAAAGTAAGAAACTCAAAGCCTTCGCACCCAGCTACAGTCCTTGCAGTGAGATGTTAATACAATCTTTCAAGAATGTGGAAATCAGTAGAAGATTTCAGATTATTTTAAAATTCTATGTAAAATAAATATGCAAAATCACAATCTCAGCAACAGCTCATAAGGAGTATCTGGAGTTGTGCTAGCTTTGAAACATGGAGTTTCAAGGGAATTTTTTATTATAGTTTTGGCTCCAGTGCAGTTACACCATGTGGGTTTTTGCTTTGAGTTTTAGGTTTGAATGGACCAAGTACTTCAAAGCAAGACTCTAAATCAGGAAAATGCACTGAGTTTCATATGCTTTCCACTCAAAACCATACCTTGGCCCAGATTCCCTCACAATGGAGCCCAGACTCACTTGAAACTCAGCCCACGTTTGTTGAAAGCATTTACAAATCCCATCAAAATTGGCCTGAGTTTCAAGTTTGTAATAAAATCCCAACCCAAGAGTTCTGCTTGGCTTCAAATGTCTCTCTGTTCTAGTAATATCCACTTATTTCCGTTAAAAAGGGGAAAAGAAAAAAAAAAAAAGGAAAAGAAAAGAAAGAAAAGAAAAATTTTATCATTCATGCTGACTTATTCCTGTTGCACTGGTAAACCTGGAATAACTCCATTAAGTCATCAAAGTTATTGCAGATTTGCACAAGGGTAGGAGTGAGCAGGTTGAGCAAAGTTTTTATTAATATAAAGGCGGAAAGCTGGGTAAACTGCAAGGCCAATGCTCCAAAATGCAACATGACTTTCTGTTGGAAGTCAAAATGCAACTGCTGCCCACAGGCTTTCTTAGGTATAAGCAAATCATTTTGGCTTTGAACATGGCACTCAAAGCACTTCAGCATGGTGCTTTGCCAAAGGGCAACGAGCCTGGAGAAGAGGAGACTGAGGGGTGACCTTATTGCTCTCTACAACTCCCTGAAGGGAGGTTGTAGCCAGGCAGAGGTTGGTCTCTTCTCCCAGGCAGCCAGTACCAGAACAAGAGGACACAGTCTCAGGCTGCACCAGGGAAGGTTTAGGCTGGATGTTAGGAATAAGTTCTATACAGAGAGAGTGATTGCCCATTGGAATCGGCTACCCGGGAGGTGGTGGAGTCACCTTCATTGGAGGTGTTCAGGAGGAGACTTGATGGGGTGCTTGGCTGCATGGTTTAGTTGTTGGGTGGGTTGGATTGGTTGATGGGTTGGACATGATGATCTTGAAGGTCTCTTTCAACCTGGTGTATTGTATTGTATTGCATTGTATTGTATTGTATTGTATTGTATGAGTTCCACCACGCCACCTGCCTCCACTATACCTCGCTACTCACCCCTCCTGCCCTTTCTGCCATCACCAGGCTCTGCACAGTGAGTGATCAAGTGAGCAGGTTTGGGGACTGTCATTTGTTTCCAGATGTATCCAAGTTTGCGACCAAGTAGTACTTGAAGCAATAACATGCAGTCGGGGAGTCCAGTATGGGGGGATCACCAGACTCTGGATTTAGAGGGGCTCAAACCACCATGAAACAAACCTCAGGTTTACAGAAACACAAATGAGTGAATATTAAAAGCTCTTCATACCCAAGAATCAGATATCTCACTGTACTCTGCAGATCTGCCAGCGCATAATCTATCATACGACATTAAGAATGACATCACTGACACACCTATTACCTGATCCACCACTGAATCATATTGTTTGAGGAAAGCCTACCATGATGAAACAAAAACAGCCTGTAGCTACCACACACAGCAAATCCAGCTGCCAAACCATAGCAGGGGCTATCTCATGGGCAGATCTTAGTAAGAACAAGTGAGAGAGCATTGAAAAAATCCATAGAGTGACCTAATGGTTTTCCACCTTATTTTAGACTGGAATTGTAGGGGTGCAATACAGCAGGTAAAATGCAATGACAGAATAATTTTGCTCTGGATGAGCTGGTGACCTCTGGAAATTGTCTCTAGCATGAATCCTCGGGAGAACCTCCATGACCGCATCACATTACTACAAGCAGGTACCAGGTTCACAGCACTCTGCTTTGCAAACCCAATACATTCATCTCTGTTTCTCACCTTCTTTCTTTATGGAGGAGAGGGAGCTGTCTGAGCTAGGGTCTGGGGAACTAGAAGTGTACACTGTTTTTGCTTTTTTGCCTTTTCTTTTTTCTTTCTTTTAATGAATGTGTTTCAAAATACAAGTTTGCTCTGTTTGTCCTACACCCTTTGCCACTTCACCCTTTGTTATACCTGAACGATAGAAGTGTTGCTTTCAAATAGTGCTTTCTGATCAGGACAGAAATACTTCCTAGTACTGGAAGGACTCTTCAGTGGCTCATGAAGTTTCTTCTTCCACTGTCTTTTTGCTCTAGTCCAGAAGCAGTTTTGAGCAGCTCCGTCCCACGCGGGGGCTGCTCTCGCCCCTCCCTCACCCAACCATTTTCCCCTGGAGAAACGCTGAGGGCTGGAAAACGGCTACCTGGGGCCCTGAGCCGTGAAAAGATGCGGTTGGAGTACAGGGAAAACAAAGTAAACGGCCATGAGAAGGCAGCTCTACGCCTCCCCCGCCTCCACCTCCCCTCCCCAGGCCCACCAGAAGAGGCCGAAGCAGGAGCCGGCAGCCGGGCCACAGGGCTGTTTGATTGCCTAAGCCTGGTGGCCAGACAATAGGACTAGAAAGAATGGCTGCTTCCTTCCTTCCTGTCGAGTGTTCTGCCTGAGTGAGCAAATTCAATAGCACTTCGCTTCGCAGCAACACCAGGCTCTCTCGCACAGGCGAAAATCAACAAAGAGCCATTCTCGGGCATTTCCAACTGCACCTAAGCCAAGGCACTGAGCTGTGGAGCCATCCGGCCCGAGGAGGGGGGCGGCGCAGGCCCTGCTTGAGGGTGTGTGGCCAAGCACAGTAAACATCCAGGTTATTGTTTATGGGGAAGGACTGCCTTATTTTTTAAATTTTTTTTTTCATGTCAGGTACTGGGAGGTTTGGCTCTCCGTCTCACCCCTGACCCTGCAACTATTTTATGTTTGGTTTATTGTTGCTATTCTTTTTATTTCTTTCTTTTCTTTTCTTTCTTCCCCCCCCCCCCCCAATTTCTTTTTTTTTTTTTTCTTTTTTCTTTTTCTTTTTTTTTTTTCTTTTTCTTTTTTTTTTTTTTTTTCCCCTTCAAGAACTCTTGCTGAGCTTGCTGTTCTAAACCCCCCAAACAGGCTGATTGAAGGGTGCTATGAGGTATTCAGGCGTAATTAAACTAAGAGAAGGTGACACAAGAGTTGCTGTGTGTAAAACATAAGCCTGCTGCTTTCTTCAAATTCAAGTGACACACGCTTAAATCACAGGCTGACTGAAAATAAAATAGATGTCAGTCATGGAAAATATCTATAAAAAGCAGGTAAGCAGATGACCATGACTGCTGGAGGGGGTATAAACTGAAACATCGTTCCCTATAAATTCCATAAATAAGAAGGTAAGAGAATAATTGTGGACTGCAGTTTTTACTAGTATCAGGCTCTCTTCTGTCTTCTAGATACCACTCTTTAGTTCAGTGCTATGCCAGATAAAGAAACAACATTGTGTTGCTAAAAAGACAAGGATCTATAATGCACATCCCCAGAGCTGCCAATGAGATGTCATGTTTTTGTAACCAGAGTGTCTAGATCTTCAGGGTCCCTGATGAAAGTTCAGTCCATGAAGCTTTCCTATATAGACATAAACAGCATACTCGGTTTCCCTGCCGTCTCTGCAGCACACTTTGTATGTCGTTTTGCAATGCAACAATTGGTCCCATGGGATTCCTTTGCATCTGCAGCAAGGCATCTCATCTTGGAGTACAAACATGGCATGCATAGGACAGGACTTTGCTGAGGGATAATTCTTGTGAACATCTGGGTTTGTCAATTCAGCACGTGTGAGGAGAGTAAGAGGAACAGCAGAAAGCATCTCAAAAAAAGGAAAGCTTATATCAGATCTTTGGAGCAATATCTCCTTTGCTTCTTTCTCTTAAAAACCTAAATTTTTGCTTTTTGTTTTTGAAATGAGCAAAGAAAGATTTTGCACTAGCTCACTGCATCTGTTTTCTCAAGTAAAGACATGTTTGTTTGTCCCCATTGTGTCAAAACCATATTTGAAACAGACCACTGAGCCAGGTTACATCAAGCCTGTTTCATTACTTTTCTACTTCTGAACTATGACAGATTCTCCTAACCCATCTGCAGGCATGATTTAAAATATGAAAATAATTTTTACTTTTCTTTTGAACTGCCTTTGATATAGTATTTGCTGTCAGATAATCTATATAGTTTTAACATCTGGTAATGTAAAACAGTATGTTATTGCAGCTGAAGAAAGAACCATTTAGATACTTTTATTGAGAGGGTTTTTTTTTTTTTTTGTTGGCACCCAAAAACTGCAGTTGTGGCTTCAGTTTACAATAAACTTGTGGTGGTACAGTTATCACAAAAATTATTCATTTTTATGTTTATAACCCAGAGGGGGGGGGGAATCCAGCACAGAGGATCTTTATTAAGATACACATAGTGTTTACATGATTATGGTATGTGATGTTCAACTATGTCATCACGTCATCTTAGGAAACTAGCTCAGACAATTTTCTGTTAAGCAGTAATCTGTAAATGACAAAACAATATATATTTCAGTGATTGTATAGTGAACATAGATTATTATAGTTTGAAAGATTTTTCTTTTACAAGAGCATTCAGAAAGCAGAATGTAAAAAAGGAAAATCATCAATTTCAGTAGGGCAGCTTTACGGAATTTAACCTCCTAGAATTTGGCATATCAATGAAAATTCATAAAATTTATAGATACAGCTGATCTAGTTGTGCTCATTAATGTTTATGGTCCACTTTCCTACAGAAAGATAGCCATTAATTGACATGGGCCCCACTCCTGGTTCAGTTTGCTTTGATTTGCCTTGGTTCTTTTAACCACGGAAGAAGCTCATAATGTTGTGCAGTTGGTTTTCTGCTAGCAAAAGTAGTAACCTAAGAGAATGGGGTAGATGCATCTCAATTATTTTCTAATCAAAATTCAGTCAATGTTTCCTACGAAGCATTATTGTTTGTCCTATGGAAAATAATTTTCAGCTAAGGTTGAAGGAACTGATTAAGATCAAAGAACACCATTGCCAGTGGTACTCTGATTAACCCTAAATCTGTATTTGTAAGAATTATGTTAATGCTATTCTTACTTGATATGTTCTGAAGTAACATGCAGGTATTTTCTGCTCACTAGGCCTCACCATAAGGAGATTTCAAACTCAGGTTTGAAGATGCTACATGTTCAGGTACACCACATTATTTAGCAATACGTAACTGAACGAAGTAATAATCGTTTCTTTCGTCGTGGAAGCGTTTCATCTGTTTCATAGAATGTTATTTCATACACTGGCTTTCGCTTCTCGCTCGCTTTCTCCTCGTCTCTGGGGAATAGTCCCAGAAAATGCACACATGTCTTCCATCTTCTAGAGAAATGTCTCCATAATTTTAATGTAATGAAAATTCAACAACTCAATCTAGAATAAAATGCAATTACCAAATTATTAACGCAAATATAATGTAACAAGAATGTAATTGCAATGCAATGAATGGATTAATTTAATTAATAATGTAATAAATGTAATGTAGTTTCAATGATGTAATAATGTAATTAAATCTGTAATGAAATCAATAATCAATGAATATCCAATGCAAGGTCTCATCATCCAATAATATCCAATGGCATGAATAACTAATAATGTAATGTCTAATATCCAATTTAAATGCAATTAATGTAATGAACATCTGGGAACGAATAACGCAATAATTAATGAATTGAACTTAATTAACGAATAATGAATGGCACCTAATGGAAATTAATGTAATTAACGGAATTGAATTAACGAATAATGTAACTTAATGAATTAATTGTACCTAACGGGAATGAACGAATGTAATTTAACGAATGTACGTAATGAATGTAACAATTAGAACGGGAATATCCAGAATGTATCATCTGAATGAATATCCATAATGTAATTAATGCATCCATGTCCAATGAAGGTCCAATGAATGAACAGTCCAGAATGTAACATCTGTAAATGTAATTAATGAAATTAAATTGAATTAAAATTACTAATGTAACGGTAACGAATGCACCAATGTAAAATGGAATGGAATGGAATGGAATGGAATGGAATGGAATGGAATGGAATGGAATGAATGAATGGAATGGAATGGAATGGAATGAATGAATGGAATGGAATGGAATGGAATGGAATGGAATGGAATGGAATGGAATGGAATGGAATGGAATGGAATGGAATGGAATGGAATGGAATGGAATGGAATGGAATGGAATGGAATGGAATGGAATGGAATGGAATGGAATGGAATGGAATGGAATGGAATGGAATGGAATGGAATGGAATGGAATGGAATGGAATGGAATGGAAATGGAATGGAATGGAATGGAATGGAATGGAATGGAATGGGAATGGAATGGAATGGAATGGAATGGAATGGAATGGAATGGAATGGAATGGAAATGGAATGGAATGGAATGGAATGGAATGGAATGGAATGGAATGGAATGGAATGGAATGGAATGGATGGAATGGAATGGAATGGAATGGAATGAATGGAATGGAATGGAATGGAATGGAATGGAATGGAATGGAATGGAATGGAATGGAATGGAATGGAATGGAATGGAATGGAATGGAATGGAATGGAATGGAATGGAATGGAATGGAATGGAATGGAATGGAATGGAATGGAATGGAATGGAATGGAATGGAATGGAATGGAATGGAATGGAATGGAATGGAATGGAATGGAATGGAATGGAATGGAATGGAATGGAATGGAATGGAATGGAATGGAATGGAATGGAATGGAATGGAATGGAATGGAATGGAATGGAATGGAATGGAATGGAATGGAATGGAATGGAATGGAATGGAATGGAATGAATGAATGGAATGGAATGGAATGAATGGAATGGAATGGAATGGAATGGAATGGAATGGAATGGAATGGAATGGAATGGAATGAATGGAATGGAATGAATGAATGGAATGGAATGGAATGGAATGGAATGGAATGGAATGGAATGAATGGAATGGAATGGAATGGAATGGAATGAATGGAAAATGGAATGGAATGGAATGGAATGGAATGGAATGGAATGGATGGAATGAATGGAATGGAATGGAATGGAATGGAATGGAATGGAATGGAATGGAATGGAATGGAATGGAATGGAATGGAATGGAATGGAAATGGAATGGAATGGAATGGAATGGAATGGAATGGAATGGAATGGAATGGAATGGAATGGAATGGAATGGAATGGAATGGAATGGAATGGAATGGAATGGAATGGAATGGAATGGAATGGAATGGAATGGAATGGAATGGAATGGAATGGAATGGAATGGAATGGAATGGAATGGAATGGAATGGAATGGAATGGAATGGAATGGAATGGAATGGAATGGAATGGAATGGAATGGAATGGAATGGAATGGAATGGAATGGAATGGAATGGAATGGAATGGAATGGAATGGAATGGAATGGAATGGAATGGAATGGAATGGAATGGAATGGAATGGAATGGAATGGAATGGAATGGAATGGAATGGAATGGAATGGAATGGAATGGAATGGAATGGAATGGAATGGAATGGAATGGAATGGAATGGAATGGAATGAATGGAATGGAATGGAATGGAATGGAATGGAATGGAATGGAATGGAATGAATGGAATGAATGGAATGGAAAATGGAATGGAATGGAATGGAATGGAATGGAATGGAATGGAATGGAATGGAATGGAATGGAATGGAATGGAATGGAATGGAATGGAATGGAATGGAATGGAATGGAATGAATGGAATGGAATGGAATGGAATGGAATGGAATGGAATGGAATGGAATGGAATGGAATGGAATGGAATGGAATGAATGAATGGAATGGAATGGAATGGAATGGAATGGAATGGAATGGAATGGAATGGAATGGAATGGAATGGAATGGAATGGAATGGAATGGAAATGGAATGGAATGGAATGGAATGGAATGGAATGGAATGGAATGGAATGAATGGAATGGAATGGAATGGAATGGAATGGAATGGAATGGAATGGAATGGAATGGAATGGAATGGAATGAATGGAATGGAATGGAATGGAATGGAATGGAATGGAATGGAATGGAATGGAATGAATGGAATGGAATGGAATGGAATGGAATGGAATGGAATGGAATGAATGGAATGGAATGGAATGGAATGGAATGGAATGGAATGAATGAATGGAATGGAATGGAATGGAATGAATGAATGGAATGGAATGGAATGGAATGGAATGGAATGGAATGGAATGGAATGGAATGAATGGAATGGAATGGAATGGAATGGAATGGAATGGAATGGAATGGAATGGAATGGAATGGAATGGAATGGAATGGAATGGAATGGAATGGAATGGAATGGAATGGAATGGAATGGAATGGAATGGAATGGAATGGAATGGAATGGAATGGAATGGAATGGAATGGAATGGAATGGAATGGAATGGAATGGAATGGAATGGAATGGAATGGAATGGAATGGAATGGAATGGAATGGAATGGAATGGAATGGAATGGAATGGAATGGAATGGAATGGAATGGAATGGAATGGAATGGAATGGAATGGAATGGAATGGAATGGAATGGAATGGAATGGAATGGAATGGAATGGAATGGAATGGAATGGAATGGAATGGAATGGAATGGAATGGAATGGAATGGAATGGAATGGAAATGGAATGAATGGAATGGAATGGAATGGAATGGAATGGAATGGAATGGAATGGAATGGAATGGAATGGAATGGAATGGAATGGAATGGAAAATGGAATGGAATGGAATGGAATGGAATGGAATGGAATGGAATGGAATGGAATGGAATGGAATGGAATGGAATGGAATGGAATGGAATGGAATGGAATGGAATGGAAATGGAATGGAATGGAATGGAATGGAATGGAATGGAATGGAATGGAATGGAATGGAATGGAATGGAATGGAATGGAATGGAATGGAATGGAATGGAATGGAATGGAATGGAATGGAATGGAATGGAATGGAATGGAATGGAATGGAATGGAATGGAATGAATGAATGGAATGGAATGGAATGGAATGGAATGGAATGGAATGGAATGGAATGGAATGGAATGGAATGGAATGGAATGAATGAATGGAATGGAATGGAATGGAATGGAATGGAATGGAATGGAATGGAATGGAATGGAATGGAATGGAATGGAATGAATGGAATGGAATGGAATGGAATGGAATGGAATGGAATGGAATGGAATGGAATGGAATGGAATGGAATGGAATGGAATGGAATGGAATGGAATGGAATGGAATGGAATGGAATGGAATGGAATGGAATGAATGGAATGGAATGGAATGGAATGGAATGGAATGGAATGGAATGGAATGGAATGGAATGGAATGGAATGGAATGGAATGGAATGGAATGGAATGGAATGGAATGGAATGAATGGAATGGAATGGAATGGAATGGAATGGAATGGAATGGAATGGAATGGAATGGAATGGAATGGAATGGAATGGAATGGAATGGAATGGAATGGAATGGAATGGAATGGAATGGAATGGAATGGAATGGAATGGAATGGAATGGAATGGAATGGAATGGAATGGAATGGAATGGAATGGAATGGAATGGAATGGAATGGAATGGAATGGAATGGAATGGAATGGAATGGAATGGAATGGAATGGAATGGAATGGAATGGAATGGAATGGAATGGAATGGAATGGAATGGAATGGAATGGAATGGAATGGAATGGAATGGAATGGAATGGAATGGATGGAATGGAATGGAATGGAATGGAATGGAATGGAATGGAATGGAATGGAATGAATGGAATGGAATGGAATGGAATGAATGGAATGGAATGGAATGGAATGGAATGGAATGGAATGGAATGGAATGAATGGAATGGAATGGAATGGAATGGAATGGAATGGAATGGAATGGAATGGAATGGAATGGAATGGAATGGAATGGAATGGAATGGAATGGAATGGAATGGAATGGAATGGAATGGAATGGAATGGAATGGAATGAATGAATGGAATGGAATGGAATGGAATGGAATGGAATGGAATGGAATGGAATGGAATGGAATGGAATGGAATGGAATGAATGGAATGGAATGGATGGAATGGAATGGAATGGAATGGAATGGAATGAATGAATGGAATGGAATGGAATGAATGGAATGGAATGGAATGAATGAATGGAAATGGAATGGAAATGGAATGGAATGGAATGGAATGGAATGGAATGGAATGGAATGGAATGGAATGGAATGGAATGGAATGGAATGGAATGGAATGGAATGAATGGAATGGAATGGAATGGAATGGAATGGAATGGAATGGAATGGAATGGAATGGAATGGAATGGAATGGAATGGAATGGAAATGGAATGGAATGGAATGGAATGGAATGGAATGGAATGGAATGGAATGGAATGGAATGAATGGAATGGAATGAATGGAATGGAATGGAATGGAATGGAATGGAATGGAATGGAATGGAATGGAATGGAATGGAATGGAATGGAATGGAATGGAATGGAATGGAATGGAATGGAATGGAATGGAATGGAATGGAATGGAATGGAATGGAATGGAATGGAATGGAATGGAATGGAATGGAATGGAATGGAATGGAATGGAATGGAAATGGAATGGAATGGAATGGAAAGGAATGGAATGGAATGGAATGGAATGGAATGGAATGGAATGGAATGGAATGGAAATGGAATGGAATGGAATGGAATGGAATGGAATGGAATGGAATGGAATGGGAATGGAATGGAATGGAATGGAATGGAATGGAATGGAATGAATGGAATGGAATGGAATGGAATGGAATGGAATGGGAAGGAATGAATGGAATGGAATGGAATGGAATGGAATGGAATGGAATGGAATGGAATGGAAGGGAAATGGAATGGAATGGAATGGAATGGAATGGAATGGAATGGAAAATGGAATGGAATGAATGGAATGGAATGGAGGGAATGGGAAGGAATGGAAGGAAGGGAAGGGAAGGGAAGGGAAGGAAGGGAAGGGAAGGGAAGGGAAGGGAAGGGAAGGGAAGGGAAGGGAAGGGAAGGGAAGGGAAGGGAAGGGAAGGGAAGGGAAGGGAAGGGAAGGGAAGGGAAGGGAAGGGAAGGGAAGGGAAGGGAAGGGAAGGGAAGGGAAGGGAAGGAAGGGAAGGGAAGGGAAGGGAAGGGAAAGGGAAGGGAAAGGGAAGGGGGGGAAGGGAAGGAAGGGAAGGAAGGGAAGGGAAGGGAAGGGAAGGGAAGGGAAGGGAAGGGAAGGAAGGAAGGGAAGGGAAGGGAAGGGAAGGGAAGGGAAGGGAAGGGAAGGGAAGGGAAGGGAAGGGAAGGGAAGGGAAGGGAAGGGAAGGGAAGGGAAGGGAAGGGAAGGGAAGGGAAGGAAGAAGGGAAGGGGGAAGGGAAGGGAAGGGAAGGGAAGGGAAGGGAAGGGGGAAGGGAAGGGAAGGGAAGGGAAGGGGAAGGGAAGGGAAGGGAAGGGAAGGGAAGGGAAGGGAAGGGAAGGAAGGGAAGGGAAGGGAAGGGAAGGGAAGGGAAGGGAAGGGAAGGGAAGGGAAGGGAAGGGAAGGGAAGGGAAGGGAAGGGAAGGGAAGGGAAGGGAAGGGAAGGGAAGGGAAGGGAAGGGAAGGGAAGGGAAGGGAAGGGAAGGGAAGGGAAGGGAAGGGGGAAGGGAAGGGAAGGGAAGGGAAGGCAGCTTTTGTCTTTGAGATGTACATGAAACAGGTTTACAAGGACATATTTTTTTTAGGAAACTGCATTTAAGCATTTCCTGAAATTGGTTCCATGACATCACACATGAAGAATAACTCTTGCAGATGAACTTAAAAAAAGTCTTCATTATGTTCACTGCCCCATTTGAAAAGGAAATGATAAAATCAAAGAACAAGTATTTCATTGTTAATATACATTCATTGCCAGTTATCCCTGACATAACAAACAAATAAATCTGAATTATTGAGTCAATTCCCTAAGGCTGAGAAATGGTCACTATCCTTCACTTATAAAGATGTTAAGAAGCAAGCTGAGGATTTGGGCCAGGCATTTCACTAATATGGCACAAGAATAAGATCAAAGAGTGTACTTGTGGCTGTCAACGGGTCCATGTCCCAGTGGAGGCCAGTGACAAGTGAATTCCCTCAGGGATCAGTCCTGGGACCTGTCTTGTTCAACATCTTTGTGGGTGACATGGACAGTGGCATCGAGTGCACCCTCAGCAAGTTTGCTGATGACACCAAGCTGTGTGGTGCAGTGGACACGCTGGAGGGAAGGGATGCCATCCAGAGGGACCTGGACAGGCTGGAGAGGTGGGCACAAGCCAACCTCATGAGCTTCAACAAGACCAAGAGCAGGGTCCTGCATCTGGGTCGAGGCAATCCCAGGCACAAATACAGGCTGGGCAGTGACTGGCTGGAGAGCAGCCCTGAGGAGAGAGACTTGGGGGTGCTGGTGGACAAGAAGCTCAACATGAGCTCTCCATGTGCGCTTGCAGCCCGGAAAGCCAATCAGATCCTGGGCTGCATCAGGAGAAGTGTGGCCAGCAGGTCAAGGGAGGTGCTTCTCCCCTCTACTCAGCTCTGGTGAGACCCCACCTGGAGTACTGGGCCCCTCAGTTCTGGGCCCCTCAGTTTAAGAAGGACATCGAGACACTTGAACGTGTCCAGAGAAGGGCAACAAGGCTGGTGAGAGGCCTTGAGCACAAGCCCTATGAGGAGAGGCTGTGGGAGCTGGGGTTGTTTAGCCTGGAGAAGAGGAGGCTCAGGGGTGACCTCATTGCTCTCTACAACTACCTGAAAGGTGGTTGTAGCCAGGAAGGGGTTGGCCTCTTCTCCCTAGCAACCAGCACCAGAACAAGGGGACACAGTCTCAAGCTGCAGCAGGGGAAGTTTAGGCTCGAGGTGAGGAGAAAGTTGTTCACCGAGAGAGTGATTCGTCATTGGAATGGGCTGCCCGGGAGGTGGTTGAGTCGCCGTCCCTGGAGGTGTTCAAGAGGGGACTGGATGTGGCACTTGGTGCCATGGTCTAGTCGTGAGGTTTGTGGTTACAGGTTGGACTCGATGATCTTCGAGGTCTCTTCCAACCTTGGTAATACTACTATACTACTGCATCCAGTTCTGGAGCCCCTATTACAAAAGGGATATGGAGGTGCTGGAAGGTGTCCAGAGAAGGGCCACGAGGATGATCAGAGGGCTGGAGCACCTCTCCTATGAGGACAGACTGAAGGAGTTGGGGCTGTTCAGTCTGGAGAAGAGAAGGCTCCGAGGTGACCTCATTGTGGCCTTCCAGTATCTGAAGGGGGCCTACAGGAACACTGGGGAGGGCCTTCTGAGGCTATCAAGTAGTGATAGGACTAGGGGGAATGAAATGAAGTTGGAGGTGGGGAGATTCAGGCTAGATGTGAGGAAGAAGTTCTTTACCATGAGAGTGGTGAAGCCCTGGAATGGGTTGTCCAGGGAGGTGGTTGAGGCCCCGTCCCTGGAGGGGGTTAAGCCCAGGCTGGATGAGGCTCTGTCCAGCCTGATCTCGTGTGGGGTGTCCCTGTCCCTGGCAGGGGGTTGGAACTAGATGATCCTTGTAGTCCCTTCCAACCCTGACTGATACTATGATACTATATCTCTGATGTTATTTGCCAGCCTGATTACATTTTGGAAAGCAAACATTGTCTGACGTACTCAGAACTGACCATCAGAAGGCAGGGAGAGGGAATATAGGCTTCATAAAGTATACTGCTTTTGTAAAACTCTAAATATTGTTCCTTATCATCACGTCTGAAGAATTAACTCATGTGGAATCTCTGCTATGAACTGAAAGACTGGAATAATTTCCTTCTCAGACTATTTTGGGGCAAGATCTCTAATGACCTGGAAAACAGAATATATTCAATCTGAGCACAATCATGCATATTTTGGAGGGGGATTCTTGTGACCTCAGGCAATGAAGGGGAATAGTAACTGAACATTCTTGGGAAACTCAGATCATGGGACATAACTGTGTTACAAAGAGGACAGAAAAACTGTAACAGCCAGGTGGAACTGTGAGAAAACTGACCAGATGTAGGCCTCAACTGCATAGGAATATGATAAACACCAATCTGTACTTGTACAGAAAGAAAAAGTCCTAATGCATAGGCATCTGACATAGAAATACAGCCAAAAGCTGAACAAAAGCTGAATTTTTATAACATGCCATAGAAATGGATGGGAAAGATCAAGAATATTTCCAACTATCCTTAAGCAGGCCAAAACCTTGCCTTGTAAAGTTCCCTTTTTCTCCCAGAGCATTCCACGCGTTGGCAAATCCTGCAGTCATCCTGCCTGGGAAGGGCTCTGCCCCAGTTCCAAAAATGGCTATCCAGTCAATGCTGTGAGACCAAAGAACACAGACCTGGGACCTGAAAAATATACAAATGCCAGATGAAGGACCAACACACCCTATTTATGCTAGTAAGTGCATGTTGTAGGTTAAGGGAAATCAAGTGTTAATTGGTATAACCACAAAGAAAAGTCCTCCAAAGACTAGAGGCAGGGGATGGGCAGTTTGTCCCTGGATATTGTAATCTGTTACTCTATTCTGTTTCACAGAGTCACAAAATAAACCAGGTTGGAGAAGACCCGAGAGATCATCAAGTCCAACCTATTACCTAATACCTAACACCTCATAACAACTAAACTATGGCTCCCAGTGCCACATCCAATCCTTTTTTTAACTCCTCCAGGGACAGTGACTCCACCACCTCCCTAGGCAGCCCATTCCAATGGCAAATTACTCTTTCTGCAAAGAACTTTCTCCTCACCCCAAGCCCAAACTTCCCCTGGCACAGCCTGATACTGTTTCCTCTTGTTCTGGTGCTGGTTGCCTGGGAGAAGAGAACAACCCCATCTGGCTACAACCTCCTTTCAGGAAGTTGTAGAGAGCAATGAGGTCTCCCTGAGCCTCCTCTTCTCCAGGCTAAGCAGCCCCAGCTCCCTCAGCCTCTCCTCACAGGGCTTGTGCTCCAGACTTCTCACCAACTTTGTTGCCCTTCTCTGGACACATTTGAGCAACACAACATCTTTCCTAAACTGAGGGGCCCAGAACTGGACACAGGACTCAAGGTGTGTCCTAACCAATGCTGAGTACAGGGGCACAATGACCTCCCTGCTCCTGCTGGCCACACTATTCCTAATGCAGGCCAGGATGCCATTGGCCTTCTTGGCCACCTGGGCACACTGCTGGCTCATGTTCAGGCGGCTGTCAATCAGCATCCCCAGGTCCCTCTCTGTTTGGCAGCTCTCCAACCACTCTGACCCCAGCCTGTAGCTCTGCATGGGGTTGTTGTGGCCAAAGTGCAGCACCCGGCACTTGGATTTGTTGAATGTCATCCTGTTGGACTCCGCCCACCTGTCCAGCCTGTCGAAGTCCCTCTGCAGAGCCCTTCTGTTCTCTAACTGACCAACATCTGCTCCCAACTTGGTGTCATCTGCAAATTTGCTGATGACAACTGTCTCAATCCCCTCATCCAGATCGTCAATGAAGACATTGAAGAGGATGGGGCCCAGCACTGATCCCTGGGGGATGCCACTGGTGACTGGCCTCCAGCTGCAGGTGGCACCATGCACCACCACTCTCTGGGCTCGGCCCTCCAGCAAGTTCCTAACCCAGCGCAGAGTGTTGCTGTTCAAGCCACAAGCTGACAGCTTAGCCAGCAGTTTACTGTGGCGAACAGTGTCCAAGGCCTTGCTGAAGTCCAGGTAGACCACATCCACAGGCCTCCCCACATCCACCAGGCGGGTCACCTGATCATAGAAGGAGATCAGGTTGGAGAGGCAGGACCTGCCCTTCCTGAATCCATGTTGGCTGGACCTGATCCCTTGGCCATCCTTCAGGTGCGCAGTTATTACCGCCAAGATAATCTGCTCCATAATTTTCCCTGGCACTGAGGTCAGGCTGACTGGCCTGTAATTTCCTGTTATCTTTATGCTTTGTGTGGGAGAGCTTTTCTCTTGACCTTGGCTGGCGGCAAATTTCCAGCTATGCAACAGGACCTGTTGAAGCCTGCCATAGGTTTGACTTTAGCGGGGGGGCAGTTTGGCCTGCTCTTGAGCCTGCTGAGGCTGAGTGGGGTGGAGGTTTCTGGAAGGCTCTGACCGATTTTGACCTGGTACACCCAGGTATGTACCTTTTACCTGAATGCCTTTCTTATGCATTTGTAAATAGAATTCCCATTTAAATTTCCAGTCCAGCATGTAGCACTTTTTATTTCATTCCTTGGAAGGGGCAAAATTTCTCTGTCCTTTTACCCTGGGCAGCTCATGGCTCAAAACCAGGACAGCGTAGCAAAACCACCATGCCTCAGACATCATCAAGAGAGGGAAGAAATTAATTCTGATCTTACCAAACTGCTACTCCTCCCCCTTTCATGCCTCCCTGCCCCCTCCACCCCAATTATATGAAGACAAAGTCCATGTTCAGATCAACATTCCTTTCACTCCTCTGCAAGATAACAATGTATTACACAAAGGCCACAAGACTATGTCCAGGAACTGCTCTGTTTTCTACCATGTAGCTCTGAAAGTCCATCTTGTCTCTACTGCGATGTTTGGAAGATTAACTCAGACCTCATTCCTCAAATACCTTCTCATTTTCAATTTATGATCTGAGTACAATACTTTAATCTCATACAAATACATTTCCTTCACTAGAAAATGTCTTGACTTTTTACTTCCTTTGCTCCCCTGAATACATTTATACATGAATCACCATATTCTCTTTCAACCCTTTGCTAGGCCAAACACATCTAGAAACAATGGAACAGTCATGAATGGAGCAATTTGAATGGTTCCAAAAAAATTATGTGAGAGTGGCAGTTTTAGGCTATGCCTTTAAAATTTTGCTACAGATTTCAAGCAGCAAAGTAGAAAAATGTAAATAAATCACTACTGGGTATAAAAAGGAAAATCAAAGATAATTCTAAACAATTTCATTGGAGAGATATCTGCTATAAGACTGCTTGTACCAAAACAATTTTCCGTCTTCTGATCTCTTCTCTGCTCACTTCGTTGCTCTGAAGGGATACTAATCTGTTTCTGCTTGACCTTGGCTGCATTGTTTTGGTTAAGTCTAACAGCAACTTTTCCTCTGCTCCTTTCTCCCTTTTGGATGGGGGGAGAGGGCAGAGGGACAGCTTCCCTGGTCGTCTTGACCAGGGGGTTCTCGTGTTGTTTGTTAATTGCAAATATCTGTGAAATATTGTAAATACTGTATATTTTGTACATATTCATTGTATTCCATTGTAGATTGTAGTTTTGCCTGTAAATACAGCTTTCATTTGCTTCCAGCTGGTCCAGCAAAGTTAATGTTAGGGGGCTAATATGATCAGTAAAAGGCTATTTAATATTCAATAAGCAGAATGATTAATAAAAATATTAATAAATCTATTAATCATAAAAAACCCCGTGGCAAATATTAATAAAACCTCTTTACAGGTTCAACACATTCAGTTGTGGAACAGATACCTCACCAGCAGGGACAAGTAACAATTTTAACGATATGTACAAAAATCCAGAAACGACGAACAGCACTTTAAACTGTAAAGAAAAAAAGGAACCTTGGCAATGAAGCCGGAGATTGCCCACAAGGGGTGGAACTCCAGAATTCCCTAGGGCAACAGACCTCTAATAGATGCTTATAAAAGTCAGATTTTGTAATTACTCACTGATCCTGACACCTTGTGGCACACTTGAGGATTTAAACAAAACCAAAATGGCGTTGACCACGTGGAAGCTGCAGGAGCACAGTTTCACTTTCTGTTGGTGTCTGCAGCTTGTTGCTGAGCCAGGATTTACTCCCGAAGGCTTTGTAGCTGAAAGCTTTGTAGAAAAGAGGTTCTGCTGCTGCAATTCTTTGCAGCCACACTCGTCGCCTCTCCCAAAAAACCAAAACTGACTCAGGGGCTCAGCTCCTGCGGGAGTTCACCTCTCAGCCTGGCAAGACGCGTCTGTCTGCTCCTGGGCTTTACAACACTAAGACAGCGAGGGTCTTTGCATTCCTGTCTGGATAAACTCAAACACAGCTCGGCTTCCAAGCGAGGCTTGTGATTCCTTCCAGAGCATGGACAATTGCAAGGCAAGGCTCTGGTTCTTTGGACTGGTACTTATAGATTTCCCAAGACAATAATGGCCAGTGACAACACAGATTGAGGGATAAAACCCTGACACTGTAACCTATAGAAAGGGTTTTTCTCCAAATGTGGCCAAAGCACACCCACCTGGCCCACTCGGGCTCCAGGACATGTTCAGACAAGCCTGGGCAATGAAAAGCCAGACCTGAAAAACCTGAAAATTCAGACCTACTAGCTCCTGCCTCAGTGTCTGCTTCAGAGCATTTTTGAAGCTTTTTGTCCCTTCAGGACATGGGGGAAATTTCAACCCACTACAGAGAGTCAGACAGCCTCCCATAACACCTGCATGTATCATAACAACCACACAAGATCTATAACAACCATCCAAGATCTACAACAATTTGAATTTTGAATATAATGTAGAAGACTTACATGCTTCTTTTCCATTTATTAGGATTCCAAGTGTATGCAAAGGAAATACAATTGATGATTAATCTAAAAGCAAAAAAGAAAAAAAACTCAACAAATGAGAATAGAATAGAATAGAATAGAATAGAATAGAATAGAATAGAATAGAATAGAATAGAATAGAATAGAAGCAGAACAAACCAGGTTGGAAGAGACCTTCAAGATCATCGTGTCCAACTTATCATCCAACATCACCTAATCAACTAAACCATGCAACCAAGCACCCTATCAAGTCTCCTCCTGAACACCCCCAGTGATGGTGACTCCACCACCTCCCGGGCAGCCCATTCCAATGGGCAATCACTCTCTCTGTATAGAACTTCCTCCTAACCTCCAGCCTAAACCTCCCCTGGCGCAGCCTGAGACTGCGTCCTCTTGTTCTGGTGCTGGTTGCTTGGGAGAAGAGACCAACCTCTGCCTGTCTACAACCTCCCTTCAGGTAGTTGTAGAGAGCAATAAGGTTACCCCGAGTCTCCTCTTCTCTGGGCTAAGCAACCCCAGCTCCCTCAGCCTCTCCTCTTAGGGCTTGTGTTCCAAGCCCCTCACCAACTTTGTTGCCCTTCTCTGGACACACTCCAACAGACTAGTAGAAAGTAAAATAGAAAGTAGCATGTTCACCTAATTGAATGCTATACTGAGCTATGAAATCAGTTCATTAACTCCAATAAAGTTTCTCAGCACAAAAAGGCAATTAAGTACAGTATTATTTTAAAGAAAAATCTTAACACTTGTTCACTAAATATATTTAAATGCCATTTAAGGAAAAGAACATGACCTTTTATTAAATGGTCTGAATGAACGTATCCTGAGCAGATTAGAATCATGGTGGCCGACAAGAGTTTTGAGGTGAAAAGAAGCTCATTAGGGTGTGTCAAAAAATGTACAGCTGCTTGTGCTAGCAGGTGCAGTTTTGTAGAATTATTTAATATTAATTATTTCCATAAGTGGCCAGTGTGGGCTGTAAGCCTCACGGCTTGGAATTCGGATCCATGGCTTCTGAGTTTAGGATCAAACTAGAGCACACAAAGATCAACAGAGAACTCAATGTTTGGATGCACTTTGCAAGAAAACATCCATGTACCCTGAGCAGTTCTTAAGCAAACTAGAAAGACTGAATAAACTGTAGTCCTCAAACATAACAGCAGCTGAAGCCAACTCAGGGCAGAACAAAGGTTTCAGCTTTTTAGTACTGTCTCCTTTTTTCTTTTCCCCTTCCTTCATTTTAATTAAAAATTAATTAAAAGGCATATCTAACTCTTTAATCACTGTATGGATCTGCAAAGCCAGAGGCTTTGCCTCAAAAGCCACAAAGGAAGCAAGGTCAAACCTACAAAGAGCTTGGATATGAACACTCAGAGAAAATCCACCATCTAAGCAAGAAAGTGTCAATTACAGAGAGTCTAAAGCCAACATTGTTTCCATGAAACACAGAAAAATGTCCAGATAAAAGTCTCTAAAGTCCAGCTTTTTCATCCTTCTAATGCCAGTGTATCAGATACTATTGTCAATGAGTCAGCCCCAACTAAAGTATTCAAAGACAGGTCTATAGAAATGTGGCCATTGAGTGAAATACAAAAAGAAGGGTTTATCCCATCCTAAACCCCAAGAATTCAAACCTATGAGATCCTCTGCTGATGTAAATAGTTTTTCACCCTGTTGTCCCATATGCTACACAAGCCATATTTCTATCACATAGTTCTCCAGTAAAGTGAGGGGTTTGCTAAGCTAGTTACATCATCTTTGAAAGAGGAATTAAATGAGGCTGTTAGAAAACGTGTCCAGAGAAGGGCAAGGAGGCTGGTAAGAGGCCTCGAGCACAAGCCCTATGAGGAGAGGCTGAAGGAGCTGGGATTGTTTAGCCTGAAGAAGAGGAGGCTCAGGGCAGACCTTATTGCTGTCTACAACTACCTGAAGGGTGGTTGTGGCCAGGAGGAGTCCCTGGAGGTGTTCAAGAGGGGACTGGACATGGCACTTGGTGCCATGGTCTAGTAGTCACGAGGTGTTGGGTGACAGGTTGGACTTGATGATCTTTGAGGTCTTTTCCAACCTTGCTGATTCTGTGATTCTAAAATGCCAAAAAAAGTGCTTTACATTCATGTTATTATTATTTAAGTTCTATTTATTTTATTTTTTCTAGAACCATCGAAGTCATAGCTCCAGGTATGAAAAGGAAAACAGTTTTCAGTGACTGCTAGCAGCGAAGTTAGAGAGCTGCCCTTTCTTGCTGTGATTTGCCTTCATTCAAATTCCTGCAGTCAGCATTTATCATCACGCTTGTCAGTTTTACCTAAAGCAACACACTCATCACAGAACCACCTAAAAAGGGACAGAACCCTTCATACAGTTTCCCATACTCTATGCTTCTTGAGAATAGGATACAAAAGATGAACAACTCCCCTGCTGAACAGCTCACGATTGTACTTCTTTTACCCTAAGTTTATATTGTTCCTCCACTGCCTGATTTAGACAGCCAAAGGGTCAAAATGTACTGCTCCCTGGGGGTCTCTGACAGAAGAGGTGGCTTCTGCTGAAAATAAATAACGTCCATTGCATGGTGACAAAGAGATACACAGCTGATAGAAATCAGGAAACTCCAAGAATGCTTTGCATTTAAAGCAGGTGATTTATGAAACCTACAAATTGACATGGGTACAAGGTCAATAGGGAACAGTTCTCCTCAGCATACTGATTGCAGAAAAGTAACTTGACCCCTACCTGAATGTGTAAACTGCTGCTGAAGCAGAGCTGAAGGGAAGAAATAATAACTTAAGCATCAAGTCACGTGTAGGCTAGCTGCAAAGAGACATCTCTCCTGCCAGCAACACAACTCTTAGCAGATAATAGCTGAGCCAACCTGACAGTGCAGTAGGAAAATGAGGAGACTGCCACCTTTTGCCATCCAGCATGGCTGCAAGAAGCCCAATGCCTAATGCTCGGCAAGTGAAACATGGCAGTTAATTACTGGCATTATAGGGAGAGGTTGATAGAAGCCCCCATCAGTTTTCCTCCTATTTCAGCTGTCAGCAATGCAGAAAAACTGACTTTATTGCTGGAATGTGAGCACGAAGAAGATAAAGACAGCAGCCATGGTATTGCAGAGTGTTCAACCCACTTGGCCAGAACCACTAGCGAAGAAAATGCAGCAGAAAGCGCTGTTCTGCTCAGAATAGTAACTAGGTAAACATCAAATTCCACCCAATGCAACCCACAGGGCAAATAACTGTACTAGCAGAAGGAAGAGACTCCATTCTCTAATGCTGGAGGAAGTGGGACAGTAGAACTTGTCTGGGATTTATCTGTCCTGGCTGTTATCTGCCCAGTCTTGCATTGAACAGCTGTGGTAGATGAAAGCAATTTTGATATTTTACAGTTTGTAAGTGTTAAACCAGGTCTCAGAGGTTTGGGGTTTAATATCTGAGCAGAGAAATGAAACAAACACTACTCCTCCTAATCTGACACAATGCAGTAGAGAAGGACCTGTCTAGCAAGAAATTTGAGTTCCAAAATCTACCACTGCTGGAGATGATATAGTGCAATGCAATCTACCCATCCACATAGTGAGTGTCCTCAACACAGAAATAATATGCCAAAGAGGAAAGATTTTAGATTGTGGACAAACTTAAACAGAAGCACGTATTTATCATCCTTCTAAGCAGCTTCCTTACAGGTTGGTTAGTTAGCATACTAAAACCTACTAACAGCTAATGGGTGCTACAGATATGTCTTGAAAACTTAAATCCTCAGGTGGAAAATAGTCATACAGCTTACAAATATCTAACTAGAAAAAGTAGGAAATATTACCCAAAGACTACTTTTTTGAAGTAGTGAGGGTTCACAAACCCATCACTCAAGGGTCTTGGAACACAGATTGTCTCAGATTAATTTTATAATTTAAGAAAGAATTCAGCCTTGGCATTTCTTTTGGTGAAGCAACTATCTATCAAGGGTTCTTCATGCTCTATTAGCTGATGAAATGACAACAGAAGTTAATTTTTTAATTGAACCATTTTGTTTGCTTTTATTTGTTTTTCTTGAAGGGGAATAAAGGTCACCTGGTTTATAAAAATTACCATTTCATTAGACAGTTTGAAGTCAGAAGCTTCAAGAACATCACAAAGGAGACGTAGAGTCCAACAAAATAAGTGAGCTCTCAATACTTTCACAGAATCACAGTATATTGTTTTAAACACTCAGATCAGACAGGCAGATGTTGGTCTCTTCGCCCAGGCAGCCAGCACCAGAACAAGAGGACACAGTCTCAGGCTGCGCCAGGGCAGGTTTAGGCTGGATATTAGGAAGAAGTTTAGTTTAGTTTGGTTTAGTTCTTTAGGTGGGTTGGATTGGTTGATATGTTGGATGCAATGATCTTGAAGGTCTCTTCCAACCTGCTCTACTCTACTCTACTCTACTCTACTCTACTCTACTCTACTCTACTCTACTCTACTCTACAGCTACTCTCAAGCTTACAAAAAACCCCAAACCAACCAACCCTGGTGACACCTGTACAAGATTGCTCTGGAACCTATACAAAAGCCTTAGAGATGAGAATTACAAGGTAGTAGTAGTTTAATCTGCACTGCACATACATGTCCAGCTGAGGCAAACTGGTGCAGTTCTGCTCACAACAGAGCTGATTCTTCTAATGCCATCCAGCAATACAGCCTTTAGTATTTAGCTCAGTCAAGGTTCTCACTTTACAGCTCCACTAATGGGCCTTGCTGATCCACATCATATTCTTGTTCTAACTGGACAGGAATGAAGTAAATCTCCAGGGGTGCAGGTTATTCTTTCAGGAAATCCACTGGATTTTATTGAATAGCAGAACACACCCATGGGTTTCATAGGGAAATCTTTTTCCCAGGAGAGAAAATGGCAGAGCTGTTGCAATGAGTCTGTTCCATCGCAGGAGGCAAAAGGCAGACAGACAAATCCCAGCCTCTCTTTTGTTGAGTGCTCTGCTTAAAACCAATCAGGCTCTGTGGGAATCAGCGAGCTGCAACTGATCTACATGTATGAGAACAGCATTGTAAATGCATCTGTTTTGCTTCTTCAGCATGAAGCCTGATCAAGAGATAAATATATTTGCTGAAAAGTGCAACTGTTGTTATTATCACAGGAAAAGAAAACATTAAGGCTGGTGAGAGGGAAAAAACAATACTTGGACTATGAAAATCAGTGAACTCGGGGGACAGACCCAGGAATATTTTTACTGTTGTTTATTTATGCTTTTATAGACATACTTCTAAGGTCATGGCCTTGAGACATTGAAGGAAAGAATTAAAATGTTTTCTAGTGCTAGGTCATAAGACACTTTGGTTTTACAATATTAATGAAGTTAGCACCTCCAGTTAGTATTTTAGTCACAATTCAGTTTTATAAGCAATTCATGATCTGGCAAGAAGATGATGACTAAAAGATCATATGAAGAGAGCTTCTGAATAGGCAGCTGTTTTGCCTTTGAGTCTAAAAAATAAGATTTGAAACAACATCAGTGCATGTGATACCAAGAATACACTAAGGTGGTGTATCTTAAAAGTGCTATAGGAAAGAGAGCATTAGCATAACTGGAGTAAATGGATTGTGGAGCCTGTATACCTCCTCTTGTTTTCTATCTACTCATCTTTCCAGTACCAAACGGGTGTTTATATGCTTACTTTTTGTTTCCCATTTAGCATTACATCACTAGATACAATAGATTAAATGAAGGTGGTTAGGTGATGGTGAAATCAAGGTGGCTGGTGTAACACAGAATGTTCTGGACAACCTAAATACCTCTGTACATTGACAGAGATGACCATCAGTCAGGAATTACCTTTCTTTTATTAGTGCTCAGGGAAAGGAAAAAGAAAATCCTGAGGATTGAAGATGTGAGACAAGCTATAAACTATTGTGGGCAACAGAAAATTCCAAAGGATACTGAGTCAGCCAGTCCAAAGCCAAAAATACCCAATTGTCATCAGCAAATTTGCAGATGACACCAAGTTAGGAGCAGACGTTGGTCAGTTAGAGGGTGGAAGGGCTCTGCAGAGGGACCTCAACCGACTGGACAGATGGGCGGAGTCCAATGGGATGGCGTTCAACAAGTCCAAGTGCCGGGTGCTGCACTTTGGCCACAACAACCCCATGCAGAGCTACAGGCTGGGGTCAGAGTGGCTGGAGAGCTGCCAAACAGAGAGAGACCTGGGGGTGCTGATCAACAGCTGCCTAAACATGAGCCTGCAGTGTGCCCAGGTGGCCAAGAAGGCCAACGGCATCCTGACCTGCATTAGGAATAGCGTGGCCAGCAGGAGCATTGTGCCCCTGTACTCAGCATTGGTTAGGCCACACCTTGAGTCCTGTGTCCAGTTCTGGGCCTCTCAGTTTAGGAAGGACATCGAGACACTTGAACATGTCCAGAGAAGGGCAACAAGGCTGGTGAGAGGCCTTGAGCACAAGCCCTATGAGGACAGGCTGAGGCAGCTGGGGTTGCTTAGCCTGGAGAAGAGGAGGCTCAGGGGAGACCTCATTGCTCTCTACAACTACCTGAAAGGTGGGTGTAGCCAGGAAGGGGTTGGCCTCTTCTCTCTAGCAACCAGCACCAGAACAAGGGGACACAGTCTCAAGCTGCAACAGGGGAAGTTTAGGCTGGAGGTGAGGAGAAGGTTCTTCACCGAGAGAGTCATTTGCCATTGGAATGGGCTGCCCGGGGAGGTGGTGGAGTCACCGTCCCTGGAGGTGTTCAAGAGGGGATTGGACGTGGCACTTGATGCCATGGTCTAGTCATGGGGTCTGTGGTGACAGGTTGGACTCGATGATCTTCAAGGTCTCTTCCAACCTTAGTGATACTGTGATAATTAGTCCAGCAGTAAAGGGCAAAGAAATTATTTGTCTTTTATATATATGTATATGCTTTTTTACTTGCTGATGTCCAAAAATACTTGTAAGCATTCAAACTGTTGATAGAGACTCATGCTTGTCTCTTAACATGATCTTTGCATAAAATGTGCTGACTAGCATAGCTCGTGACTGCCATGGTTTATTGCCAGACAGTACTGTGCCTGGATGAAGGCTTTACAGGCTTCAATATGGCTTTTCCTAAACTCTTTTGGAGTTCTCTGATTTGGGCAGACAGGAGTGCACTGGTAAAGCTGCTGGCATTAACAATGAGATGCTGCACATACCTGTCTCATAAATACAATAGTTAAACTCAGTAGGAATGAGATTTACCTAAAAAACAGCATTGCATGCAAGTAAAAACCATGTTTCTCTGCAGGAATCTTGTTCATGTAGGCATCAAAAGACAGCAACTGTTATCTTCACAGAGCTAGTTTGAGGAAAGTTGAACTCTTCCTACTGATACACACCAAACATAGCAGGAACTAATTGCATTTTTGCAGCTGACAGATCATACCAAGAAATAAAAATGGAATGTGATCTCATCCCCTTTCTAACTAAGACATGTCAGCATGGGAATCTCTGACATGTGCTTCCCCAGGACAGAAAAATTAGCAGAGCCACATGGGAATTTTTGCCACAAGTGCAATTCAATGCCGTACTAATTATGCCAGAAGATCTATAAAGCCAAATTCCCTTGTGGATATAAGCTCTTATTTGAATCTGCACATTACACAAAGAAGTTCTTACAGAGCTTCAGATTTCTAATGCTCTTAATGATTATTTCCCCTCTCTTCCAGATATTTGCATGGGAGAGTTTTGTGTTGCAATTCACTGGAAGAGGGCCAGTCTCTACACGAGATTCTCCCATGGAGGTAACTTTGCATTTTCTGACTGATGCAAGCAATAAGGCTTTCTGTACAGGTAAGAGAGTGGAGATCGTATCAGTCATATGTACAGCCTAAGATAGAAAAAGGGGGGGGGGGGGGGGGGGGAAAGAAGTTGATCCAGTGCTAAGAGCCTAAATCAATTTAAATTAATGGAAATAAAATCATAATAAGCCAGAAATCTCATTAAAATAGCTAAAAATAAAACTAACCTTTTTAAGAGTGCTAATTAACCACTGGAAAATTTGTGTTGACATGCAATGGATTTTCCATCATTTGCATATCTCAGATCTACACAGAGCTTCTTTCTAACAAAGAACACTGCTGTTCACACAGAAGTTGTGTGTTCAATCAAGAATTATTAGGTTAAATCTTCTGGTCTTTGTAGTGGTATAGGGAGATCAAATGATTGCAGTAGCCTCATTTGACCCTGAAATCTGTGAATTTTTTCCTGTTAGGGCCACATGCAATTGATGCACCAATAAATGCCACATCTGGATGACTGCCTAGGGGCAAAAGAAAATTCCAGCTCAGGGAATCAGAAACACTTGCTCTGGCACAGCTACTTGGAAAAGGCCACTTAATTCCTCAGTGA
This sequence comes from Picus viridis, assembly GCA_033816785.1. Lineage (NCBI taxonomy): Eukaryota > Metazoa > Chordata > Aves > Piciformes > Picidae > Picus > Picus viridis. Next base: position 70,453,600 of record CM066566.1, read on the forward strand.
TTTGCTGTGTACAGCTGGCAGTTTCAATGCCAATTGAAAACTTCAGTTTCATTAATGCAGGAGATGGTAGCATTTTATTAAGTATTACACAGAGACTGAAAACTTAATTGTGAAGTTTTCAATTACAGGAAGCAAAACATAAGTTGAAGATACATAATTATGCTTACCAGCTCTACACCTTAGGCTCAAGGAGAGGAGAAAGTTCTTCACAGAAAGAGTTACTGGCCATTGGAATGGGCTGCCCAGGGAGGTGGTGGAGTCACTGTCCTTGGAGGTGTTCAAAAAGGGATTGGATGTGGCACTTGAAGCCATGGGTTAGTTAGTCATGAGATGCTGGGTGACAGGTTGGACTTGATCTTTGAGGTCTTTTCCAACCTTATTGATTCTATGATTCTAAGATGGCACCATACTGTGCTGACTGCCATTTGGCTCTGACCAGGGTGTGTTATGAACTGCCCATTCAACTTCCTTACATTATAACAAATAAGAGAACCTCTGTGCGTACACACCCTTCTACACATCTTTGTAGTTGGTTGGTTGGTTGGTTTTTTGGGATTTTTTGGGGTTTGGCATTTTGTTTAAGTGCTTTGTACAATGTTGACTGTGAGGGCAAACCTACAGAAGCCAATGATTCCCATTGTGTGAGACATCCCTTTTGAGTGCTTGTTGCAGCTACTTAACTGGCAAGTGGATTCTTTTCAGAAGGTTGAACCAATTAAAAAAGAAAAAAATCCTCATGTTTAATAAACTGATACCCTACCACTCACCTCAGAATAATCCTTTCGTGAGCAAGTGCTCTACCTAATCATCCCATGTAGGTTTATGCCAGTGCTGAAGAGCTTCCAGCATGAAGCTGCTCTTTCATGTAATTATGCCTGCTGCTAATAGCTTTTCCTTACAGCCATGGCACAGGTTTTGCTAATCCATTACAAACAGTTGGTTGGAATTGAAAAAACGGCTGCAAGCAAAAAAATTTTCACATTGAGCTCAAATAGTCAGATTTCAAACTCTTTTACCCTCCATAATTGATAAGGTGGGCCATGTTGCATCAGCTATTACCTAAGAGAAGCGTTGAACTTACCACTTGGACCCTCCTCGGGGTTCACCTGTGCAGTACTTTCCTGACAATGAGATAGGCTCTGCCCATTTCCGGTATCAGTGTGAGTTCTGAATTCACACACCAGGCTCTAACAAGGGGCTTGCTTCATAAATAGAATAGACTAGACTAGACTAGACTAGACAATAATACAATAATACAATACACCAGGTTGGAAGAGACCTTCAAGATCATCGCGTCCAACCCATCAACCAATCCAACCCACCCAACAACTAAACCATGCAGCCAAGCACCCCATCAAGTCTTCTCCTGAACACCTCCAATGAAGGTGACTCCACCACCTCCATGGGCAGCCGATTCCAATGGCCAATCACTCTCTCCATGTAGAACTTCTTCCTAACATCCAGCCTAAACCTGCCCTGGTGCAGCCTGAGACTGTGTCCTCTTGTTCTGGTGCTGGCTGCCTGGGAGAAGAGGCCAACCTCTGCCTGGCTACAACCTCCCTTCAGGTAGTTGTAGAGAGCAATAAGGTCACCCCTCAGTCTCCTCTTCTTTAGGCTAAGCAACCCCAGCTCCCTCAGCCTTTCCTCATAGGGCTTGTGTTCCAAACCCCTCACCAGCTTTGTTGCCCTTCTCTGGACACGCTCCAGCAAGACAACATCCTTCCTAAACTGAGGGGCCCAGAACTGGACACAGTACTCAAGGTGCAGCCTAACCAGTGCAGTGTACAGGAGCAGAATGACCTCCCTGCTCCTGCTGGCCACACTGTTCCTGATGCAGGCCAGGATGCCATTGACCAGACCAGGTTGGAAGAGACCTTCAAGATCATCATGTCCAACCTATTATCCAACACCACCTAATCAACTAAACCACGCAAACAAGCACCCTATCAAGTCTCCTCTTGAACACCTCCAGTGATGGTGACTCCACCACCTCCACAGGCAGCCCATTCCAATGGGCAATCACTCCCTCTGTATAGAACTTCTTCCTAACCTCCAGCCTAAACCTCCCCTGGTGCAGCCTGAGACTGTGTCCTCTTGTTCTGGTGCTGGCTGCCTGGGAGAAGAGACCAACCTCCACCTGTCCACAACCTCCCTTCAGGTAGTTGTAGAGAGCAAGAAGGTCACCCCTGAGTCTCCTCCTCTCCAGGCTAGGCAACCCCAGCTCCCTCAGTCTCTCCTCATAGGGTTTGTGTTCCAAACCCCAAACCAACTTTGTTGCCTTGTCAACATCCTTCCTAAACTGAGGGGCCCAGAACTGGACACAGGACTCAAGGTGTGGCCTAACCAGTGCAGTGTACAGGGGCAGAATGACCTCCCTGCTCCTGCTGGCCACACTGTTCCTGATGCAGGCCAGGATGCCATTGGCCCTCTTGGCAGCCTGGGCACACTGCAGGCTCATGTTCAGCCTACCATTGACCAGTAGCCCCAGGTCCCTCTCTGCCTGGCCGCTCTCCAGCCACTCTGACCCCAGCCTGTAGCACTGCCTGGGGTTGCTATGGCCAATGTGCAGAACCCGGCACTTGGATGTGTTAAATCTCATGCCATTGGACTCTGCCCATCTGTCCAGCCTGTCGAGGTCCCTCTGCAAAGCCTCTCTTCCCTCCAGTAGATCAACTCCTGCCCCCAAATCTCACTACTAATCGGCATCACCTGCAGTCCTACAGCGAGTTCACACTTAAAGTTACAGAAAATATTTTCTATGTTTCAAGTGTCCTTTCATTTAAACATTGCCCTGTGCCATAACCACTATCCACGCCCACTAAGTTACAAACCCATATTCAAATGTGCACTTCAATTAATTATCTGATAGCCTGCGAGCCCAAAATTAGAGCAAATGAATTATTTAGCTGAATCAGTTTCTGAGACAGTTTTGGAAGAATTCAGTTAGTAGTAAGATAGGTAAGGACAGGCATGTAAAAACACAGATGAGCTAGGGTCCACATGCCTTTTTAATCAATGAAGCTCAGACAAGCAAACATCTCATGCAACAATGAATACCTACTTAATGGCCCATGAAATTCCACCTTTGCCCCAGTCTATAGGGAGTTGACCTTGATTTAGTTGCTTGCTCGTAAAGCTCTGCAGCCCTTTGAGATGCTCTAAAGCATCCCATGACACCTGCACTGGGAGATGCACGAGTATCTCTTAGACTGGCGTCAGCCCCAGCCCTGGATGGACATGCTAGACACTTGACAACATCACAAGCAGCACAAGATATCTGGGAATAAAGAACAGCGGAGAGTACTAAATCCAGTCAGACTTTAATAGCAGTGCAGAGGCCTAGATCATCGGTAGAGACCTTGTGGTGGGTTGAAATTTCCCCCTGAACATTAAATTTGCCAGACCAGCCCAGTTGGAAGCAAATGAAAGTTGTATGTACAAGCAGAACTATAATCTACAACGGAATGCAATGAGTATGTACAAAATATACAGTATTTACAATATTTACAGATATGAACAATTAATAAACAGCACAAGAGCCTCCCTGGTCTCTGACCAGGGGAAGCTACTAGCTTCTCCTTTTCTGCCTCCCCACAACCACCCTGTATGAAAGAAGGGAGAAAGGACAGAAGCAGAGGGATGTTAATACAAAACCAATGCAGCCAAGGTCAAGCAGAAGCAAATTAGTATCTCTCCCAAGCAAAGAAGCAAGAAGAGAAGAGGAAATTGTTTTGGCACAACCAATGTTATTGTAGATATCTCTCCAATGGGATTGTTTAGAATTATCTTTATTTTCCTTTTTACACCCAATAGTGATTTATTTACAGTTTACTACTTTTCTGCTCAAGATCTGCAAAAAATGTTAAAGGCATAGCCTAAAACTACCACAGACCTGTATTTAAGAGTTTGAACCTTAAACAGAGTGTCTGAAACTGATGAAGACCTCAGGGTCTTCCTTGAAGAGCGGCTTAAAAATGGGTTCAACACAATCACAGAATGCTAGGGGCTGGAGGGAACTTCAAAAGATCATCTAGTCCAACCCCACTGCCAGAGCAGGATTACCTAGGATAGTCCACACAGGAATGCATCCAGGCAGGATTTGAATATCTCCACAGGAGAATCCACAACCCCCCCCTGTGCAGCCTGTTCCAATGTTCTGTCACCCTCACAGTGAAAAAAAATTTCCTTATGTTTACGTGGAACTTCCTGTGCCTCAACTTCCACCCATTACCCCTTGTCCTGTCAATGGGCATCACAGAGAATAGCCTGGCTCCATCCTCTTGGCACTCACCCTTCACCTTATAACCATTAATGAAGTCACCCCTTAATATCCTCCAACCTAAAGAGACCCAGTTCCTTCAGTCTCTCTTCATAAGGGAGATGTTCTATTCCCCTAATAATTTTTGTGGCTCTGTGCCAGACTCTTTCAAGCAGCTCCCTGTCCTTTTTTGAACTAAGGGGCCCAGAACTGGACACAAGAGTCCAGATGTAGCCTCACTAAGGCAGAGGGGGAGAACCTCTCTCGACCTACTAACCACACCCCTTCTAATCCACCCCAGCATGACATTGGCCTTTTTGGCCACAAGAGCACATTGCTGGCTCATGGTCAGTCTCACATCCACCAGGACCCCCAGGTCCTTTTCCCCTTCACTGCTCTCCAGCAGGTCAGTCCCCAACCTATACTGGTACATGGGGTTGTTCTTTCCCAGGTGCAAGACTCTACACTTGCCCTTGTTGAATTTCATTAAATTTTCCCCTGCCCAGCTCTCCAGCCTAAGTCTTGGTTAGAATAGAATTCACCAGGTTGGAAAAGACCTTTGAGATCATCAAGTCCAACCTCTCACCCAACACCATCTAATCAACCAAACCATGCCACCAAGCATCCCATCCAGTCTCCTAAAGACCTCCAGTGATGGCAACTCCACCACCTCCCTGGACAGGCCATTCCAATGGCCAATCACCCTTTCTATGAAGAACAACTTCTTAACATCCAACCTAAACCTCCCCTGGTGCAGCTTGAGACTGTGTCCTCTTGTTCTGGTGCTGGTTGCCTGGGAGAAGAGACCAACCCCCACCTGTCTACAACCTCCCTTCAGGTAGTTATAGAGAGCAATAAGGTCTCCCCCGAGCACAACCCTCTGGTGTGTCAGCCACTCTACCCAGTTTGGTGTCATGAACAAACTAGCTGACAGCGCTCTCTGTGCCTTCATCCAGGCTGTTAATGAATATATTGAATAGCACTGAGTACAGTATTGACCCCTAATGGACTCCACTAGATACCTGCCTCCAACTAGACTCCATCCCATTGGTGACAACTCTCTGACTTCATCCCTTCAACCAGTTCTCAGTCTACCTCAGTACCTGATTATCCAGACTACACTTCCTCAGCTTAGCTGCAAGGATGCTGTGGGAGACAGTGTCAAATGCTTTACTGACATCAAGATAAACCACATCCACTGCTCTACCATCATCTCTCCACCTCATAGAAGGCTATCAGGTTGGTCAAATGTAACTTCCCTTTGGTAAAACCATGTTGACTGCTCCTAATGACCCCCTTGTCTTTGATATGCCTAAGGACAGTGCCAAGGAGAAGTTGCTCCATTACCTTTGCAGGGATGGAGGCAAGGCTGACTGGTTTATAGTGACTTGGGTCCTCCTTCTTACCATTTTTGAAGATTGGGCTGACATTTGCCTTCCTCCATTCTAGCAAACCCCTCCACTAGAAGTCATCTAGTTTATTTTTCCTCACAGGAAATGTTCTCTTTACCTCTATCCCTACTGAGTGCTGGTTTAAGTAGCAGTTAATTAATGAACTGGCAAACAATCAAATGAGTCTGCTCACATTCAGTTGCACATGACACTACTCCCATGAAGCTAGGTGGAGAGAAAGGTCCAAGATTAAGTGAAAGCTCTGTCTACAACTCCCATTACACTGAAACTTTAGTATCATTTAGCAGAAGCAACCTTTTTATTCAAGACTTAAAAACCAGGGAAAAGACTTTTATTCTGCAAATTACACTCACACACTGCCATCTTGTGTTGAGAGTGAATAATCTGCTTTGCTGAGCTTCAGAGTCCAACAGGCATCAAGCTCTGTAGCAAGGATCAAAATACCCGAATAAAACAACATACATAGAGGGTTTTCTCGACCCTATTCCCCTCCAGGGGGAAAGAAAGGAGGAAGGAGTTTTCATTACTCACATTTGCCAACTCGAATTATGAAGTGCAGGTTTGAAGGAGCCTTGTTAAACCAGGCCTTTAACAAGTGTGAGAAACTCAGCAAGAGCTTCAACTCCAACTCTTTGCGCCCCACTAAATCCAAAGATCCATTTATGGTTTGCTCCCAGGCAAGCAATTTGGTACAAGCTAATGAAATAACCCAGTTTTTCACAGACATTTTGTGGGAAAATGAAATTGGAGCCTGCATGGAAATTCGTGACATCATTTAGGAAAAGGCAACCTAGCTCAGAGAACATCACTCCAGGCTGTGGAACAGCAATCAGGCAGCTCTAGCAGCATTGCAGACCACAGCTGCTAAATTGTTCTGTTTTTTTTTTTTTTTTTTTTTTACCTCCCTTCTTAACCCCAAGGTGATTTCCCTGCCCAAACAATTCCCAGGGATAGGGATGTGCTCAAGATGCAAAAGATGGCATGGCCACCCCTGACTTTTCCCACAGCGTTGCTGCACAACACAATGCTGGGAGAGGTGAAATCATAGATAAGCTAGGATAAATTCACTTGTGCCTCAGAGGCTGAGAAAGTTTGGCCTGTGGCAAAAGAATTTGGGGGGTCTCAGTGTATTTCAGGGCTGGTGATGGGGACTTTCAGGAATGTATTAGTGGGAGGGGGGCAGCTGTTCATAGGCTGATACTTGCCTATTGTAAGAGAAGGATGAAAACTAGACAACAGCATAATCTTCTCTTGCTACTCTCGGCTATCATAGCCTCCTCAGTCTGCCAAGCTCTCTTACTGGTTCCTGACTTCTCCTAAGAGGAAGGAGGCTGCTTTGGCAGTCTCATTGCAGCTACTCCCAGTGCCATGTACAAGCTTGAACTCAGAGCCCCATCTCTCAGCTGTCCCCTTCATCAGTTTCATCCACAAAATGCTCCTCCAAATTCTTCTGATCCTCTCCACATCCCATTTTTTATTCACTGCTTCCAAGGACACAGAAGGGTACATAACTAGGGATGAAGTGATCTGGGAAGTCACTGACCAAAGCAATTTTGGAGCCACCACTGAACAACACATATTGCACATTCCAGCTGTATTTTCATGAGGAGCAGAACCTAGCCCACAGCATTTCCAGCTGGTTCTGAAAATTTCTAGTCCTGGCAAAGAAGCTTTGAGGAACTTCCACCTCCTCCAGTTGCCACACTCCAGGAGTGAGAGTACAGGACAGTCTCACCACTTGTATTAAATGTTGAAGGCAAAAAGAATAAGGAGTTTGACAAGAGAACTATATACAAAATGTGATGTCATAGAATTGTAAAATCAGTCAGGGTTGGAAGGGACCACAAGGATCATCTAGTTCCAACCCCCCAGCCATGGGCAGGGACACCCTGCACTAGATCAGGCTGGCCAGAGCCTCATCCAGCCTGGTCTTAAACACCTCCAGCGATGGGACCTCAACCACCTCCCTGCACAACCCATTCCAGGGCTTCACCACTCTCATGGTGAAGAACTTCTTCCTCACGTCCAGTCTGATGTCAATTGTAAAGGAAAGGAGAAAAGCAAGAACTATTGTTCTTGCACATGTTGAGGTGGACATCTTAGTGCTTACACAGACACACAAAACTTCCAAGATGAAATTTAAACTATTATATATTTCAGCAAATCATCTTAAGACATGTTTAGCTGGACAGAAAGAAAAAAAAAACCAAACCACATAAATGCAACATCAGAAATTTTATTTACAAATATACTGTAATTCAACAGCCATTCTCCACTCAGTTTGTGGGGGGAGGGGGAAGTGATAGTTACATTTTTTTCCACATGGGAAAACTCTTTGCCTTAAATGCATTCCACAGAATATTATGCCAACACCACTGAGCAAAAACAGATTATTCTTTGTATTTAAGTTTCGAAAAAGCACATAATTTTAGAAACCAGCATATGGAAAGCAAACACATTTGTGTGCATTTAAATGTAGCTTCATATTAACCTAGAGAATTCACTTTCAGCAGAGGCCAAAATATAAAGACAGCAATTGCAAATATATATTTATATTAGCTATTTCTCTAATGCTCATCTGAAGAGCTTAGAAACAAAAACACTCTCTTTTTCTTATGCCATTGGAAAGTCACCTAGTTGATTATAAGCCTCAAAAATATTTGGAAGTTATTACTGAAAATATACTTATTCTCCCTTGTGCTCTCTGTACTCAAAGCTGAAAAAGTGAAAGCATTTCCCCAGATACTTCCTTAATGCAATTACTTTCTTATAAATAAAAAGAGTTATATGAAGAATACAATGCATTGCTATGAAGACTAGACAAGCGAGAGTTACTCTTAGAAAAAACACACACAAAATACATATATTTATAGATCTACAACAGCAGCAATCACCTCTTCTTTTATCTGCAACAGTGGTTTCAGATCTTCATTTGCTTCACATGGAGGTTGGTTGTCCAGCTGTTAGCGAGAGACACAAGAGAGTGTCATTAAAGTGCAGCGACTGAAGAATCTTTCTAATGAAAATTAAACTTTTCAATTCAAAAGCAGTCAGATCATGGTTATTTCCAATATCTATTGATCATGGTTATTTCCAATATCTATTGACCCATGTTAACAGGAACTAAGGTATACATTCTGAATCTAACAACCCAAATTTAATTAACAGTAGAAATTTTAGTTTAATCCAATTACAGCACTGCAAGTAGTTCAGGCCAAGTAATGTTCCACAGAAACATGCACCTTACCACATTGGTAAGAATGTACAGAGAAGGGCAACGAGTCTGGTGAGAGGCCTTGAGCACAAGCCCTACGAGGAGAGGCTGAGGGAGCTGGGGTTGCTTAGCCTGGAGAAGAGGAGGCTCAGGAGAGACCTCATTGCTGTCTACAACTACCTGAAGGGTGGTTGTAGCCAGGAGGAGTTCTTCTCTTCCCTCAAGCAACCAGAACATGAGGCCACAGTCTCAAGCTGTGCCAGGGGAAGCTTAGGCTCAAGGTGAGGAGGAAGTTCTTCACTGAGAGTCTCGAATGGGCTGCCCAGGGAGGTGGTGGAGCCACCATCCCTGGAGGTGTTCAAGAGGGGACTGGACGTGGCACTTGGTGCCATGGTTCAGTCATGGGGTCTGTGGTGACAGGTTGGACTCGATGATCTTTGAGGTCTCTTCCAACCTTGGTGATTCTGTGAATTATTTTTGCTATTAGCATAGAGTCACAGGGTGACAGTTTTTCTAAATCTATCCTTCAGTTATCAAATTTATCCTTCAGTTGTCAAATTAAAATTTGCTAAACAACAGTAACAATATTTAAAAAGAACTTTCTTGTCCTCCCTCTGTACATATTTATGGGTATCTGCCAATACACTGGTGTTTCTCTGCAACGTTCCAAGTTTAAACCACAAAATTAACATTAAAAAAACCCAGAAGTATCACATCATAAAATTACACAGTGAACATTAATTATCCTACAGTTTATCAAACCTTTTAGCCAAGATGTTCACGTTCCAAACTAACAAATAATTAGCCAGGTCGATGTCAAGTGCCAGCTGCAAACAAAGTAATTTGCATCACAGACCAGTGCTGTGTCATCAGTATATTTTCTTGCAGTAATCACCCAGCTGGTTGGTGTTGGGATTTTTTTGGTACTATTCAGAACAGCTAATTTCAATTACTAATTTAATTTTTTTTTAATGTACCTAGAAGTCCTTACAATTCCTGATTTATTAATATCTCAGTTATGTTTTGAGGTGCCCACTGGCCAAAGAAGATGCAATCTGAAGGGAAGAGGATATAACAACTTCCTCATAGATCAACTCTGCTTCTGAAAGGCATTGCTGTGGCTTTCTGGGCTGTAATGTCAGTAAGACACTAACAGCAACTTATCCATGGTACAATTTGCTGTTAGTACCAAATCACTGAATTCCTGAAAAAATGTCTTGGCAGAGGATAATAAAACCCAGATTTTTTCCAGTATTAATCTCATCCGACTCATCCAGCATTTTTCCCTCCAAAAGAAAGGACAAAGACAAAATAACAGGAGCAGGGCTCCAGATTGAATCTCCCACACATCTGGGTGATTTGAAAAGGAACATTGTCACATTGGTGTAGTCTTGTAGTCAAAAAAGAGATAAATTCTCTGAACATGACAGATGGAAGGGGGTGATGTCTTCCTCCTTCCACAGAGGCATCCTTCCACCTAAATATTAGTCTACATGAAAGTACTGTTAGCATCAAGGACAGGTGTGGGATTTGTAGCTCAAGCACCACACGAGCATTTCTGTGGGACAGGCAGCTTCTCCTTTTTCCTTAAGCCAAAAAGAGCCTGAAAACAGCAACAGTATCAAATGCAGAGCTTCTCTTTTTCCGAGCTAGGCTTCTCAGCCAAGTAGATGCCCAAGTGCTATAGCACAAGTATCCTGTTCCCTTCACTGCCTTCTGATTCACCATGGGAAAAATGTGCTGGGCTCATGAAAAAATGCAGACATGTTTCCCAGGAAGTAAATCATAAATCCTTTCCCTCAGCTGAATTTTATCATTGTTATATACAAACAGGGCCATGTAAAACACCTGAGACTTGTCAAAATGAGGAGGTTGTCTACCATCATCTATGACAGCAGAAGAAAAAACAACTCAACACCATTATTCAAAGCCTTAACATCATGCTCCAGTAAATCAGAATTCTGCAAACCATAAAAAAAGAAAAAAAATTTATACTGCACCTTTTAATTAAGATCTGTAAGTAAATCAATTCCTCCTGAACTTGTACCTAAATGAATAACCAATCACAGACCTATAATTCACATAATAGCAGCATCGGAAAAAGAAACCAGCATTTGTGCCACCTGCACAGGATAAACTAACAGCTTTCCAGGCATGTGTTAGGATTGAATTAAACACTTGCTTAGACTACTTTCTTTAAAAATGCAAGCAATTTCTCAAAACCAGTTCTCTATTATCACAAGTCTGTTCAGCAACTGACAACTCCTTGACATCCCTTTCTCGGATCTAAGAAAGATGACTATACCACATTGCTGCTTAATGACAAGGTGGCAAAACCAGCTACCAGAAAGTTGGGAGTGACTAAACTACAAAAGACAGAAAATGGCAACCAAAGCTTGCTGAACCTATTTACTAATGTACCAGCTTAAAGTTAAACATGAGAGCTATCAAGTGGTTCAGCTGTGCAAACACTCGAGGCTGTGCAGCAGAGAGAAGCACCACAGTCATGCACACTGCAGCTGGACCGCCTTACTTTTAAATCTGATATAGCAGTCGTTGCAGAAGAGTTTATTGTTTCGGATCCTGACTTCAGCTCCTGCTCGGGATCCCCCAAGGTCGCATCCACAAGCAACACACTGTGTGACAGAAGAGTAATTAGCAACTCTGGACAAAACATTAAGGAGTTAAAATGCTGCTCAAAAGCAACTCGGAATAAGATCAACGAAGCTTGAACCATAAACCCACAATCACTAGAAGCAAATGTGGAACAATTAGTAGATCAAAATGCAACCAACTCTGAGAAAGTATTTTAAAGGCAATGACTGGACAATGAATAGCAGATACACCAACGAAGCAAACAGAGAGCAGACAGCTTTTAGAGATTAATTCATTAAATCTAACCTGAATTTTGGTTTATCTGAGAACAACAAATGACTCACCACAGTAAAGACAAAAAGTTTGTCATCTAGATGGCAACAGCAATTTTGGCACAGAACAACTGGGTATGCTCCTTGCAGATTTCCATGTGGCACTGTACGCTTCTGATATCCTCAGCCCTTTAGCACTCAAAGCAGGAGTACTCAGGAACCCACAATTTTCTGGGTTTGCATCACAGAAAGAAGTCCTTACTTGGAGAGAGGGGGTCCAATTTTTTCTTTCTTTTATTTTTAAAATAAAACCAGGAATAAGGGGCTTGTTAGCCTTTATGCTGACAATAAACTCTTCAACTATGGTGGCTGAATGTGACTTTGCTGTGAATACTACCTTCCCCTGGAAGGAATGTAACCCAAAACGTAGCGCTCTCCTCACTGAATTTATGAAGCAGCTAAACACAGAGGATCAGAAAGTTTGCCTGCTTAAATGAGTAATGAGTCTTCTGGATGGCAGCCTGTTTAACAGCTCATAAATTTTCAGAAATTTGAGAAACATATTTGGTATTTTGTTATAGAATCATAAAATGGTTTAGATTAGAAGGGACCTCCAAAGGTGATCTAGTCCAAACCCCCTGCAGTGAGCAGGGATGTCCTCCATTAGATCAGGTTGACCAGAGCCCGGTTGAGCCTCACTGTGCATATCTCCAAGGATGGGGCCTCAACTACCTCCTGGGGGAACCTGTTCCACTGTGTCACTCACTACCCCCATGGTACAGAACTTCCTCCTAATGCCTAACCTAATTCTACTCTTCTCTAATTTAAAACCATTGCCTCTCTTCCTATCAAAGGGACTTTATAAACAGTCCATTTCCAGCCTTCTTTCAGGTACTGGAAAGCCTCTATTAGGCCTCCTCAGAGTCTTCTTTCTCCAGGCTGAACTCCAGCTTCCTCAGCCTGTCTTCAGTGGACTCCCTTGCACAAAACGTGTTCAGGAGAACAGGAATGATGACCACTCCCCAGGGATTACTCTTGTCCTTCCAGTTCAGGCAGATGGGACCAGAAAGATCTTTGAGTCAATCCCTTTTAGTACTCCAGATAATGCATTTGAGCTGGGCACAGAAGACAAGTGTTCTGAATCACACAAAAAGTCTTTTTCTTAAAGCCATGTGAAAATAAGTGCCTCTTAATCAGAGTCTAATTCCTCACTTTTTGCCTAGGGCAGGGGAACTAAGGAGTGCTTTTACATCTTTTTCAGGAAGGTGTTTATTCTTCAACTCTGCATATGGCTTATGCTGACTGGAAGTCATGTAACTACGTCTCAGCTCTGAGCAGGACCTAACATTCCCTAGCTTCTGGCTAGGTATAGTCTGTTTACTAGTACTAAATACAGCTTCCGTGTAGTCATGGGTTTTATCCTGCCAAGCTGACCACTGCCTACGTTCCTTTGCCTGAAAACACTGCATAAATGCTGTCTGTTAGGATTAGCTTGAACAATTCAATTGCCAGGCTGGGATGTTTGGGGTTTTTTTCAGTTGGTTTGTTTTGTTTCTGGGTTTGTTTGTTTGTGTTGGGGTTTTTGTTGTTGTTTTGATTGGTTGGTGGTGGGGTTTTTTTAAGGAGCTCTTTTCTCTGGGATTTTTTGCTGCCTATTCAAAGAAGGAAAAACTTTAACCTCACAGTCAACATGCCCATCTTACTTGTCAAAGTCCTACTAGTTAGCTCTGGTGTCAAAGAAATGCTTCTAGAGTTGAGTGCTAAATGCTTGCAGATAGGACTGCCTCATGGAAATATGCATGCAGCACGCTGTCAAGAGTAGAAGGCAAAGCAGGTGATTAGTAGAGCCCCTGTGACCATAACACTGAGCAGCCATGCGTGCTCCTGATTAGTTCCTGTTTCTTCATGATGTGACTCCCAGCTCTCACCTTAAAGCACTGTAAATGATAACAAAGACCAAGAGACTCAATGATCATGGCTGCTCCTTTGCCCAGAACGTTATTACAGTATGAACAGATTTTCTTCCCACTGACTGACCTAAATATAGAATGAAAATCCTTAAAACAAGCTTGAAAAGGTTTAAAAGACAAAGAAAAGTTGTAAAAGATTTTTTTTCAGATTAAGAATACAAACAAACTGGTAAAAAGTGGAGTTTAGGGTTCCTTGGGAAAAATAAACTGAAAATTAGGTGGGTTTTTTTATGGTAGATATGAAAACTAGGGGAAGCTGAAGTGTTATAATTTAGGTCAAAGTTATATAGGAACAAATGAAGAAATTCTGTCACATTCTTGGGAAATATTTCATTGTATGAAATACTTGACAAAAATAAACAAAAAACATTGTTAAGTCTGGAGAGTAAGAATATAAGTTTTGTGCTTCTGCTCTACTTGTGGGGAATTATCCTGAAGGCTAAGTTTTAGCAAGCACCCCTGCCAAGTCCCACCATCTGCACCTTGTTAGATAGCAGAAGGCTGGTCCTGGACACACAATATTAAGTGTCTGAACATAAGTCATATGGAGGTCAGCTTCCATAGATTTACCAAGATGTTAGCAAATGGAAGTAAAAATGAGATAAGCCAGCACCATTATGAAGGTAACTTTCTTACATTCTAAAGGATGTAGGAGCATAGCTTGGGGGGGGGGGGGGGAAGGAAGAGAGAAAAAAAGAGTGAAAGAAATACAAGAAAGGTCAATTTATCACTAAATATCTGAGGGTTGAAGAGCTAGGGAAGCAATGTTCACACTGTTGCTATTAAATGTATTGTATCTACATGTTGGGATGATTCTTTATAGTCTTATCCCAAGGTATTTTTAAAATGTTTCAAGCACATAAAACAGCAGTTATCTACCCCACCATAACTGACTTCTATTTTTGTTTCAAAGCATGTTGCAATTCTTGCTTTCTCCTCCTAGATTAAAATCAACATTCTGCTCTCTAATTCTCCAGGGTCATGGGTTATGAGCATTCCTGAGTGCTCCTTGAGATGATATTGACCACATGCCAGGAAGGGGGAGAAGAGACCAAGATGAGGGCCATAAAGCGTGGGTTTCAGGAATCTTTTGTTAAAACAAACCCAAGAAAATAAATGTCAGAAATGCCATCTGGACTAGACTTTTACTAATCATTTTGGTAAGCAGCACACAGCTTGGAGACTGGAGATTTATTATTCCAGTCTCTTTGGGTTCTTTTTAACTGATGTCAAGCAGCAATGACAAACCCGGGGAATTTTCTGAATGACTGGAGCAGGGAAGTAACATCAGCCCCTGTTTTACATCATCCATCCATCCATCCATCAAACTCCAGGTACTTTTCAGATTTAATCAATGTTAATCAAGAACACCTCTGTAGACCACTATACATACAAAGTCCACTCTTTAGTGCAGCCCAAGATTTCTGCCTTCACAGTAGAAAGTCATCCACTCACCTGCTTCGTGTCTGGGACCCTGGCTGAGAAGCAGAGAGGGGAGACTGAGCCCGGGGGCTGCCTGGGACATAGAGGGGGCTCTTGCAGAGGTGGTCACAGGAGGTACTTTGCCGGAGGAAGGAGTGCACATATAAGCTCGGTTTGAAGTGGACACTGGGCGACTGACATCTTGACTAGAGGACAGAGATGAAGAGGAGGCAGACTGGTTCAGCCATGAGTGGTGCCTCCAGGAACTTGTTCTTGAAGAATCAAGATTGTCCAAAGACTCCCCTCTGCAAAACAGGTACATAAAACCATAAATGGCAGTATGGCTGAAGCTACATTCTGATTTTTTGATAAATAAACCCATTATACTATCATTTAAAAACAACTTATTAGCATGAATGTCATCACCCTGAAAAATATCCTTTGCATACTTGTTTAAAATGTTTGAGCACCCTTAGTGTCCAAGTTCTAGTGCCATGGGCAAAATGCAAGGCAAAAGAGAGGTGGCACTTAACCACTACAGAACATAGGCAAAAGAGTCTTCACTGCAGCTTTATCAGAGGGAACTGTATTATCAAAATCCACTGCACAGAGCCAGACCTCAGCTACCAGGTTTGTTTTTGTTTTCTCCAAGGGATACCAGATGGAAAATAACAATCCACCCAGACTGGATAGCATCGTCTAGGTACAAGGTGTTGGCCCAGTAACTAAACATACTCCTAACTGATAACTTGGCTGTTTCCTAAGTGACAAATCAAACACTTAGACACGACCTAGAGCAAGAAACAAACTCCAGACTTTCTGACTATTTCTGTGTTGAAGAAAAAAAAAAAGTACACTCCTTAAATTCCACAATAAATTGTCATGCTGAAATCTTTAAGCACATCTGTCAATGACAAGGCACAATGCTGATACCCATTACGGGCATACCAACCAAAAAATAAGCAGCTGAGTTATCTACAGGTCACATCCACATTCTTTAGTTGCAAAAAAAAAAACAAACAAAACAAAAAAACCCCAACCAAAACCAACGAACCCCAAACCATTTAATCCCAGATGTAATACAGCTGCTTCATTCTATCTGTGCTGCTATGCAGTTTACCTTACAGCATTTCACAGGCTCGATTTGTTTCTGTGCTCTGTAATACAAGCTGCAGTTTAGAATAACCAAACAAAAATATCTGATGAGAGACAAAGTAAATTTTTAACGTGAGTCCTACCTCCTCATACTATTGCTGTACAGACTAACAGGCTCTTTATGTATACTGGAACTGCGCTGCCTAATCCAGCTGCTGTCTGTGTGCAGAGATGTTTTCTTTCTCATTTCCTGAAGGATTTGCTGTCTCTCCAACTCTGCTGCAGAAAGGTTGTGCTCCTTCTGAGCCTTCTTCTGTGACTCACTTGTGGTCCAGGACCTCTCTGAATGCTTGCTCTGGGTACCTGTTTGAACAACATGCGCAAGCTTCAGCTAGACACCTTCAGGCATAAGAGCAGCGGTCATGCATTCAGCACTCTGGCTATAACCCCAACAGCAGGCATTCATCACCACATTCACAAGCTTCCCCAGTTCCCTTTCACAGTTGGATACCCAGTACCAAAGCTCAGAACACATTATTATTATTAAAATTTTTGACCCACAGAATCACAGAAACATTCAGGTTGGAATAGACCCTCAAGATCACTGAATCCAATGATAGCCCTACTCTACAAGGTTCATGCCTAAGGTTCATATCCCCAAGCACCACATCCAAATGACATTTAAACACATTCATGATTGGTGACTCAACCACCTTCTTGGGCAGCAGATTCCAATGCCTGACCACTCTGAATTTTTTTTTTTTCAAATATCCAGTCTAAACCTACCCTGTCACAGCTTGAGGCCATTCCCTCTTGTTCTATCACTTATTACATGTGAGAAGAGACCAGCACCAGCCCCTCCACAACATCCACTAATGTGGCTTTTACATGATGTTTAACTTAAATACAAGTAGGCATTTTCCTTCAGTTCCCAAGTATATGTGCACATACATTTCTGTGTGTGGGCAGAATCCAAGGGCATGAGATTTAACACATCCAAGTGCTGGGTTCTGCACATTGGCCACAGCAACCCCAGGTAGTGCTACAGGCTGGGGTCAGAGTGGCTGGAGAGTGGCCAGGCAGAGAGGGACCTGGGGGTACTGGTTGATGGTAGGCTGAACATGAGCCTGCAGTGTGCCCAGGCAGCCAAGAAGGCCAATGGCATCCTGGCCTGCATCAGGAACAGTGTGGCCAGCAGGAGCAGGGAGGGCATTCTGCCCCTCTACACTGCACTGGTTAGGTCACACCTTGAGTCCTGTGTCCAGTTCTGGGCCCCTCAGTTTAGGAAGGATGTTGAATTGCTGGAACATGTCCAGAGAAGGGCAACGAGGTTGGTGAGGGGTTTGGAACACAAGCCCTATGAGTAAAGGCTGAGGGAGCTGGGGTTGCTTAGCCTGGAGAAGAGGAGACTCAGGGGTGACCTTATTGCTCTCTACAACTACCTGAAGGGAGGTTGTGGACAGATGGAGGTTGGTCTCTTCTCCCAGGCAGCCAGCACCAGAACAAGAGGACACAGTCTCAGGCTGCGCCAGGGCTGGTTTAGGCTGGATGTTAGGAAGAAGTTCTACACAGAGTGATTGCCCAGTGGAATGGACTGCCCGGGGAGGTGGTGGAGTCACCATCACTGGAGGTGTTCAGGAGGAGACTTGATAGGGTGCTTGGTGCCATAGTCTAGTTGTTTAGGTGGGTTGGATTGGTTGATAGGTTGGACGCGATGACCTTGAAGGTCTCTTCCAACCTGGTTTATTGTATTGTATTATTGTATTGTATCTCTTTTAGTGCCACAATTGGGATTTTTTAATCTGATAGAAACTGAAGCATGTATAGAATATATTGTTGAATGGTGGGATATGTTAATTCCCTGTAACAGTTCATACTCCTACAGATGTTCCTGTTCTCAGTAATTCTTTCCTCATTCAAGGCAATAAGCACATTGCTTTGTCTTGCTTTAGACAAACATCTATGTACGCTTGGGGGCAGAGTAAAAATCTTAGAGTTTCTCTGTTGTTTGGATGTTGTGTTAACTAGTCAGTTGAAATGAGATTTATGGTATAAACGTCCTTTGAAATTTTGGAAGGGGAAACAAACAAGTTGTCTTTCTTCACTATGTATTAACATGTTAGAAGGCAACAATTCTTTCTATATTTCCCAGATTCAGCAGCTATTCTTTACAGTGAGGCTAAGAAAATTACTCAGATATAAGTTGTTCTACTGAAATTTAAATCCCTTTGAATACTGCCCTAACTATGGATTTGGTCTTGGTTTTATTTCTATACATTACCATTACAAAATATTGTGGAAGTTCACTTGCTCATTAGTTTCAACAATCCAGCTTTAACTTGTGGAACAACAGGCACAAGTTTGAACATAGAAGATTTCACCTCAACACGAGCAGAAACTTCTTTACAGTGAGGGTGACAATGCACTGAAACAGGGTGCCCAGAGAGGTTGTGGAGTCTCCTTCTCTGAAGACTTCAAAACCCACCTGGATGCATTCCTGTGCGGACTACCCTAGGCAATCCTGCTTTTGCAGAGGGGGTGGACCTGATGATCTCTGAGGTCTCTTCCAACCTCTACTGTGCTGTGCAAATAATGTCAGTCTGCCATATATCCTCTAATACACCATTTACTTTTCAATGATTAATTGGATTACTGTATTTAACCATGTGTAAGACACAGGGATAGCTTCTGGGCATCTTCTACTGTAGCCTATCAAATAAATCCAGTGTCTTTACTCGCTTTACACACATTACTCTAAAAACACAGCAATGGAATTGAAGGATGACTAAAGAAAGGCAGCAAGGAACAGGAGTCCAGGAAACCAGCTATTGCAACAGTATCAAGAGTTGACAGTATCAAGAGTACTGTGTCCAGTTCTGGGCCCCTCAGTTTAAGAAGGACATCGAGACACTTGAACATGTCCAGAGAAGGGCAACAAGGCTGGTGAGAGGCCTTGAGCACAAGCCCTATGAGGAGAGGCTGAGGGAGCTGGGGTTGTTTATCCTGGAGAAGAGGAGGCTCAGGGGCTCAGGAGGTGGTTGTAGCCAGGAAGGGGTTGGCCTCTTCTCCCTGGCAGCCAGCACCAGAACAAGGGGACACAGTCTCAAGCTGCAACAGGGGAAGTTTAGGCTGGAGGTGAGGAGAAAGTTCTTCACCGAGAGAGTGATTCGTCATTGGAATGAGCTGCCCGGGGAGGTGGTTGAGTCACCGTCCCTGGAGGTGTTCAAGAGGGGACTGGATGTGGCACTTGGTGCCATGGTCTAGTCGTGAGGTTTGTGGTTACAGGTTGGACTCAATGATCTTCGAGGTCTCTTCCAACCTT
Organism: Picus viridis; assembly: GCA_033816785.1. Taxonomy (NCBI): domain Eukaryota; kingdom Metazoa; phylum Chordata; class Aves; order Piciformes; family Picidae; genus Picus; species Picus viridis. Next base: position 70,473,160 of record CM066566.1, read on the forward strand.
GGTAATACTGTAATACTGTACTGTAATACTGACTTCCAGCTATGTTACTTCTACTCTAGCAGAAATTTAAAAAGAGCTCACAGTATGTACAAAATGTGTCAAATATATTAGCATGTTGGTATGGGCAGCTTTTTTTATTGATAGAGCCAACATATAAAGAACACCTACATCTTCAATGATACATCTACATATCCTGTTTAATCCCATAAATATCAGAGTCATCAAAAAATAGTTAATTATATTTGTCTTAGGCTTATATGTTGACGGTGTGAAATCCTGCTGTTGCAACTGCATGGAATTGTTGCTCAGTATGAATTTGAATTACAGTGCAGCTATCAAAAAGCACTTTGACAATTGTCTTAGGATGACCACATCTGATACACCTTTTTCCAAAACAACACATTTTAAAAAATAATGAAAATTAATCAGTACTTACCATTTCTCACTGTGTTGAACTCATGCAGTTCTGAAGTTGACTTGGACTTATTCCTAAGGATATAGAAAACATTAATTTCTCTATTTCAACTAGGAGACCTCATCTTGGACAAAGATCTTACTGTAGACTACGGAAACACAGTCCGGTTTCTCCTCCATCAACACTTTATGTTGTACTTAAAGCAACAGGCAAAATTACCTGAAGACCAACAGGATATTGAGCAGGGGGGAGGGATGGCAAAATTTAGATGTCAAAAGGTAATTGCTGATTAACAGTTAAAATTGTGCACTAAAAGCTTTCAGTGCTTCAGATATAAGGGACTGATCATTGCATTTGCTTCAACAAAATAATGTGAAAACCAAGTCTTTCCCTCTGGAAGCTTTGTGAAGACTGTAGCCAGACAGTCGAAGAAGTGTTAACTTTCAAAGCAGGTTTATAAATTATTTAACTTCCTGACTGACTTAAATCATATTTCAGCCACCTTACTAGACAGTAAACAAAACACCTCCTCAAACACTGCATGTAGATTGTTCTCAGGAAATACATTACTCACTCTTTGTCCCCAGTGGCATAACTTTTTAATGAGTTTTAGCAAAGAAATGTCATTCAATATACAGGAAGACAGATGTCAAAAAGATGTTTTTCTGACAGTACAGAGCAGGAGCTTTATCAACAGTGATGAGACTATTTCACAGTTGCTTGTAGTAAAAAGGAACTCTAAAGTGTAGGTCAGCCTTGCCGGAGATGCTTTTAGCACCTGAGTGTCCTCCTCAAGCTGCATGAGGGGAGACTTAGATTGGATATTAAAAGAAAGTTCTTCACTGAATGGGTTATCAAACACTGCAATATGCTCCCCAGGGATGTGGTTGAATCATTACCTCTGGGAGTGTTTAAATGATGCATAGCCTGGTGCTAAGGGATGTGGTTAAGCACCAGGATTGGCAGCTCGATAATGGTTGGGCCAGATGAACTTTAAAGGCCTTTTCCAACTGAAACAAGTCTATGATTTTATGATTCAAGGTGCAACTATTTAATGCAGGCACCTTCTGAGAGTTAGATATTCCATTTGTAACAGCTCCATTAGTTGTATCATGCCAGTTTTGGGGTTCATTTTAATCTAAAAAAAAAAAATAAAATAATGGTATGCTTCCTGTAAGAACTTATTAAATCAGCAACAGAGATGATCACCGGAAGTCCTATGGGACACCACCTATTACAAAGGCTTAATACAAATATTCTGGATTTAGTTAACTCCAGCATTTTTTAATTATGGTTCAGTTACTAAAAGGCAGAAGAAAAAAGCTGTCTATTCAAAAAGCCCATGCCTGCAGTGGCTACTATAGTCTACTGAAATAAAAACAAACAAAACAATGACACACACACCCCCCCCCCCCAAGTAAATCACCAAACAAAACAAAACAGAAAATAGCCAAGGTAAGAGATCATATCTTAACAAGTGGCACATCTGCTATCTTTGTGATATATAAGCTGCTACTGCTTCTCACTTCCCTCCCTGTTTACTTTCTCTTGAGTTGCACAACCCTGATTGGGATGACTGCACCTCAGTTTGGATAGAACATTATGACACAACCACAGTATTATCTGAAATTGTTTTCTAGCCAGGTAAGTCTAGTACCACCCACATATTTACTGCTTCATAATTCTGCTTCTCCCAGTAAAATCCCACTGACTAACTTGTTTACAGCACAGCGTGCAATCTGCCAAAAGCCTGGCTGCTTGTTTTATAAATATGAAAACAAGCTAGAGAAACTGCAAAACGCAGCAGCAACACAAGGCATACACTTAGCTGCCATGGCTGAAGTTTGTTAGAAGCTTCAAAGCTTCGTGACACAGGAACAGCATTGCTATGATCTATGCTAAGATTCAATTTCACACATACCTGTCAACAAATGACTGGCTAGGATGCTCCTCAGTGGTTTTGGAAACTTCGTAGCGTTCATAATGCCTATTAAAAATGAAAACAAACCACAGACAGATTATGTATATGTACCAAAAAAAGGCATACGAAGACCTAAGTGTTTCCCCTAAAAATATCCAAACCAGATGCTTAAGGGAACAAAATGGACAACCCCCAAACAGTAAAGTTCTAAGGAGGCTTTATTTTATTAGTGAGAAACACAACTCATTAAAGAAGGCAGAAAAAGAGAGGTTGTTCAAAAACCTGTCTGAAATTACATTTTTTGGTGAGTATCAGCATGCCAAAATGGTTAATAGTTATTGATGAAGACTATCAATTCCTTATTACCTGTCAATGGCAGGATGGCCACCACGTTCCTCTATTGTTTTAGATACTTCATATCGCTCATAATGTCTACAAGTACATACAGACATAAAAAGAAAACACATTAAAAAAACAAACAAACAAACAAACCAAACAAAAACCCCAAGCCTCAACATTTTCTAGAAATTGAGTGACCAGTAAGTACAGGTAGAGAAAACCAAGGAAGTTCAGATGTGCTACAAACATCAAAACCCATGAGAAAAAAAGCCCAGAGACTTAATGTGCTGCAAGCACTGCGAGTATCGGTATATGACAGTGATTCTCTCATCCATTTCAAAGCCAGTAGGCAAGCTTTCACAGAATCATAGAACTTTAGGGCTCAGAAGGGACCTCTCAAGATCATCTAGTCCAACTGCCCTGCTAACACAGGTATGCCTGGATCAGGTTGCACAGCAACACATCCCGGTGGGTTTTGTTCAAACACAGCAGTTTTCTGACAGTTACTCTAAGAAATTGTATAGGCACAGACTGCAGCCCGTGGAGAAACACTCAACACTTCCACTGACAAAACTCTTACAGCTGCCTGTGACCGACCTCAGTGCTCTTTCCAGAAAATATCATGACTTCAGAGATTTTCATATAACATTTTGGATTTCAAGTCATATCTCTGGATATCATCATAAAGCAAACATTTAAGGCTAGATATTTTAAATCTCTTTTCACCAAACTTGCTCCTTTATTATTAAGCAAGGCCATTCTTGTTAGCGAAATACATCCTTTGGCAGAAGCCTCAGATGCAGTGAAATCCCCTGGGACCAAAGCATGTATCAAGGATTTAGATATGCAGATATTACAGAAGCTTAATGAGTTACCACACATAGTGCTATTATCTTGCAATTGGGGCAGCCTAAAACTGTAGAGATATGCTGGGCTCAGCTGCCAAGAAGAACCTGTTTAGCTGTTGTAACTGTGCCCCTGCTTTGCTCAGCAGGGATCTCAAACAGTAGTTACTTCCAATGGGCTAAAGTAACTCCAAGTCTCACAATCTCCCCTGCAAATATATGCAATTTCATAAACGTATTTTCTTCTAAGAATTAAGTTGATACCATGCATTATATTCAGTCATCTCTTATTACTCATATGAGGGGAAAATCCTCAAGAGAAACAGCAAAGCTAGTCATACACAAGGCAATAAACTAAAAGCACATGAAATAAGGGAAAGTTACTGTTTTAATCTGTTCCAGACAGATTAATCTCCCGTGATGCCTGTAACAATAGTCTGAAAAATTTTGGGCAAGAACATGAACTTGTAAACTAATAGTGAGGAGGTTTTCTTGCTTGTTTAGGTGTGTGGGTTTGGTCTGTTTCATTGGGCTCTTTTGTTGGGTTGTTTGGGGTGGTGTTTTTGCCTGACTGTTGATTGGTTTGTTTTTTACTTTTTTGTTGTTGTTATTGTTGTTGGTCTTGTTGGTTGGGAGTTCTTTTTAATATTTTTTTGGGGGGGGGGGAGGTTCATTGTTTTGGTTTTTCTGGTTTTTTTCAAACCAAACTGCTGAAGTAGGTACTGAAATAAACTTTTTCTTGCTGTAGAGTATCCACAGTGGGTATTTCTATCAGGCTACAATATCTAAGCCAGTATCTGTTCTCTCATATACCACAATATTCCTCATCAACAAACCAACCCAGTGGTGCAATTAAAATGTATTCCTGTATTGTCAAACTAAAATGAAAGAGGAGTATGGAAAATCAGTCATGCATTTACTAAAAAAAGAGTTAACTTGGTATTTCTTCTGAAAGTCCTGTATGCTGAGCCACTGGCTCTCAATTTATAAGCTTATGCAGGGTGCTCACAACAAACCTTCACACTATGCACCTGAGGTCATAGTATCACAGTAACAGTCAGGGTTGGAAGGGACCACAAAGATCATCCAGTTCCAACCCCACTGCCATGGGCAGGGACACCCCACACTAGATCAGGCTGGCCAGAGCCTCATCCAGCCTGGGCTTAAACACCTCCAGGGATGGGGCCTCAACCACCTCCCTGGACAACCCATTCCAGGGCTTCACCACTCTCATGGTGAAGAACTTCCTCCTCTCATCCAGCCTGAATCTCCCCACCTCCAGCTTCATTCCATTCCCCCTAGTCCTATCACTACCTGATAGCCTGAGAAGTCCCTCCCCAGCCTTCTTGTAGCCCCCTTCAGATACTGGAAGGCTACAATGAGGTCACCTCGGAGCCTTCTCTTCTCCAGACTGAACAGCCCCAACTCCTTCAGTCTGTCCTCATAGGAGAGATGCTCCAGCCCTCTGCTCATCCTTGTGGCCCTTCTCTGGACATGTTCCAGCACATCCATATCCCTCTTGTAATAGGGGTTCCAGAACTGGTCATCTTTGATTTGGCTGTAACTTCTGTATTGACACTTCCCGTTTAAAAAATGAGCTTAAGTGGGTTAATAGATCACTTGATGCTTTGGATCAGACTGTCATATGTCTGATCCTTCTACCTTTATAAAGAAAGGCTATACTGTGGTATCTTGCACTGAGTGATTACGGTACAAGTCCTACATTAATACCTGTATTTAGGACACACACACTCCCGTTAAAAAAAAAAAAAAAAAAAAATCTGTTTGAATTTTTAATGCAAAAGGAAAAGAGAGTAACATCTCAGGTGCACACCTTTGGTACTGAGGAATCTCCATTGATACCTCCCTCTCCCTCTGCCTTTCAGCCTGCCGCCTTTGCTCCTCCACCTCCGCCTGCCGCCTCCGCTCCTCCACCTCCGCCTGCCGCCTCCGCTCCTCCACCTCCGCCTGCTGCCTCCGCTCCTCCACCTCCGCCTGCCGCCTCCGCTCCTCAGCATACTGCACTTCCCTCTCTTTGCGTTGCCTCTCAAGCTCTTGAAGTTGCCTTTCTTGCTCAAAACGCTGGGCTGCTTCTTCCTGGATCCTCTGTTCCTCCTGAAGCCTCCTTTCTTCTTCTTCACGCAGCAACTGAACCGCCATCTGACTTCCTCCACTCTCTCTTGGCTCTTCAGTATCCACTTCAGCGCTTGCTCTCCAGCTGGACACAGACGGAGCCTGCACAGGGACAGACGATGTGTTTAAGGTCAGAACAGTTTGCTCCTGCAGCAAAGGAAAGGAAAAGGAAAAAAAGGTTTTAGGTAGGGAAGCTGGTTTTTAAACAGGTTGCTTACTCAGAAAAGTTCACTTATTCTGTGAGGGAAGACTGTGTAAAACCATCCCAAACATTCTCAATGCAAGACTCAGGGTGTACTTTCATGTTTTGAGTGCCTGTTAGCACATTCTCCTAATGCAAGAGCTTCATTCCATGCAGTAGCCTTAGCAAGCACCACATGCAGTGTGGCCACAACTATGTGAAATATTCTGCTTTCTAAAGTATCACTTACATGGCAAGCCATCCCATTCCCACTTAAATACCCATGGAAAACAAGCTCTTCCATGATACTCAGCATTCTCCCTACTGTTTTGACTTTGAAACCTGAAAGCTACCTAAGAGCATATACACTGCAAGTGGGTAACAGACCAATGCATTTCACATGAATCCTCCTATGGAAGAAACCTCCACCCTCCTCCATTTGGAAATCAAGCCCCAGACCTACCACTCTATGACTCTTCTCTCAAACATGAGAAAAGGTCTTTCAGTGGTCAAAAGATGTTTTAGTTGCAGAGAACAAACACTGTTTGTGGGTCGATCCAAACCTCTAATGACAGAAAGATATATGAAATGGTTTACATTCTTGCACAGTAAAGTTCTCCAAGAGAACTTTCTTACTGAAGTCCCAAGCCTTAAATTACAGTCTACTTATTCATCACTATATAAACACAACTGATCTAGTTAGAATGGCCTGAAGCGGCACTCGCATAGCAATAAAGAAGAGATATCTGAACCATCTCCCGCACTCAGAAAAAAACCTGTTCACCATCTCATATGCAACAGCCACAGAAGTCGACACCTACAGAAACCACACACATTCAGTGTTCTGAAGCATATGATTGCAAGTCTGCAGTTGATCTGATTAGTAAGTTTATCAGAGATAGGATGAACTTGTTGCCAGCACACTTACAAGCCAGACACAGACAAGCCTCATGCTGAAGTATCGATGCAGAATTCCAACATATAGCATCAGTCAGTAAATACACAGTAAAGGTGACCACTTCATTCTGGTCATAATAATTAGCACATGCTTTAACTTTTTGCCAATGTATTTCTGGTGTTAGTTAGGTCTCAAAACATCCCCATTTATTGCTTCCTTCCCCTTTTTGTATCCTCTTCCTAATGAGTTACAGACAACAATTTAGTTTCCAAAATGAGAAGATAAGTGACACAGCAAAAAACCCAAACCAAACCAAAACAACACTAACTTGTTTGCTCACTTGCATGAGTCTACTATAAAGGAAAAAAGCCATCATGAAACTAAACAGGCAAAAGTGAAGCCATATTCATAGCCTACCTCATCAAAATATTTGGAGCTTTCTTTTTCTGCTTCTTGCTTAGCTCGTAGCCATTCTTCCCTCAATTTTTCTTGTTCCCGTTGGTACTTCTCCTGTTAGGCAAGATAGAAGGTAAACACACAAATAAGAAACATGGTGGGGTTTATTTGCATTATTGCTGCTATTTGATGTGTTTTTCTTAACAGACTAGCCTAGTAAAAATATACTGGAGCTCTACTAGGACAGTAGGAATGAAATCCTGTCTTGAATACAATCCAAAGGGGTTCTGCAAGTGATTTCAGAGAATCCAGGCTTATTACATGCAAGTTTCATAACAACTGACCTCACATCTGTTAAATTCGCTGTCTTACAGTTTATTTACCATTTGAACAAAAATCAGACATCTAAGGTATTTCTTGAGGGATGGAGTGATTATATTTTATTTGGAATTGTTTACCATACTAATATGCCCAAAGTAATCACCAAGTGAAATAGGAGGCAGTAACCTTGATCTTTTGGAGTGTTGTCTAAACAAAACCCAATTTCTGTTATCTAAAAAGCCAAATTTGTCCTGTGAGTGGATTTGCTATGAAATCAATGTAATATCTTAAGGCATCACTCCAGGTAGATAATGTTTTGGTGGTTTTGTCAGTCACCCTTTACATCTTCTGAAATGCAAAATATGTAATGACGTCAAAAGCTTTCTAAGATGTTGCAAATGTGCAAAGAAAGACTTCACTTCCTTTATCTGTTACTTAAGTACTCATTGGTGAAGAGGAAAAAAAAATGTGTTGTTTGGTCAAATTTACTGCTTCACAACTGAAAAAAAGGAGAAGCAAAGGAAAGAAAAGTCATAGCAAAGGGCTGAGACTGCCCTCAGGACAGGGAAGCCAAAGTTTAGTCTTTATATCATAGAATCAGTCAGGGTTGGAAGGGACCACAAGTATCATCTAGTTCCAGCCCCCCTGCCATGGGCAGGGACACCCCACACGAGATCAGGCTGGCCAGAGCCTCATCCAGCCTGGGCTTAAACACCTCCAGGGATGGGGCCTCAACCACCTCCCTGGACAACCTATTCCAGGCCTTCACCACTCTCATGGTGAAGAACTTCTTCCTCACATCTAGCCTGAATCTCCCCACCTCCAGCTTCATTCCGTTCCCCCTAGTCCTATCACTACCTGATAGCCTGAGAAATCCCTCCCCAGCCTTCTTGTAGGCCCCCTTCAGATACTGGAAGGCCACAATGAGGTCACCTCGGAGCCTTCTCTTCTCCAGACTGAACAGCCCCAACTCCTTCAGTCTGTCCTCATAGGAGAGGTGCTCCAGCCCTCTGATCATCCTCGTGACCCTTCTCTGGACATGTTCCAGCACGTCCACATCCCTAATATCTCTGTAGTCTCTATATCTCTATATATCTTTATATCTCTTTAGTCTTTATATCTCTTCAAGAAACAAATGGAGCACCTAAACTGTAATATAAATGTGTTCAGAAAGGTGCTGGTCTTCCCTTGCAGAGTTTGTATGCTAAAAGAAATGCCAAACGATAAAACACCGAAAACCCAACAGAGTTACTACGCTGTACTTTGACATCACAGTTTTCTGCCGAATGCACCAATTTTATTCTGCATAAACCCTCTTGGTAAATGATGTTCACTGACATCTCTCCTAGCCAACAAACTTTAGATAACTTTAATCTGAAGAAATGGATCTTGGTGAATTTGGGTGAATGGGTTTATGCTTCATTGAGCTAAGATCTTTGCAGAGTGTTTTTGTGCTATCCTAAGATGACAAACAACTTCTGCAACACCTCTCCATCTCTAGCAACTTATCAAGGTGGTTTTGTGGTTTTGCATTACTAAGTTCAGCTTCCTGACTCACAGAGATCCTGGGAACCAGGTTGATTCCGACTGATTAGCTGATTGCTTAATGGCAGAATGCTAGCAGTAATCTAACCACGGCACTGGCTGCCTTCTCTTCCTCTCTGGTGAAGGTAAAACTCATTCTAGAGACAATTTTCTAAAGGGGAAACAAACCCCTCATTGTCCAAAATGAAGACTACTGCCCCTCGGGTCTTTGTTTATCCTTTAAATGCTGTCACCATTAAGAGCATATCAGCCTTGTGATGATGAGCAGTTCTAGATGTAGTGAACTCTAAGTCTGGATTTGATTTTACGAAGCTCGGTAATGCATTGTGTTGGTTTTGCTAAATAATTGTTAGTTTGCAGTCCAACAAACGTATCTGAAAGTCCTGTTAGGCCATCAATGAGAAGAGTTGTAGGAGTCACATGTTACTTTTTTGTCCTAACAGCTGCTGTGCCTAAGGGATTGCCGACCTATGCTTATGAAGACAAATTATACCTGCAATAAACGGTCCTGCTCCTTTTGCCATTTTTCCTGTCGTTTTCTTTCTTCCTCTTGATCCCAAACCCGACGACTAGGAGCACTAATGGATGGAACTGGGAGCTGATACAGCACAGAAATGAAATATTATGTTCTCCCATGCAATCAAGTGTCTACAATTTAAAACATTTGTTTGTGAAGTGAAAAATAAAAAACACCACAGCTTCATAGTGACACGGATCTAAATTAGTCTTTTCTTCAAAGGGACAGAATGCAACCATTCCATTACACATTAGAAGATCTTAGTCAGTATAAAGCAATAGAAAGCAGTGGGCTGCTTAAAACGACCAGGATTATACAACTAATTAGTGGTTTGTGAATAGTACTTACATCAGGCATTGCAGGCTCCGGGCCTCCTGTGAGATTTGGAAGACAAAAAACAAAAATCATTAGAACCTTACATACTCAACTACTGCAAGAGTTGTGTATATGTGGAAAGTCTCAGCTTCAGACAAATTTTTGCTTCCTTAGTAAGTCATGCTTGCATTTTGCCCTACTGAACTTACTTGATGTGCTTTCAACTACCGTGTGCATCTGTTCAAAAGCTCCACATGCTTACAAGTGCCATCAGCAACTGCTTGAAGTAGCAATACATCTCCCACTGTGGCAACACAGAGGTTCTTTCTATGCCTCTCCTGTTACTCTGAAACACAACTGTTTAGCATGCCCAGTACCCAGAACACTTCTCCAAGGCAGAAAAGCTGCTCACCTACTGCCCTAGATGTGAAGTAAAAGCAAATGCTCTACCACAAAATCATGCATTGTTTTCCCTTTACAACTGTCCTCTTCATCTACTCCCAGAGCACATGAAGTTGGTAAGCCACAAAGCTGATGCTATTTGAGGCTATCATGTCTGGTCTTATGAATGTTCCAGAATGATTATTAGACAGAGACATATTATACTAGAAAAATTTAGAAAATGCTAAAAACCCACAGGTGTAAACTTCTTCATTTTGATTTGCTGCCAATGTAGTTGATACTTAGCTGACCACCTTTCAGTTAATAAAATGCAAAAAAGCCAGATTCTTAAACAGTTTTCTGAAGAGTGACCACATAAAGTGGAGGAAAGGTCAAACATAGTATACACAAGGTATCTAATGAGTCATAGACTAGTGTCCAACACTATATAGGCACAATTTCTTCATTATCAGATCACAACAGCCACAGCGACAATGAGATAAACAGACTTTATCTTCTTCAATTGTGCCAGCAGATGTTAAAGGGATGCACAGGCAGCATCTGGTTTTGCTTCCCTTTTCATTAGCCTTGAAAGCTTATGCTGGCCTCTACAAATTTAGGAAGATGATTCTCCTGTGTCATTGCAATGCTAAAGTCTCAAAAGTTCAAAATTGACAAAACTCTACTGAGTGTACACTCTGGAAATACACCCTTCTCTTCCTTCTCAAGCACAAGTTAAATACTTCAAATATTGCTATTTAATTTATTAAAAGTCAAACTTCATAACCAGCCTTAAAAAGCAAAACAAAACACAGTAACAAAAACAACAACAAAAAAAGAGCCCCAAACCAGACACCACCCACCCCCAAACAACCAGCAACCAAATAATACCGTATCGCAGATACAATGCATCAGAAATATTTAGAAGCAAATAGAACCACAAACACAGATCTACGCTGCAGCACTTCACATATCACTTTGTGGGGAAAAAAAAAAAAAGAAGCCATCATCACTGAAGGCAAAGTCCTGGCCCCACTAAAACCATTGGAAAAATTCATGCTGAGCTTTCAAGTGTGCCAGAATTTTACTCTTCAGGGTACAGCAAAACCGCAAGGCATACAGAGTCTGAAGACAGCATAAGACACGCAACGTTAGTGGAAGTATGTGAGTTGTGACATGCAAAATGACAAGAAGCAACCTACAAAACCAAAATCGAGCGCCTTGTTTTTTGCCTTTAAAAGCCAGCATGTTCAATTCAAAATTTATATTGGCCATCTTGGGACCTTGTGACATCACCACGTAGTGGAAAGGCAGCAGCCCAGCTGCATTTTTCCACCATTCCAAATGAAAGCACAGAGCTGCAATTCAAGATAAACTTAAATTCAGAGTCAAGCATTTTATCAACAGCTCTTTGAGATCTGCGCTAAGCCTCTGCTGGAACATTCAACATTTTTCTTGTTTTGTAGGTAGTAGCAAACCTGAACAGAGTGTGCTATCCTTCTTACTCCTACCCAGTGAAAGAAAAAAACACACAAAAAAAAAAAAAAAAATCAAAGTATGAAAAACATAGAAAAGACTTAAACAGCTACAGATATAATAGAACACACAAAGACCCATTACCACAAAGGTAGACCCATGAATTGTAAGAATAACCTGATGACCCTGGGAAAAGAAGGGAAATGAATTATGTTGCTTCATTATAACTGCAACAAACAATGCTGAAGAGGTATAGTGCCCAGCACCAGACTTGTTAGGAAGAGTGTGCAGCAGGAACAATTTCATGGAAGTACATGAAATGTTAGCACTTTGGTTTACCTTGTCCAAAAAATTGAGACCGTCTTTTAAAGTTTTTCAAAGAAATAGGTTCAGATGCTATTTGAAAAATACAAAGAATACAAACAGATCAATAAGGTGCTGTCTCGTCTTGGTTGTTTTGGGGTTTTTTTCCTCTCCTCTACATGCCTGACACCACTGGATAAGAAACTTTTGTTAGACCTTCAATTTACAGCAATGTTACTTCAGAAGAATAAAAAGCCCTTGAAACACAGAGGAAATCTAATCTTCTAGAATAACAAATACAGGGTTTAGTAGGTTACATCATATACTGATTAGTATTTCATTTTATCACTAAGAATGTCCAATTATAACAACAGCACAAGTGTCAAATTTGGACTCTGATTCTCCCTGTCTAATTTAAGCCTCTTCAACTGAGATGCCAAATTGGACTGCAGAGCCTAATGACCATTTAAGGCCATCAGAAAGGTATTTCCAGAGGGCAACTGATCTCTTGAGTGAATTCTTTTATAAATCATCATGTGCATTCAAGATAAAATGAAATACAAAGTTCCTATTTAAGGATTATTGCTCCATTAGGAAGTTTACGTACCTGGTTTCTCTCACTGTCATCAAGTAAGGCTATAACTGTTCATAGCATCATAAGTAATTATTATTTATACCAGAATCATCAATATAATTCTCCAGGAATAAAAATAAAATAATAATAATAAAACAACTACTGCCCCCAAACCTCACTCTTTAACACTGCTCCTGGGCAGGGAAATAAATCAGTGCTCATACTGTCTCTGTCCCCACACAATGCATTGCCAATTACAATGCACTGTGTGCGCCTTCTTTCCTTTCTCCCCTACCACAGTAAATTTACAGCCACAAATTCAGAGACAAGTTTGTTGCTGCTTTGTTTTCATTTCTCCAACTGCCTAGCACTCCATGGAAGCAAACTACACCCAGTCTGGATGCAACTAATTCTCTGTGATGCAGCTTTCAGTACATTAAGGTCTCACTTTGCCCACTGTATAAAGCTAGTGATGATTACAAGCATCTGTGCTCACTCCAAACCCACACAATTACCAGATGAAAAGCAACAATGGTTTACCTCTTTGTTCATTAGAGCCAACATCTCCTTGCATTCCGTTTATCAATTTTGTTTCTGTATCCTAAATAAATGAACAGAGGGCTTAGGTTCCTTATAATTGTGGAAGTTTATACAATTACATGTCTCCCCTGACAGTAACTTTCGAGCACTAAACAATACAATACAATACAATACACCAGGTTGTAAGAGACCTTCAAGATCATCACGTCCAACCCATCAACCAATCCAACCCACCCAACAACTAAACCATGCAGCCAAGCACCCTATCAAGTCTCCTCCTGAACACCTCCAAAGAAGGTGACTCCACCACCTCCATGGGTAGCCGATTCCAATGGGCAATCACTCTCTCCGTGTAGAACTTCTTCCTAACATCCAGCCTAAACCTGCCCTGGCACTTCAGAACACTATACACAGAAAGGTAAAAAGCCTCTATGAAAAACTTCCTGAGTGTAACATATGATAAAATGACTGCAGGCATTTGAGGAGATCAATAACCAGTTGTGAATTGGTGGCTGCAGAAAAAGCCATTAGTTTGAAAGAAAATGCCAGAAGCAGAGATCTTTCTGTTTCAGTTCCTTGGCAGGCAAGTTGTTATTTGCAAGTAATTTGAAAGCCCATACACATTTATTCTTTGGGGATGAAACTCTCATTAATAACGGAGGCAAATGTCTTTTCTAAAGAATAAAAACCCTACAGACTTTACTTACAATATAGTCTGTGAATATTTTAATACTTACCACTTAGTAGTGTCCACTCACAAATGGGTTAAAGTAGCAAACCCTTAAACCGTCTTATTTCCCTTAATACATAACTACATCTCTGTATGTGCAAAATCTTATATATTCCTTAAGCAATGCAAGTAAAAAAAAAAATCAGATTTCAAGGGTCTGTCCTCCATCCCCCCTCCTATCAAAGCACTAAATTTTTACTTTCTTCCTCCCTCCAAATCCCGTGACCCTTCAAAAACATACTCACAGAGCTTTGAAGGCTGCTGGAGAAATCTCTTTTTGTTGACATGGTGGAAACATTTGAAACGTGTTCTCCGGAAGTTGCATCAATCCATTTACTTTCAGAGGTACCTATAATGTTGGTAGCCATACTGGTGAGATTGAGGATTTTATGCCTTACATGTGGCAGGGAAGGCTGGTCTTTGCCCCAATCTTTTTGGTATGTGGAGGATCAAGAAATTAATGTAGACAGTAGTGTCAAAGAACAGAACAAGAGTCAGTGAAAACACATTAAAATAACACCAAAAACACATAACAGAAGAGGAGACACAAATCATGTGGAATTTGTGAAGACAGATGAAAGAGCCTTTATGAGCACAGACCGCCTTCCCCACAAATGTGTTAGTAATAAGCCAGTTACGAATTTAATAATTGTTTTCCTAACATGGACTATAGTAGTTCAACATCACAGAGTAATTAGTATTAATTGGAAACTATTTCATTATCATTAGTAAGAATTGAGAAAATTCTTCCAGCTTTACTCACACAAGGTGCAGTTTGACTCACACACTATCCAGAGGAGTGTCATTTTTCACATCCGTGTTCCTCAGGAAACACACGGAGGACAAAAAGAAGGCAGCCTAAACTAAACTAGCAAAATTGATGAGGTGAAGACAAATCATTATCTTCACTCAGACTCCATCATTTCTCCCATCAACTCTCTAACATTTATTCAATGAGCTCTTCTCCACTAATTTCACTCTTCATTTGTTGTAGGCCCTGTATATGGTGTGATTTGTTTCCTTCCTCTTGCCCATGCCACTACTTCTTCCCCTTACTTGCTAGCAACTTACTCAAACTAGCTTCCCACTAAAAGGATGTTTTGTCTTTAAAATCTGAAAGAAGTCATTGGTGACACTTTCAACCCTGGAAAACTTCTTGCAGGACTTCAAAGGGTATCTTGAATAAACCCATGGCAAGTCCAGAGACTTTCCAAGATGAAAATCCTCACTAGCTAGAACAGGTAGCACCATTCTGGGACGATCTCAGCATATCTGACACAGTATTTGGGGGTGGAGGGGGAGGGAGGGAGGGAGAAAGATCCTCTTTTCTCTGGGAAGTAAAGGAGCTGATGACTGAAGGAAAGATGCTCTAAAAATTACTATCATCTAGAGATCAGTCCCGCTGGTTTTGTGGTACGGCAAGAACAAAAATGTTGTATTCCCTTGTGTGATGGTTGCACACTTTTTCACCTGTACACCCCCTCAGAAACAGGCCAGAGCACAAGAGAGGTCAGTAGTTCAATGCTTTGCACACTTGCTTTTCAAGACAGTTCTAATGCAAGGGCAGTTAAAAAAAGCCAAGTTGTGTTAAAATGCAACAAACATAGTAGCAAACTATTTAAGCTTAAGTACATATTACTACTTTAAGGCTAATAAGAACTCCCAGCTGTCAGGTACAGCAGAGGCAAAGCTTATTTGCCGTACAGAGCACTCTGTATATGCTCGATGACACAACTCACCATTCTTTCCATATCGTCTGACATCCAGGACTAGGTTTCCAGTTTCTAGTGCTCTGTTGATGGCTTCTTCCCACTGACTAGAGTCCATATGCGAAACCTTTGTGCCATTGATAGCAATGATCTCATCATTTACATGCAACTGACAAAGTGCTGCAGGGCTACCTGCAGAGAACAGAAGAAAAATAGTATTATGTCTCCATTCACAATTATTTTTTTAATGCAGTTGTGACTGAATTATTTTTTTCCCCAAACAAATGCTTATTGGTGGATGTTAAGAAACTCTTGGGAGGGAAGAAAATAAAATTTAAAAACAAACAAACAAAAAAACCCTACTTCACTGTGAATATAAACTCAGCTAAGAACCAAAATAAAACAAAACCAAAAGAAGGGAAAAAAACCAAACCCCAAAACAATGTACTGTTTCAGTCTGAAACTTATGAAAGGGACAAAGGACATCAGTTTTTTCAACCTACAAGTGCTCACACTCTGGCTAGCCCATTTAATAAACAGTCTCTGGGGCCACTCCTGCCTTTGATAACTCACCTTTCTCCTCTGGGACAGTGGAGAGAGGCAGCACCACAGTGCCTGGAGCCAACAATTTGCTGAAATTCAGCCAGTGTTTAGGTAATCCTCTTATTTGCTTAAAAGAAATTTCCACTTAGTTATTTCTAGCAGAAGCTGGCTTTCTCACTCTTATTTACTTTTCTTGGGCTCTGCTGACAACAATATGCTGCTTTATTGCTTTGCTAAAAGTTTGCAAACTCTGAATTGAATGGCAGTTGGAATCAAGATATTGCTGAAGTGCTGTCCTGTTAGATTTCTCTGGATACTACTTATTTTGTCAATTAAGCACAAATTTTATTGCAGCTTGGACTTTGAATTCTACTGACACTCTGCAATACTGGCTGCACTTTATACTCTTTTTCATCTACTAAACACTGACAGGTGATCCCACTAGCCTAAGGACAGAGAACACATGGGACTGCTTAATAAACTTCTCCCTATTTAATTTAGAGAACAGATCATCTGACTAACTCAGGCGTCCCCAAGTAAGATTTTATGAATTACATCTGCATGTTTCTTGCATTAAGACTTAATCTCATAACAGAATAGGAAGTGGAAAAGCTATGAGAACACATAGTTAAAGATTTCACAATAAATCCTCACTTAATAAACCAAATTTGAATTACACGACGGGAGCATTTTCCAAAGGACTGAAATCCACACATCTTGTTTAAAACATAACAAAAATAATGCTATATAATATATAAAAATACAGGAGAAGAATTTAGACATTCTGTGTTTCATCACGACCTTTCTGACTCACCAGTGTAATGCTGCTTGAGGTCTAGAACACTCAGTAAGGATTCAGATAATGTTTTTAACACTCCTGGCACTCAGGGAAGTTAAGCAATTTAGTAGTGCTATGCTTCCTGATACTATACCAACCAGCGATCCATCAGAGTTCACACAAAAAAACCCCACCCCAACCCACAACACTACCTACTAAATTGGAAGAGCATAGCTCCATGTTCTGTTTCTATGAATTCTTCTTAAAGCATGGACTAAAACCTCCTTTAGGCAGCTATCAGCAGTAACATTTTTAAAAGACAACCTTAATTTTTTCACATTATAAAACAAATAAATTTGCTTTTCATTTGGAGGGGGGGGGGGGGGGGAAAGGCAACACGGGTGGCAATTTAAAACAGAAAAGCATGCATTTCCTTAGAGCCAAGGAAATGTTAAAGAAAAATACATTTTCAAATCTATTAGTTGCAGGTACTATTAAGGATATAATTGAAGACAGTACCACTGAGGTTACTATTTTCAACAACATCATGTAACACTTGGAATTGCATCTGATATCAAAATTTAAGATCTTTAGCACCAGGCAACTTGATCATATATAGACTGAATGTTATGCTCATGGTACAGAGGACTCTTTATGCACAAGGATAGTCATCAGAACTGATGATGTGACCATTTTCTGTTGTGACAAAACAAAACAGGTGTTAGTTAGACAAGTTGACTGCGATGAGACCCAGCTCAGAGGTGAGAGCTCTGTTATTGCAAACGTGTGGAGGGAGAAGTGGGCTACCATCTCAGGTTTTAGGGAAAGAAGAAAATTGGTTCCTCCTCCACCATACCCCAATCATACAGATATGAATGAATAGCAGCAGTTTCTAGATTGTGTGTGTAAATCTACCACAACCAGGACAACCTAACTGCTCATTTTTGGTATATAACTTTGCCAGCTGCTCTTTCTCTACTACCTCTACAATCTGGCTTCTCAAGAGCACAAAACAGAGCTCCTATATTGGGTTTCTGTTCCTATTCATCTCCAGAGAAGCCTAAAGGCATCATCTGGCAATTAAGGAGTCAAAAGTTGTACAGTACCAGTTGTCTTTGTCCAGCTCCTCCAAGACTATAGGATTTATGGACAATTTCTTTATACCATGGTAGAGGATTTAGATTATATTATATAAAACATGTATTTCTGTTCCTCAGCTTTGGCTGAAGCTAGAAGAATTTTCTTTTTAACTACCCCCAATGAACACAAAGCCATCAAAATCGCTCACTCAATTACCCCTTTGTATTTAGTTATCTCCAACCTATCGCCATCTGTTGTTATTACAGCAGATAAATACTAGATATTGAAGGAAGTTGGTCAAATTTACTTTGTCCTACATGCCTGCAAACATTTGACCACAGACGTGCACTCCTACATCAACACCATCTCAAAAAACATGGTCATGAATAGGGTGGATAAAAGGCCAAGGACTGAAACAATAAAGATTATACAGCAGAGGGGAAGCTGGCAGAACAATGACTTGATTAATGACTTCAAGGGTTTCTTTTTACCTAATTTTTAGCATAAAGGATGAAAGTTCTAGGGAAAAGTGAGCATTATCTTCTTTTATATGTAGTAAACTGGCCTCAAACAAAACATGTTATAAGCTTAATTGTTATGACTGAGAACACTTTTAAGAAGTCAACCCAATTTTGCTGGCCAAGTAGTTGTCTTAATTTTTCCAAGGAAAAACATGTGTAGAATACGGAGTCATTCAGAAGTAGTTAAAAGATAAATACAAGTTATCACCTGGGGGGAAAAAAATAAAATCATATAGCTAGTTAGGATGGTGAGTATATCAAGGCAATCAGAAAGTCTTCCAAGACAGTATTTCTGAGCTCACAGAAGAGAAAATGGTAACTGGAAGCAGTTGGCATGGACTTCAAGCCTCAGTCATGCTTGATTGACATGGTTGTCTTCAGTGATTAAATGACTATATCGATGGATGAAGGGAGAGTGGTGGATACCATTAACCTCATATTTACAAGACTTTTGACATGATCTCCTTCAGTATTCTGGTATCAAAGTTGGGACAGTACTGTCTACAGGGCAGAAAGACAAGATGGGTGTAGTCAGGTTCTATGGGTAGCAGTTAATAGTTCATACTCAACCTGGAGGGGGTTACAAGTGGACCTCCTTATGGACACATCCTGACACCTATCCCCTCCAACATGTGCACCAATAACCAGGAGAAGAAACAACCCTGGCAGTTGTGGAGCTATATGAACACTAGCAGGACAGGCAGATCAAGAGAAGTGACTATCCCTTTCACTCGTCACTTGTTACGCCTTATCAACATGACATCAGGAAACTGAGGCAAGTTCACAGGAGGCTATCAGAAGGGTGGAGGCTGGAACACTTGCCCTGAGAAGAGGCTGAGGGATAGGGGCTTGTTCAGCTTGGAGGAGGGAAGCTGCATGGGGATGTAACAGCAGTCCTCCCAATACCTACCAGAAGGTCATTGAGAAGACAATTCTGCTCTTTATTGAAACTTACAGAAGAAGAACACAGCACAGTGGTTATAAAACTGAGGCAAAGGCTGACCTGACTGGGTATGTGCAGAAATTTTCTCTGAGAGGATAATCATTCAGTGCCCAGAGAGACTGTGCAGTTTCCATCCTCGGAGGGTTTCAAACCCACCTGAGTAAGGACCTAGGCAACCTGATGTGAATTCAGTCTTCACATTATTTTGAGCAGAGGTTTAGTTTAGATGGTGTTACAAGCCATAGAATGAAATCATAGAATGCCTTGGGTTGGAAAGGATCTTTAAAGATCACATGGTCCAACTCCTCTCAGTGCAGGCCATCTTCAAGTGGAGTAGGTTGCTCAGAACCCTGCCCAACATGACCTGAAGTGTTTACAAGGATAGGGCTTCTATAACCTATGGGCAACCTGTGCTGGTGGTTTGCTACCATCACTGAAAAAAAATTCTTCCTTCTGTCTAGTCTTAAACTCCCTCTTTTAATTTAAAATCACCCCCTGTACTATTGCAATAGGCCATGATAAAAAGTCTGTCCCGACCTTTCTGACTGGCCCCTTTACGTACTGAAAGATCACAGCAAGGTCCCACCAAAGTGTCTCTCTTTTCCAGGCTGAACACCCTCAACTCCCTCAAGCCTGTCCTCACAGAAGAGGTGTTATAGCTCTTTGATCTGTCCTCCTTTGACCCTGCTTTAACAGGTCCATATCTTTTCTGTACTGTCCTTTCCAAGCTGAATTATCCTGTGACTTCCAAAGTAGGAAATCCAGCATTCAGAAGTGCCTAGCTGAAATCACATCTCAGTCTTTCAACGAGTTGCTTACCTCTTTCATTCCTTTAAAGGAGGGTATAACTATTGATCATGGATACTTCATGAGCCAGTTTGGGGGGGGGGGGGGGGAGACCCACCTTAAACAGGCTATAAATGAGAACACCAAGATGCAGAGTCCACAATCAATTCAATCTTTATACTTTGCACTCTTCTTTGTGAGAATGCTAATAAAGTATAACCAAGATAAGAGAAACAAGGCCTTCATGTTCTCCTTGCCCACGAAGTTTAGAATAGAGTCCACATGGACTTTTTGAATGACCAGCAGGCACCAAAGAGACAGTTCTCTGACTCCCCAAGTAACAAAGCAGAAGTCCAACAGCAGGGAAGACAAATGGAAAGTTAATCTTTATGCCAAGCGAATATTAATGGTTACAATCTAATTATGAGAAGTACCCAGCTATAGTGAAGAGAGCACTACCAAACAACAAGGAAAAAAAGTGTAAAAATCAAGGCTGCTCAGTAAGTGCTATTAAATAGGTTCCCTGCCTGGCCCCAGCAAGCAAAATGAAGGGCTAACTAAAAGCAAAGTTTCCAACTATTTCTCCATTCTCAGGATGATCTCGTGTTAGCTGTATGAAAGGGCACAATTCAATATTCCCCCAGTATTATGTCAATGGGAAAGATCACTGTTCAGAATAAAAACAAATTACAGATGATTTGCTTGGGGTTTTTTTGTTGTGGAGTTTTTTTGGGGGGTTTTTGCATTTTTTTTTAATTAAAGAAATTGAGCTTGTTGTCTGCAGGAGACTACTAAAGCTTAGAAAGAAAAGTTGTGTGCTTCATCTCAAGAGAAATAAAAAGGTTGCTTTTTCTCAGTATTAAGACATCTGGGGGAAAAAAAAAAAAAAAACAACAAACAACAACAAAACAAACAAAACTCACAAAATAAACTGCACTGGAAACCAACCTAGAAGTTTCATCTGCTTAAAAATATTAACTGCCTCCAGCATTTAACATGACTAGGACAGAGAAAACTGAAATAAAAATACTAACTCCTACATAAGCTTCCTCTGCAGCTGTTTACAAACTATATGAGGTGAAATCCTGTAAACTTTGGTGAAAACAGTCTGGATATTGGAAGTCTGCATGTGCCCCTTACTACCATTCTATGAGGGGCTTGGTGAATGCTTGACTAATCATATTTATGCCTTTTCGGCAGTTAAAGTGTCCTTGATTAGGAAAGTGGGGGTTTGGTATTTCTGAATTCAACTTGTTTCAAGAGATGAGGAATCAGAGAAATACATTAACAAACCGAACACCTGATTTTAAATAGATAGATAAATAAATAAAATTTGTAGCATTTATAACAACAAATGCCTTACTTTAGAAGTCACTGTAAATTAAGCACAAGAGCACAAAACCTGGGGACTTCATACATATTTACCTTCTTCGACTGTCTGCACAAAGGCCCCTGAAGTACTCCAATTTGTTGTAAACCCAAAGCTGCGACTGTGGCCAGGTCTCTGGTTTATACTGATTCTCATTTCACTGTACTGTTCCTGAAAAAATAAAACATGACACTACAGTATCTGGTATCACAGGAATCTAAATGAGGGAAAGTTTATCCTCCAAATAAGTAAGGCTGCTCACACTGTGCACTTTAATCATCTATTATTAGCATCACAGACAAAGGAAAGAGCACTGAAGGCAGTTAAGTACCTAATTTGGTTGTTTTTTTTATTCAAACAGGCACCTGTTCTGTTGACATTTGTATTCTCCCTATACATATAATTAGCTGTATATTTATTTTAATGTTTCCTAACATGATGCTACAAAATGTAAGAAATTTGAGTAAACTAAAACCCTAAATGGGTAATTACAGTGTTGGGAATCAGTGGAATGCACTGCCTCCTGTGAGAATGTCACTCAGAGATGTGAAAAAGCTACATAAGAACATAGTTTCACATAAAAAAGCTACTAAACAGCAACCCATCATGTTTTTTTTCTTGCCCATCCTACAGCAGGCATCACCAGTTTCCTTTAAGTTGTTTTTTTTTTCCCAAATGCTGTTAAGAGATAAATTTCAGCCATGTATGCATGAAGGAGACCCTGCATTCTTATATGTGTGATATGTGTGCACTAAAGGTACACTTACATTTTACTTGCCTAGCAAATCAGCCTTCCTAGAGGATGGGATTAATTTTCCCTAACTTTAAATATTTAAAAGTCTAGGTATCTAAGTCAATTTCCCAGTGCTCCTATGTTGGTTGGATGCAATAGGCAGCTGCAAGGGAGCACTGCAAAGTCAGACGTAGTTAGCCAGAATCTCCTGTCAGGATGCAGCCTGGGAGGCTTCAGCTGTACCTAAGTGCTAGGTGCAGCAGACAGTAACATTGCAAGGCAACATCCTGAGGTTTCACTTCGTGCTACAGTAATGTTCCTAGCACAACACCCCCAGTAACAGCCCAGGGCAGAAAATAAACTCTTTCTTCTAACCACAGCAACTAGCTTGCCAGTGCTCCCATACAAACCAAGTAATCAGGTGAGTAACAGTACATTAAGTGAATCTATTAACAGGCAGGTTAGTAAGCTGGGCTAAAGTACACATAAGACTTTGAGTGTTCTCCTGAAAATTATTGTTATAATTGTTTTTATTTCCTACACCCCATCCCAGCTCTTCTCCAAATCTAGCTCTGAGTAATTTGACTTCAGACACCGAACTTCATAATTTGGACAGGTTGTCTCCAAAGCACTTAGTACCCTACAAACCTGCTGTTTCTGCCCTAATGATGGCAATGATTTACAAACATGCCAAACAGAACTCACATTCCTTCAGTCATAGCTTGGCTTGAGGCACAATACAGGCTTCTTTTTTACTTTTTTAATTTTAAACCCAAACACATTACCCATTCGCAGGAACAACTTCTCTTGTGACTGAAGTCAGGGCAGGGGGTGGGGGCAAAGAAAAACTGAAAACTAAAATCGACCTAGTACACTTTGTTTTCATTTAGCTTCCTTAAAGTCATAGAATGAACCCATATCTGTGTTTTCACTGACTAGAACAGCAATTCCTCTGCCTGGTTTTGCTACAACATCAGAAATAAGGAATCTCCTTCCATACACAACAATCAAAGTTTCAAAACTTATGTTAATTTAATTGCAAGGGCCAAGTGGTACCAGGAGTATTAAACTGAAAGTTGTTCATTTTCCACAAGTGATTACAAAGCAGAATTGCTCCAGGTAACTGAATTTATAGAAAACTGGTGTGGGAAGTGATTTCCTAAATCAGCATACAAGGTCTTATGATCCTCACCCAAAATAAACAGCACAATTATCTTTTACAGCACGAGAGGAATGCAGAGAATTAATCTCTAATCTGTCAAGGGGTATGAATGACATCATTAGGTATTACAGAGAGGCACCAACAATTGAAGCTATTGCTGGTTACTTTTCACATGAAGCATGAACAATTGGAGGAAATAGCACTTGAAGATCCACATTCCAAAATAAACAAAATTTCAAGACCCAGTTCTTGGATAAGCACAAACAGATAGTGATTTGCTTTCAAATTCATTAATGTGAACATTACTTAGGTTAATTTCAAGTAAGTAACTATTTTGAAAGAACGGAAGGGCTCAAGCCACAACAGATGGAAAAAAGGATAGTCTGATAGTAATGTTTGAGGCTGGCCTTTGAAAAGCTGATCTTTATTTTCCACCACCAGTTTAAGAGTGCAAATGAATGCTATGGGCAGCTCAGATCATTCATCTAACTGACAGTCTTGATTATGCACACAATGTGCCAATTTGGAGAATAACAAAAACTTTGCAAGCTCCAAGCAACATTTAGAATAAGTCTTTTTAATTAGAAGTAAAAATAAAATTAAGCCCAGGACACAAAGGATAAGGAAAAAATGTAGCAAAACAACCAATTATTTTCTTTCCAAATATTCTCTTTCCCCTGAATTAAATCAAAGGAAATACTAGATCTCTGAGCTTTTTTCTTACCACCCAACAAATAATGTTATTTTTTCCTTGTCTTTTACTCTGCTGTAGCATTCAGTTACACTAAGTAATCATACTCTTTCCACACTTACCAGGGATTTTGAATCCTCAGTCTCTAGCAGAGTCACATTTTCTGCAGAGGATGCAAGTGAAAGAGAATCAGGAGGAGAGCAATACTCTGGTTTAAGAATACTGCTTCCAGAATCTTGGTCTTGGGATTTTACAGGTAAAGCCAAACTAGGAGGAGGTGTTGACTGAACACCTTCTTTTTCCTCCTCCTCACCTCTGTTTCTGAATGCACCAGTGGACAGAGGGTGTGCAGAGTCTGGTTGTGAAAATGAACTGCTAGTGAACAAAGTTTGGGTTCTTTTAGTTTTTTCTACTTCTCCATTGTATTTCTGGGCATCATCCATCTAGGACAAAAAAAATCCAGTTTGGTAAATATATTCAAAAGCATAAAGAAAAAAAAAGTAGTCTGATCTTTTGGCAAATCTAAATATTTAACAACAAAAACCCCTCTCCATTTCATGCAAATAGTCTAGGCTTTTAAGGATAAACTTGTTAAAATCATCTGCTTTAGAATTATTTGCATTCTTGACACTTAAAAGAAACCAAACCACTGAGTTTCAATACTTTACTGAGAAAGGAAAACTTTAGCTTAGCACAAATTTTCAATTTCAAGTCATCAGAGCAAAGGAAACATATCACCTGAAATATTTGTCTTCAACACTTAATTAGGTTAACTTAGCCTCAGAAAATTACATCTGACAAAGACAAGTTTGCTGATAAGGAACACTAAGGAGACTTACTACAGGTAATAAAAAGATTACCAAATATATTTATCAGTCTTGTTTCTAGGAGTTCCTTTAAGTACAGAAACATGAGTAAACATCTAAAGCTATGACAGAAATGCATGCTCTAACACAGCCTTCAGGCAGCACACAATTTTAAACAAAACCAACAAATGTTAAAATTCTACTGTTCCCCCAACTATCCCCCAATATTTACAAAGCACAGGAATGAAGTGGAATTTTACCGTGAATGACCGTGGAAGTGATGAGATTCCTCTAGAGTGGACACCAAAAGGTCTTGGTGTAACCACGGATGTTAACCTAGAGGCATCAGTTTTCTGGTAACTTCTGGGGAGAGAAGCTGAAACCTGAGCTGACCCAGTTTGAGCATTCACCGAGTAGCGAGTAGACAAAAGAGCCGAGCTCTGCTCCTCTGCCAGGCTCTTTGATGGAGCAGGAGCTTCACGAGCAGCAGAGCTCTCCAGCAGGTTCTCTGTGCGCGGTTGTGCAGTATGTGCATTGCTGTTGTCCTTAGTGTTGTAAAAAGTATCTTCTTCCAGAAGGTAATCTTTTGCTGCTGACTGTGTGGAAGGTGTTTTTTCTTCACTAAACACATCATCGTTCAGTGAATACGTCCACCTGCGGTCATGTTTTCTCTGCTCGTAGGAGTCCTGCTCCCTGTCTTCCCTGTGGGCACAGAGCACGTTAAAGTACCAAAGTGATCAGACAAAAAGGCAGGACCTAAGTCTTTCAAATATTGAATGTTCAAAGCAGAGCATAAAACAAAAAACACATCTCTAAAAAGAGAAAATGAATAGCATCCTCTAAAAATCTTATTATTTCAATATATTTTAAAATCTACCACCTTCTCCCCATTCCAATACTCCCATATTATTCAAGCATACTACTGTCACATTATCAGGTTGCCACCACGACAGAAATCTTTTTGCCAAGAAAATGATACATGAGCCTGCAGTGTGCCCAGGCAGCCAAGAGGGCCAATGGCATCCTGGCCTGCATCAGGAACAGTGTGGCCAGCAGGAGCAGGGAGGGCATTCTGCCCCTCTACACTGCACTGGTTAGGCCACACCTGGAGTCCTGTGTCCAGTCCTGGGCCCCTCAGTTTAGGAAGGATGTTGACTTGCTGGAATGTGTCCAGAGAAGGGCAACGAGGTTGGTGAGGGGTTTGGAACACAAGCCCCATGAGGAGAGGCTGAGGGTGCTGGGGTTGCCTAGCCTGGAGAAGAGGAGACTGAGGGGTGACCTTATTGCTCTCTACAACTACCTGAAGGGAGGTTGTAGCCAGGCAGAGGTTGGCCTCTTCTCCCAGGCAGCCAGCACCAGAACAAGAGGACACAGTCTCAGGCTGCACCAGGGCAGGTTTAGGCTGGATGTTAGGAAGAAGTTCTATACAGAGAGAGTGATTGCCCATTGGAATGGGCTGCCCGGGGAGGTGGTGGAGTCACCATCATTGGAGGTGTTCAGGAGGAGACCTGATGGGGTGCTTGGTTGCATGGTTTAGTTGATTAGGTGGGTTGGATTAGTTGATAGGTTGGACGCAATGATCTTGAAGGTCTCTTCCAACCTTGTTTATTCTATTCTATTCTGTTCTATTTTCAGGTTACATACTCTGAGACATTCAGATTTCATTGAAGAATAAATGGGCACTATATGAACTGTATAGCTCTGCTGATGTCTCTGCCCTCTGAAACTGCTATACCAATAGATAACAAATTAAGATGGGTGTCCTGAAATTCAGATTATTTTTTTCCTGCTATTCATTTCTCTGTCAGAAAGAAACAATCACCACAGAAATTATTTTTACTGCATAATTTGAAAGATTCTGCGCATTCAATACAATTAGCATGCATATTTTTATTCAAGAGACTGATTTTTTTACCTCACAAATAAATAATCTAGAAACTCAAAACATTCAGTGGTAGAGGAAAGAGAAAGAGTTAAGCTGATCCAAGAATTAAAAGGCAATTATCCATTTCAATACTATTGTTCCAACCTTCACAAAGCAGATGCATATACTGACTTCTCAATATGGACAGCAGAGTAAAACATCATTTATAGAGCAGAATTGTTCAACATTCTGTGAAAACAATGTTAGGAGACCATATTCTGTCCTGCAATTGTCTAGATTGCTACACTATAATTTGCAATAAGAATTGTTGAGATCCCTTCAGAATCAATTGCAACTTGCCAATAAAAGCCACTCCAGAATTTGAGGGAATAAAAATGATTAGATTTAAGTTCTTAAACATATTACTCTCGTTAGGGTTCATTACCTCTCCTGCTGCATTTCTTTCAGTGACTTGGTACTCCTTTCAGACACTTCAGAGGCTCTCCTTTCTATTTCTTCTCTCTCTTCCTTTTTCTTTTGCAATTCAGAAGTGAAGGTCTTCCTGCGATTCTTCCATTTTGCTAGATCCTGCAAGAATAATATGAATGTACACAACCAGATTTTCTCAAGACCTTGTGTATCTACAGAGACATCCCATCACATGCTACCTACAGCCCAGATTCTGCTTGCATGTCTACAATGAGGCCACATTTTCATTGCCTTCCCCCAAATAATAAAGGGGTCCTCATATTTCAGTAAGGGTTCCAAGCTCACTGCCTGTGAAAGTTAACTTTAATAACTGCACTGTAAGTGGAAAAAAATGTTTTATCCTTCTTTTTCCCTTGTCATTATCATCTTCATCCAAGAGTACTCCACCCAGCGTCATATAGTTGAAAACTGAAGCAAAGAAATAGAGATGGCATTTCTATTAGAGTTTGGGATATTAGACTGATAGATTAGGCTGAGATTAAACATGCCCTAAATTACTAATTGAAAATATATACTTCTATATTTTCTTTATTTCTGTAAAACCACAATGCCAACCAGCAACATTCTCCATGAAATACCAGAGGTGGGTTAAGAATCAGAGAATCATAGAATCAATAAGGTTGGAAAAGACCTCAAAGATCATCAAGTCCAACCTGCCACCCAAGACCTCATGACTACTAAACCATGGCACTAAGTGCCATGTCCAATCCCCTCTTGAATACCTCCACTGAATATTAAAACTGAGATGCAACTGAGACAACTATGGACCTCTTGCTCGGTGCCCTGTTCTTAGTTTCATCTTCTGATTGGTAATTGTTGAAAACACAGATTTTAATTTAAAATTAAATAAATAAAGGCCCTCGGATTGCCTCATGATGCCATGCAAAGCTACCACATCAGTTTACAAGATGGATTTTAAACAGAATTACTGAGGGATCGGTGCCTAAACAATTAGCACAAGGAAATACTACTTCCCTCCCTTCTCCCAGAGGATCAAATATTCAGATGTTCCAATTGTTTCACCAAAAGTCATTTCAGATAACACATGAAAGTGTGCCCTGACTTTTCTTTATGTCCAGAGAAATCAAGCCTGAAGGCTTTATTACAATACATACATGCAAGTCTTATCCTGAAGCATTAATCAGATACTTGGGAATTTAAAAATAATTTCAGTTCTGCGTTAAACAGACATTGTCAAAATCACTGGTAGCTTTATAAGGTGGATTGGTTTAGAACATGACCCCACAGACTGCTGTGCACATGCCAAAACCTGTTTTCTAGGGACACTGAAGGTAGGCAGCATCCAGTCCTTCGGCAGGACATGTGAAAAGGAATAAAAAGGAGTATTTACTTCCTGCCATTTTAGATCTTGTTCTTGCAGCTGCTCTTTTATCTTTTGTAGCTCTTCGTAACGGATTTTGCGCAATGACTGAAGCTCATCTGCGCTGACATCATTCAGTGATTTACTCCTAGGAAGAAAAAGAATACTTGGCTTTATCACACTTTAGCTACATTTATGGAAGTGAAGCCTCAGAGAGACAGATTCATATTAGTACAGCTGAATGCTCTCCAGTGTTACTTTGAATAGAGCAGAAACACACAGGTAGCTGAACGAGCAAGGCCGGGGCATGCTGTTCTGACAGCACTCAAGTGAGTAAATGCACATTTGAGCAAATACAATCAGGTTAATGGAATAAGCAGCTCTACAGCAGCTCCGTGTTTATCACTCACATGGAGCTCCTCCTACCCACCTGCTACTTCTGTTTGTAAATTGTTATTCTCATTTATTGACCTTTCTTTGATCTAAAAGACATGTCCACCCCTCCTTAAGTCTGAATTCCCACCTTTCACTTCCCTCCAGCAACAGCCCCAGCATCACCTCCTGGTATGTCCTTCCTTGGGACAATCAGAAAATCAAGTCAGTTATTGATGTACCCTTTTAAGTGGTTAAGTTATTTACTGATAATGGTCAATTCACACGTGTCATGAGCCCCACTATTCTAACTCCCCCTCAAGCCTCCCTGATGCTTTCCATTCAAGTTGAGATGGCTAAAACAGACATCTTCTCACTAATTTCTTCAACACAGCTACAAGTTCTGCCCACAAACTCCTACTGATGAGCTTGCTTTTACTACATATCTCAAAGCTCACTTTTCATACTTTTTTTCACCTCTCCCCAAAGCTATTTTCTCCTTTATTCTTTCACACTGCAGTGATAAACATAGCAGGACTTTTACTCTAGATATAGGAGAGGATGACTGCTTAGTGTCAACCACAAGCCCCTGACACATCAAGCAAAATGCAGGTGTTGCATCATAAGGTTCAATGCTGTAGTACCAGAGGAAAGACAGATTTCTGTTGTTTGCTTTGGTTTGGCTTTCTTGTTGTTGAGGTTTGGTTGGTTGGGTGTTTTTTCCAAAAACACTTTTGTTTGTATTTATCCAAACAAAAGCAGATTGACATTGGGGTATAACCAAGTTCTAACTGGACTTTAAAATGCGGCACTTCATGGATACAACAGAAAACCAGGTTAAAACCAAAACTCATTCAGCACAGGACCTCGCTCTAATCTATTACATACCAAGAGAGCTCTGAACTAACAAACCAGACTCTCTCATTTCCTCTTAAGAGGCCCACCTCATCTTTCATTGGTAGCATAAGACTTTGAACTTCGGCCTCTAGAAATAAAGGCTGGAGCATTAACTCATTATACCTGTTTGCTTACTTTCTGAATGGGAACTATGCCAAATTGCACTAAAAAAAAAAAAAAATTAATCGTTTCCTGGTCACAACTGCTGAAGCTCTTTTCTTGTACAATTCTCTCTCCTCTCCTTTGTTTCCCCCCCCCCCCCCCCCATGGTTAAGCTGTATTACATATCAAAATGGTTTAGGGTAACCAAGCTGTACATAAGTATATAAAATAATTTTAGATTCAGTCAAGATAACGTACATGACTATGGTTTCCATATCTTCCTGCAACAAAGTAGGAAAATCTAGACCTAAATACAACACACCCCCTAAGAAAGGTTATATTCCTACCAAGGAAGAAGATATCAGTTCTAGTCTTAACTTCAAAAGTGATTTTACCCTTCTGAGTCTCCTACCCTTCACATCTAACTTTTACAGAAGAAAAAACCAAAAACATTTCAAGTGCTTTCCAAGTAGTCATTTACCAGGTTTTGCCTCAGGGTGAAAACAAATATGTAAATAAATAAATATAAATTAAAACAAAATATAGAATATCATGCATAAGCCAAATACTTAACATGTCATCAGACTAGAGTGGGAAAAAAAGACTTCTTTTTTTCAGTCACATTACATCATAAGCAGGGCCTAAGTTCATATGGCACTAGCCAATACATTTATCACTGAGGATTCAGTAATGTGGAGTATATAAAATAACCACAGAACATTCATCACTCCCATGATAAGCATCATGCCATTAATTATTTTCAGATTCTATCTATACTGCCTGTGAAATAAAATCTCTACTTTCCTTTGTGTTTCTGAATGTTTTAAAGCCCAATTTAAATATAGAACACCAAGTGCTTTACTCCGGCAGGAATGTATCAGGGCTGACTTTCAAAATGCCTGAGAACCACAACTCGGATACCCTAGGTGCCAGTCAGAACTTTTGCCAGGTGCGTAGGTTTTAGTCTTACATTCATTACACAAATTGCCCAAGCACAAACAACAAAGCAGCATGCACAAGTTGCTTTCAGCATGAGTTTCTAGCTACTGTGCATGCATGCAAATTTAAGAGGATAATGTAGCGTTTCAAGCTTTTCTAAAACTTACCCTTGCTCATCAGAAAGCTTTTGAAACAGTCTGAGAAATCAGAAACCAAAAAAAGAAAAGATTCAGTGTCTCGATATTTGTAACAACATTAACACCAACAGTACACCAGCACTCTAAGTGAAGGGAAAACTGGAAGCTTAAGGACCAGCCAGCATGGAATAACACACTGCGCATTTGACGCTAGTCAAAAAAAAGCCCACCGACCCACAAAACGAAACAGAACCAAAACCCTAACACATCAGGCCTTACATGATGTGGCAGTTGGGCAGAAAACTGACAGAACAAGGCATCTCACAAGATTCCAAAGCTCGTGATTTACCAATACTGCACAAATAAGGCCTTGTACTAATTCTGCAACATTCATTTCAGTGATGCTGAACAGCACAATGCTCAAAAGATACTCCTTTCAAGAAATCAAAGTTAATACTAACTTGCATCCCAACAAGAAGCCTGATATTACAGAGGCTGTTTCCTTCCATTATTTCTGATACTGAAATCATACTTGGAACAGTTAAGAAAAAAAATGCCCTACATGTAAGTTTAGTGCTGAAGTGTAGAAGAAAATTAATCTAGTGTGATTCAAGAAAACGTTTAGTATTCTTGAGCAGGATTGTTTTATTCTGTCGAGTTAAATCTTAAAATGTGAAATATTTTCAAACACTTCAGAAATGCCCCTCGGTGAAGTCTGCACTCTGTTAACAGTATTAAGCTTTAAAATTAAATGCAGCAACATCAAAGTACCAACCAGAACTTGGAAGTGTCTTAGTCACAAAGCAATGATGCACAGCTGGGAGAACTGCAACTTGCAATGCCGTATTTTCAGAGCTAAGGAAACATTTGAAACCCCTTTCCCCCAGGAAGTATAAAACCCAAAGGAGAGCTAAGAAGTCATTAAAACAGTGCTCAGTCATAGAAGAGAAATTTTGAGTACACCAGGAAAGGATTAGAGAAAAGTATTCCGTAAGGACTGTATGAAAGCAGGGGGAAAATAATGGCAGAATAAAATATGTCACAGTGTAATTTAATGTTATATGGACACACAACTTGCATGCACCATGACTTGGGGCAGGCAAAACAATACTAATTTCCTTTTTTTCACCTGATCTAATCATCTCAAATCTGTGACAGGACTGTTTACAAGTATTTTCAAACTTGGGTGCAAGCAAGAGTATCAGGCTGTCCATTTCCAGAATTCGCCATTAAAGCCTTCACGTGTTTCAGAAACGTTTCTACCATTTATAATGGGGGGGGGGGGGGGGGGGGGGGGGGGGGGGGGGGGGAATATTATATATTTATAGTCTCCATAGTGGCTTTAATGATCACTATTCCTGTTCAACCATGGCAAGAAATTTATGCAGAACTTCATGCCAGAAGTAGCAATAATGTATTTTTCCTAAAATAGCAGCCTAAAAACTGGAAAACACTGCATTTTTTTATCGAAAATATGGTATTGCAGTCGTTAGCTTCCATTGAAAGCAAATAAAAAGCTTGTCCAGGATGGCATGAACAAATAGCAGATTGGCATTCCACAAATGGTTCAACACAAGATGATGCTTGTCTGAACGGAAAGGGTTCAACTGCACTCAAGCACAATCCGTGCAGGACACAATCTGACCTCTCTACCATCTGCCGTTTCTTGTGTCTAGCTTTGCTGGCCTCCCTGATCGCTTCCCACTTCTTCCAGTCTTCTTCACTGCATGGACCCGGGATGAAATTCACTGGCTGGGCATTACTTCCCACCTTCCAAGATTCAATCTTCCGAGTCAGCATATCATCCTTCTTGTGGTGGGAAGACGGTGACAGAACTCTACCATCGCTCTTTTTTTCCTCTGGCGTTGCATTCTTTTCAAGTAAACACAGAAATTTGGAGCGGATCTCCTCCGGAAGACTCCAGGGATCAGGAAAGAGTGCTGGGTGATACTTGTCTGGAGCGCCTGATAAAGGTACCTCTTTTTTCTGAGAGAGGATTTTACGAAGAATCATGTCATCCTTTTCCAAGTCTGGAATCACGGTTTGTTCTTCCCTGGGCTGCAGAATTATCTCACCCTCTAGGGGAGGCTCCTGCTCAGAGAATCTTTTTAGATACCGAGGGTCTTGGAGAACAACTTGATTCACATGGAAAGCCCCAGTTTTCCGAACAAACAAGTCATCATTTTCTAAATCTGGATACAGGCATCCATTTTCTGCATCTCCTTGCTTGCATCCTGGTACAAAGGAAATATTCTTTCTACATGTTATGAGCCTAGGGCCAGAAGTAGGATCAATTTTAGTCTTCGTTTCAGAAGACAAGTAGTCAGAGTATTTTTGCAGGGCCTGAAGTAACGAAAACTGACTGAAGCATATAAAACAAGAGGAGGGAAGTAAAAATATCATTAACTAGTAAGAAATAAGCAGATCACAATGTATTGTGATACACAGTTGGTTTAGACTTGCAGTATCCCAAGCAGTACAACTACGTCATTTGGCATTCACCACCACTAGCTGTAGCACAGCACACTTCAACCATTGTAAAGGTATCACAACATACTAACCTGCTCAGAAACAGCACACTGACATGCTCACACACAAAGCCAGTAGCTCTATGCAGCATGTTACACTTGTACATTTACATTTTAGAAGACCAGCAACTTATAGCTACAGAAAAAACCCAAAACAAACAACCCTCCTCCTCCTCCAAAAAAACCACATCAAAAAATCCAAAACACCCCCAAACAAACAACCCCCACCCCCAGAAAACCCAAATCCTCCAACAAAACAAAAACACACATCTAAAACCAAAATAGTAATAACCAAAAAAAGCATAACATTACAGGGCACAGTTTAATTTCATTTAGCTGTTGCATATCCAGTCATCTCTTTTTGATGCAGTAAGAGTACAGCTCATGCAGCAGTATCAACCTGGGCTGATCAGAAGCCTCCAAGATTTTTCCTTCTGCAATCTGTGACAATGAGCTTCCCATATATTCAGCAGTTGGCTTATAGTTCTGATCCCTTCTGCAACTGCTGTTCCAGTCAAAAGTTGATCTTGGTTTATTAACAACAATGGCAGAACTTTTTTGGTAAGCAAATTCCTCATCCTCAGAATCTGATTTCTTTCTACTGTGCAGCAGCACAAAGAATGAGCAAAGGGAAAGAAAAAAGAAGAACACATGAAGTGTACTCACTTGAGTAAAATGCACAGTGGCAACACTGCAATATTTTTTCTCTTATGTGTTATTTGTCTTAGAAAATAAGAAGACATATCCTGCTGCTCTACTAGCAACAAAATTGAAAAACAAAGTCATACCACTGCACTTCATTTACACAGAAGAGAAACAGGGGCATGCACGAAAACGCACCTGAACCCTTGAATCTCTTTATACCAGGGTTTGAAAGAGGATTTCTTGATTTTTTTCCATAGCAATTCTTCTTCTGGAGTCCAAAACTTAGGAAGAAATTTGTCAAAAGCAACAACCGTACTTGCTGCTGAAGCACTTAGCTTGCGAAAATAGAGATCATCTTTCTCAATGTTTGGGATGCCTAGTTCTTCTTCCTCGTCCTCATCAAAATACCCAGATAATTCTGAAGGAATGTTAACTCCCGATTTGTTTTCCTCTTTAGTATCCAACTGCCTCTGCCTCCTCTGGTTACTGTTCAAAATACCCAACCAGTTAAGATATTTTAAGAGCAACTTGACATAAAGAATGCAAAAAGGCATGCTTTTTGGCTCAAGAGTTCAACCTCGTGAATGAAGCAAATTAGTTCTCAATTCCATCACTGCAGCACCAGAAACAACAAAACACATTAAAAAAAAAAAAAAAAAAGTTAAATGGTTATATCAGCATCCTATTGCCTCCAACAAAAATACAAAGTTTGACAGAAAAAGCATTACAGATTAACAGCTGTATTAAAATGCTGATTAAAAGGCCAACTCTATGGAGTTATTTATGGACTGCAATTTAGGTAACACAGTAGTTACTGGACCTTGGATTAGTATCTCTGACCTCAGTGGTTCAAGCTTTGCAGCTAGTGGACCAGCTGGATAACTTTCTCGTGAGCAAGATTTAGGAGAGTCATTGTGCAACACGAAATGATGTCCAGGTGCAGCAGAGCGCACAGGGCTCTTTTTGACTAGAAATCTACGATTTGCTAAGTCATCCATAACCAGGTCAGGTAGCCTTCTTTCATCTTCTGATTCAGAGCCACTGTCATACTCATAGATCATCTGGAAGGAAGCTGGATTTGTGAGCCCACACTCTGCTCTCCTATCTTGGCAGGAAGCTACAGGATTCCTTTCACATCCACTGAGGTTGACCAAAACAGGAACAGAATGAAGACAGTGAAGTCATGAAGGCAATGACAAAACCCAAGAGTTGCCCACTAATCTCATCTGCACGCACCAAGAAGCTGGACAACCAAAATTCACCACCATATTTTGGAAGGCTTTAATGAGAAATTGAAATCATAGGTCTGTCTCTTGTGAACTTGCATTTAAGATTGCTTTAACTCTCTTTATCTGGATAAAGAATCTGAGCGGCATCAAAACATTACTCAAACACCAGAAGACTAATTATGGGAGAGGGGAACAAAAAAACATAATAAATCAAAGAATCAAAAAAATCAAACCCAATGAAAACACACAACCACACCAAAACATGCCCCTGGATAAATTATGGAACCTCACACACTGTACTCTGCATTGCAGAAAGAGCAGCTTTACTTTAACTACTAAAGAAATAAGTTATTTTTAAATAAATCCATGTCTTTTTTATTAAGGCTGCACTCTGATACCTTGAAAATGTTCCATCTGACTCGGAGACAGGACTTGCCCAGCTCCTCCTGTTGTCCTCATTCTTCTCTGTCCTCTTCTTCCTCAAGGGTGCTGGCACATATGCTGTCTGCTTGTTTTTGTTGGGTAGGAAGCGGTTGAAGTCAGTGGTGGGTTTTGGTTCAATCACAGAAATCCTGCGGTAAGACCTGTCGTCTTTATGGGAGTCATGCATTTTTAAAGGCAGTTCCAAGTCTGTGTCACTGTCACAACCTTAGAAGAATGGGGAAAGCATAAAAGTTATTCTATTGACGTAAGATTTTCACTAAAACATACAGCAAAAATCTTCTAAAATCAATTTAATTCCATATTCAGGATGTTTTGCCAAACTTGCTGAGCTGCTGATGGGACAGCAGGAGAGGCATTTTTAGAAGGCAGGGGCAAAGCTGCAATAAGGTCCATTAAGATGAGCTTGGTCTGCATGACCCTGCTACCTTTGTTCCATTCTTTCATTATCACTGCTCCCTGCAGGAAACAGTGCAAACCTGTAGACTGAAGATGTAAAACAGCACAGATGTTTTTGATTAAATACTTGCCACTCAAATTTACTAACAGCAGACAGTATAGCAATGTGCTTATCTTACCAGATTAATGCCCAGGAGAAGCCCAGGGAATGTCACATGTATAGTGTAGCTACATGTTGCTTTGCTCAAATCAGAAATGCTGCATGTGGCCTCAGCCCAATGATTTTATGTTATTTGCATGGAACAAAATCCAAAAGCTCACTACTTTCTTAACCTTAAATTAGACTGCAAGTGTGTACTGAATCTTAAAACTGGGAGAGAAACACAGGTTAGTGTGCAACTATAGGGATCCAACATCACAAGCTTCATACTATATTTCTTTCCCTGCCTATCAAAGGCAATAGCTACCATTAATGTTTGAACACAGGTGGGGAAAAAAATCCTACAGAATACTCACAAACGGAGTGAAGACAGAGGTTTCACACATGCATGCTAGGAACAATGCAAGAGACTTTTGCAACTGTTGAATTTTAGGTCATCCTATTAGGGTCTGAATTGTAGACATTTCCCTTCCTGAACACAGGAAAATACTCAGTCCATACCATAACTACTCAAATGTGCCAGTGAGAGCAGGAGTTCCAGCAACCCTTCCTAGGAAAATTCATGTGAGTATCTCTTTGTTTCTATCAATGGTTAAAGGTCAATATTTACTTAGGCAAAACACAAGTGCAGCAGTTGCAAGACCAGGAGTCATCTTTCAAGCCAGTTTAAGTATGGGCACCTGAAGTGTTGGGTTCATACACTGTCTTCCCCCACAGTCATAAAATGTACATCAACAAAAGATTTAAAGAGGAAAACATACCTTCACTGCCACCTTTCAAAGTTATATCTGATGAAAAGCTTGTAGAGGACCTTGAGCCAAGAGAGTCCAAGCTATCAAAGGAATCGTCTCTTTTATGGCTGGCTGAAGATGAAAAGGGCTCTGCCCGGTCAACGTACCAAATATCACCGTACCCACTATCCCTGCCACTTCTGTTCAGGTGGCTGGACTCTTCAAGTGCCTGTGAGAGTAAATTTTGCATGACCTTTTACAATAGCTTAAGATGCAAATGCTACTCGTGAATTTTCACTCATGATTTTTAAATGTATTGTGAGTGCATAAACTTCAACAAAGACTACTGTAACGCCTCCAAAACACATACTGCAGCTTGGGTAGAATATTCAGAACATGGGACCTGTCTTGTTCAACGGGACCTGTCTTGTTCAACATCTTTGTGGGTGACATGGACAGTGGCATCGAGTGCACCCTCAGCAAGTTTGCTGATGACACCAAGCTGTGTGGTGCAGTGGACACCCTGGAGGGAAGGGATGCCATCCAGAGGGACCTGGACAGGCTGGAGAGGTGGGCACAAGCCAACCTCATGAGCTTCAACAAGACCAAGTGCAGGGTCCTGCATCTGGGTCGAGGCAATCCCAGGCACAAATACAGGCTGGGCAGGGACTGGCTGGAGAGTAGCCCTGAGGAGAGAGACTTGGGGGTGCTGGTGGACGAGAAGCTCAACATGAGCTCTCAATGTGCGCTTGCAGCCCGGAAAGCCAATCAGATCCTGGGCTGCATCAGGAGAAGTGTGACCAGCAGGTCAAGGGAGGTGCTTCTCCCCCTCTACTCAGCTCTGGTGAGACCCCACCTTGAGTACTGCGTCCAGTTCTGGAGCCCATATTACAGGAGAGATGTGGACGTGCTGGAAGGTGTCCAGAGAAGGGCCACGAGGATGATCAGAGGGCTGGAGCACCTCTCCTATGAGGACAGACTGAAGGAGTTGGGGCTGTTCAGTCTGGAGAAGAGAAGGCTCCGAGGTGACCTCATTGTGGCTTTCCAGTATCTGAAGGGGGCCTACAGGAAGGCTGGGGAGGGACTTCTCAGGATCTCAGGTAGTGATAGGACTAGGGGGAATGGAATGAAGCTGGAAATGGGGAGATTCAGGCTGGAAGTGAGGAAGAGGTTCTTTACCATGAGAGTGGTGAGGCCCTGGAATGGGTTGTCCAGGGAGGTGGTTGAGGCCCGGTCCCTGGAGGTGTTTAAGACCAGGCTGGAAGAGGCTCTGGCCAGCGTGATCTAGTGTAGGGTGTCCCTGCCCATGGCAGGGGGGTTGGAACTAGATGATCCTTGTGGTCCCTTCCAACCCCGACTGATTCTATTCTATTCTATTCTATTCTATTCTATTATTCTATTCTATTCTATTCTATTCTATTCTATTCTATTCTATTCTATTCTATTCTATTCAACACAAGATCTTAAGTTTCTCTTCTCTCAGCCAAAGGGAATCAAGACAGGATTCATAGAAATCAGAGAATCAGTAAGGCTGGAAGAGACCTCAAGGATCATCAAGTCCAACCTGTCACCCAAGACCTCATGACTACTAAACCATGGCACAAAGTGCCACATCCAATCCCCTCTTGAACATCCCCAGGGATGGTGACTGCACCACCTCAAATAGTTAACATGATAATAAAACCCCCGATGCTTACACCATTTTGCACAAATACTGTGGTATTTTTCCTTTACTAAAATGAAAGGTGACTAACTTATACGAATACTCCCTGTACTGCTGTTATGCTTCTTTGCAAGTATCTGAAAAATGTACTTGGAAAAGACATCTAATTCAGCTCAGGTCTTAAACAATTCTTAACAATCTAACACATCAGAGCAAGCGGATTCTGAATTTCATT